>JAQMYF010000002.1:23469112-23511687 GCA_030014195.1 Neosilurus mollespiculum | reverse complement strand
TATATATACGTATATATACGGTCATTCCATCAACAGCTTCTATTTTTCTCTCTCTTGCGTTTACAGCTTACCATTTTACTGAAGACCCTCAAAATGTACTAAAATGTTTCTGTGAGAGAAAACTTTAAGCTTCACCTCTGATTGTCACCAACCACTAACAGTGGAGACTTTTTTCCATGAATGTTAAATAAATATATTTTACAGAAATGCTTGACGATATCATTAATTCAGGGTTGGTAAATTTCAGCTTTTCCCATTTTTACTAGAGTGCATTCTCAATTCACAATTTTTTCCCCCCAGGTTTTCCGGAAAGCTGCCTTCCGTATCGTTAATGGTGAGGAGACTGCAGTCAGCGTGACAGCTGAGAATCTGCAGGATTATGTTGGAAAACCCTTGTTCACTGTAGACCGAATGTATGATGTCACGCCCCCAGGAGTGGTCATGGGACTGGCATGGACAGCAATGGGTGAGAATATTGAACAACACAACTGCAATATCATCCAACAGAATAGGACAGAAAACATTAGTTTATATGTAAAATATTTTTGGGAGGATGCACCGTGCCTCAGTGGTTAGCGCTGTCGCCTCACAGCAAGAAGGTTCTGGGTTACAGCCTTGTGGCTGACCAGGGCTTTTCTGTGTGGGGTTTGCATGTTCTCCCTGTGTTTGCGTGGATTTCCTTTCACAGTCTAAAAATGTGCACATAGGGTTAACTGGCTATTCTAAACTGAGTGTGGATGTTTTTTTGTGTTTGTTTTATCCCTGCGATGGACTGGCAGCCTGTTCAGGGAATATCCTGACTCTCATCCAAAGTCAGCTGGGATTGGCCCCAGCTTTTCTTGAGACCCTGACAGATTAACGGCACAGATAATGGATTGATGGATTAATATTTTTGGTAATCCATGATCATATAATACCGCAGGGCAGCCGTAGCCTAATGGTTAGAGAAGCGGCTTTGGGACCGAAAGGTCGCTGGTTCGATTCCCGAACTACCAGGAAAAATGTGTGGCGTTGGGGGAGTGAGCCCCTGAGCATGGCACCTAACCCCCAACTGCTCTCCGGCGCCACAGTGTGTGGCAGCCCACTGCTCCGAGTGTGTGTGCTCACTTTGGGATGGGTTAAATGCAGAGGCAATAATTTCCCTTGCAGGATAATTACAGTATAGCAAAATCAAAAAAGCTAAATTTGATAAATTGATGCCCATGGCTAGCTAGCGTTGCTGTGAGTGATGGGAGAGAGGTCTGCGTAGATGGCTGCAGCATCTTTGGCCACACATGTGATCTGTGGATGATTCTGTGGATTTTTTGTTGCATCAACTGAAAGCCCAACCACAAGTCTTGAGAAATAAACTAAAACAAACTTCATTACTTGATAAACACAGGCCAGTAACTTGTATAGTAGGTCTAGAGCATCGGATGAGTGGTGTTACTTACACAGACTACTGATCGATAAGCCCCTCAGTCACCATGTGAACACCCGATCCCATCTGCTCTTGGAAGCTAAGCAGGGACGGGCCTACTGGTTAGTACGTAGACATGAGACTGTCTGGGAACACCAGGTGCTGCGGAGGGTTAGGGAAAGAGCTGGCAACCTACCCTGCAAACAAAATCAACATGACATTATACAAGACAAGTCTATCTTTTTGCCAGATAATTTCTGTCCTCCTTCCAAAAATATTAGCAAAAAATGTTATTCATACATTTAATAAAAAAAAAAATTCCAATTGTTTTTAGCTTCTTCATATTTTGTGCATTAGCAAAACGATTAATTTCTCAAAACTTTGAGCATTTCTTAATAGTTCTTACTCCCCCAAACAAAACCTTGTCTCTTTTCCTCTACCCCTTTTAGGTGGTTCCACACTGTTCATCGAGACATCTTTGAGGCGTCCTAGGACCTCAAAGGAAAAAGATGGATCTGCAGACGGCTCTCTAGAAGTTACGGGGCAGCTGGGAGATGTGATGAAGGAGAGTGCTAAAATTGCCTTCACCTTCGCTCGCTCCTTCCTGATGAAGGAACAGCCGGAGAATGACTTCCTTGTGGGCTCTCACATCCACCTGCATGTGCCGGAAGTGAGACAATAACATGAAAATTCTCATCACTTGTGTAATTATTTATACAATATTAAATGACCTACTTTAAGGGATACAACATAGCAGGGCAAGTCACGGGTTGATATTAATATCACAGGTCACAGGTTAATATTAATATGTTAACAGGGACTTGTTTGCCAGCATTACACTTTGTTCTGCAGAGACAATTCTGGAGCATTTGTGGAAGGAGTCTCCAGTACCGGCACTTTGGAAAGACTTCAGAAATTTTATCCTATTAATTTCAAGAGGGGGGAAAAATGCGTGGTGTTTATAGCTTCTATAATATAACCAATTATAATAAACATAAATGTAAATAAAGTGTAGTGCGGTGGAGTAGGGGTTGGCATATCCATGTCACAGCAAGAAAGTCCTAGGTTCGAGTCCCGAACTCAGCCAGAGCTTTTCTGTGTGGAGTTTGCATGCTCTCCGTATGCTTGCATAGGTTTCCATTTGGCACTCCAGTTTCCTTCCAAAGTCCAAAGACATGCACATTTAGGCCAACTGGCTGTTCCAAATTGCCCCTTGGTGTGAGTGTATAGGGTTGTGTGTTGGCCCTGCAATAGACTAGCGAGCTGTTTAGGGTGTACCTTGCCTTTGCCCAAAGTCGACTAAGAGCCTCCCCACAGCACTAGTAGGATTTTTAATTTCTGCGAATGAATGAATGAATAATGGTAAATGGAGGGCGGCACAGTGGCATAGTGGTTAACATGAATGCCTCACAACATGAAGGTCCTGGGTTCAAGTCCCATGCATGAAATCTTCATGCTTCTGTGAGTTTCTTGTTCCGGGTACTCTTGTCTTCGCCCACAGTCCAAAGAAATGCACATTAGGCTAATTATAACTCTTCCAGACATGCTGATTACATGAAAATCAAGTTTATCACGTTATAAAGTGTTTCCATTCTGAAAAACCCAGTTAATTCTGAGCAGAGAAATGCTGTTATGGAAACAGTTTCTGAATTACTGCTACCAATGCAACATTGTAAACAAATTGCACAACAGATTTTTAAAAAATAATAATTATAATTAATTTTATTTTAGAAAAATAATTAGAAAAATTATTAGGTAATTAGAAAAAAACCCAAACACTTGTTGAGCACCTTTCTGATTGTTAAACATTTACATTTATGGCATTTGACAGACACCCTTATCCAGAGTGACTTACATTTATCACCTTTATACAACTGAGCAATTGAAACTTAAGAGCCTTATTCAAGGGCCCAACAGCATCAGCTTACTGGGTGTGAACCCGTCACCTTCGGCGTTAGTAAGATGTAAGAAGTAAATAAGAAGTTAGTATATATAAATTCAGGTAAATATTTCTGGATAAGCTTTTGGGGGAGAGATTCAGTTACTTGCTAACCACATTTTCCTGATATCTTTGTTTTAGCTTCATTTTCCTCTTAGCTTAGTATTATTCCAACCCTGTTCCTAAACCACTTGTCCTGCACATTATAGTGTTTCTTCCTGCCCAAACACACTACCTCAGGAAGGGCTGTTACTGAGAGCATTAATTGGAATCCGGTGTGTTCGTGTTAGTGAGGAAAACACTAAGACGTGCAGGACTGAAGGTTCTCCAGGAGCAGCTTCAGGATTAGAAAATGGTGTAAAGGTGCCGGATGAGTTATTGTAAATAAATGTTGATTGTTGTTGCTACAGTGAAACTGTTCTGTTGGTTGAATATTGTTTCAGTGTATGTTGTCTTTTATGTTATGTTCAGGGTGCAACTCCTAAAGACGGACCCAGTGCAGGCTGCACTATAATCACAGCTCTGCTGTCCTTGGCCACCAACAAGCCGGTGCGACAGAATGTGGCCATGACGGGTGAAGTGTCCCTGACGGGGAAAATCCTGCCTGTTGGAGGAATCAAGGAAAAAACAATTGCTGTGAGTTTTAAGGATGAGGAGGGTTGGGGGTGTGAGATTGTTGTAACAGAACAGCTTTTAACTACTAACTTCCCTTTACTAACAAATCTGATGAATACTTTACCGTTCATAAATTTTAATAGTGTGGTGTTAGTTTCTATATAGTTTGTGTCTTTCTCTCTCTCTCTCACTCACTCATTTGCCAAACTACTTGGGTCATGGGGAGGCTGTAGCCTATCTCAGCCGACACTGGGCAGAGGTGGGGTACAACCACACACAACCATTCATACGCACATCCACACCTAGGAGCAATTTGGAACAGCCAATCACCCTAATGTGCATGTCTTTGGACTGTAAGAGGAAACACATGCAAGCACAGGGAGAACATGCAAACTTCACACAGAAATGCCCGAGCCCAGGAATCGAACCCAGGCCTTCCTGCTGTAAGGCGTACGTGCTAACCAATGCGCCACCGTGCCTCCATGGGGTATATTAGTATTGGTCAAGTAATGAGTGAGTATTAATCCCGCAAGGGAAATTATTGCCTCTGCATTTAACCCATCCAAAGTGAGGGCGCACACACTCGGAGCAGTGGGCTGCCTCACACATTTTTCCTGTTGGTTTGGGAATCGAACCAGCAACCTTTCAGACCCAAAGCTGCTTCGCTAACCATTAGGATATACCAGCCCACTACAGGGGCACCTAGAATGCATTTCATCCTATTTTCTCACATGTAGTAAAGCCTATAAAGCACTGCATCATGTACTGTAAACTGGATGGACGTCCTGGAAGGCAAGTCATCACATTCTCTTGCACATATTGGCACCCTAGAGGACATTTCATCAACTTTTTCCTATTTGAAGGGAAGATAATACTGCACTTCGTTGAATTTTCGGCACTGTAAGGGTACCCTAGTTGGTACTTTGTCATATTTTATCTATGATAGGGAACCATAATGGGCACATTCACTGTGTTTTTTTTTTTTTAACTATAGTGGCCTATCATTGCTATTTTTTGCTGGCAATTTATTAATAGTGAAGAGACTCCTTCCATAATTGTCAAATATCTCTTCTAATTCTCGGTTTACACTGCAGCTGTTATGCCCATGATCTCCACAATTTATCAGCACGCCTGGAACAAGATTGAGGTATAAAAAGGAGGCAGGGTGTATCCAGTTGATGAAACTTGGCGCGTCAAGGTCCGTTACGCTCCGTTAAGGTCTGTCGAGCTCTGCTTCGATTCCCACGTTCTATCACGATTGCCGTCAAATCGTAATAAATCATAATTGTGGCAAAATTTGAGTTAAAATGTTGCCCGATCATCACGTTTCCACCAAGTTCTCTCAAGATCATCACGATTTGTTCCCATGACCCCCTAGGCTTATAACTATTCTCACAAATCGTAGAGACTGTGGACATCATGGCCCCAGGGTCAGTAAAGTAATTAGTAACCCCTTATTATATTTTCCAACAGGCAAAGAGAGCTGGAGTTAATTGCATCATCCTTCCTGCTGAAAACAAGAAAGATTTCTCCGACCTGGCCGAGTACATTACAGAGGGCCTGGAGGTGCACTTCGTTGAACATTACCAAGAAATCTACAACATTGTGTTCAAGGACCAGTGAAAAACATTTGAACTCATATTGAATCTGCTATTATTACGTTCCTGGTTTTTTGTCTATAGTCTACAGAGTGCAGTGGCAGACCAATACCTACCAAAATTCTCTTTGTTAGTGTCAGAAAGCTGGTAACTGAACACTGATTTATCTGTAAATCCTAAATATGTGCCACAAGACACTGGGATTGTGTTATCGCTGCTACGCAGCCATTAAATCATCTTGTTTTGTTACAGGTTATATTGCAATGGAAAAAAAAACATTTCACAACCTGCACGTCTCTTTTTTTTTTTGTTTTACTGTTGATGTATTTTTAATTCAGTTTACATTTGCTAATCTCCCAGATTACAAATTCCCAAATTCACTTTTGGAAATCTCCCTGTCCTGGTATTACCAGATTTTGTCAATGCAATATGGGAAGCCCAGTTCTACTGGGTACAAAAGATGAAAAAATGCCAAACATCTTTATTATTTCTGGCAGAAGCTGGATGTCAAAATTTCAACACTAAAAAAAATTATATCACAAACTTTTGTCTTGCGTTAAAATTTGGAGCCAAGTGGGTAGATAACTAGCTTGCTAGTTCATTTTATTTATTTATTTTTGCTACACACTGAAGGCATTTGGCTGTAGGGACCCATTGGACCCCCTTTACCAGTTATAGAGCAAAAACTTTAAAATACCAATTTTTGGTATTTCGTCATCAGAATCCATCCGTTCACCATTCATACAGAGGAGAGTCATTGTTTACGTGTAACAGTGATACTGAGCACTTTATTAGAAACGTGTATACCTACTCATTAATGCATCATTAGATCTAATCTGCTATGTGCACTCCATATCCAGTTAACACACCTTAATGGCCACAGGATTTCCAGCATAATAATGTACCATCACAAAGCAACTACCAAACTAGTGTCAGGAACATGAGTTCAGTGGGCCATCTGTTATCGAACCTGAATCCAGTAGAACAGGATATTCATAGGAATGTGTGCATCTGAAAAATGTGCAGGAAATATGTGCAATCACACCAACATGAACCAGATGTCAAGGAAATGTTTTCACCTTGTTGAATAACTGCAAGAAAAAAGTTCAGTAGTTTTGAGGGCTAAGGGAGGCTCTACACAATATTTGTATAGGCACCTTTTAATGTACCCAGTGAGTATATTACAGTATTGGTCAATTTTTTCCATTTTCTCAACTAAAGCTTTTGAGTTTTAAGTAAATCCAGTTTGTTTCCCTCTTTACACAAATGAGACATGGAAGATATATTATCTAGAGTAATCTCTTCAATTATTTTCCAACTTCCAACACAATGTTAACAGTAGTGGAAAATATCTACTGCACTTAATCTGAGATTGATGCCACCCTGATCTTAAATCAGTCACCCTTAAATCTAGAACCTGGAAATCTGGTTTCACCACTTCAGGGACATGCGTCTTAAAATGTACCGCTTCTTATGACTTTTGATTTTATTTAATGTGATATTAACTACTATTAATAACACCAGAGAAAAACAGTGTTACCAAATGAGCAGAGAGCTGTTATCCAAAATGTTATAATTATTTATAAAACATCAACAAATTGAGGCAAACTAAGGAAACAAACAGGCAAAACTGTAGATTTGTAAATACAAATTTATTTGTCCAATAACAGGTTACTCCTTCTTGGCAGCAGCTTTTCTCATTGCAGCCAGAATGTTGCTGAGCTCTTCCCTCTTTCTCTTGGCACGGATGTGAGTCCCCACCTAGAGAACAAATGCATCGGTACTTAATAAACATACATTAACTTGTGCTACACTGCTTTCTGTGCAACCAAATTCCAGAACCATAAATACTCCATTTCGTAATTTCAAAGTAGAAATGTGATAAATCACTGGGGGGAACAGAGCAAACAATCTGAGGTTTCAAAAACATCTGCATCTCAGAATTCGAAGAGTTTAAAATCATTACAGTAGCAGGATTTCAGTGCATTTCAACTGCTGAATTATTTCAAGTACATAGTAGTTACATATTTAAGATGAATTTATAATAAGAACAAGACCAGAGCGGTTGAGGGTTAAAGTACCAGTAGCTCAATGTGCCTTTTAAAACTTACATGCCTCTCCCTAGTTGTACATAGCCACACCGCATAGTTGGTCTTAAGTCGACCATAATTCTGATTTTCCCCGATCATATTCCAATGTTACAGCCAATTTTGTTCCAATATGTATTGATTTTCTCAGATTACCACCTGATGTGATTACGATGTATACCACTGTAACTCTGATTTGTACAATTATTTCTTTTTTTGTGTGTGAAAATGTAACAACTGTCTCCCGGTGTTGCTCCTATTTTCTCCAAAACTTTATACCAAATCTTACACCGATCACTACTGGTGTGTTTTCCCAATGTGCACACAAATTATTTTTTTTTTCAACACTCCTACAATATTTCACTCTTCCCCAAGGTCTTCCCTGAAATTCTACAGTGTCCTCCAACGTGTACCGATTTCCTCTGATGTAACATCGGAATATGATCAGGGAAAAATCGGAATCATGACTGGCACCTTTGCATTTATGAACTCTGTGCAGTGTGTGGTTGTCCCAAATCACATTACCAACCAGCACAAAACTATTTGCAGACCTGTAAGCTACAAAAAAAAAAAAGAACAGCATCCCTAATAAATATACTTAACTGGTGCAAACTATACACTTGTATAATGTCAGCATATTTAGAAACGTTTATCGGGTTTATTACTCATTAAGTAATGAACTGTATGTTAGGATCATCAGGAGTTATAACTTAGGTGAGAAAATCATGTTCATTAGTGATGTTTAAACACTGAGGTAGGAGATGGTGGAAGGGTGTCAGTTCAATACACGAGTGTCAAGCATCTCCTGATTTATAACCCAGGTGCACAGAAGCGATTGGTACACCTCAAATCACACCGGTGAACTATGCTATTAAAGTCTTTTTAATTATATAAACGTTTTTTTATTATTATTATTTTTTATTACATTCTATGAATGTATTCTGACATTTACAGGTGTATATTTTTGGCCAGGTGTGGGTGTTCATGCACTTGTGAGTTTTACACTGATTAGATCCAATGACTGATTCAAAGTGAAAGATGAATCAAGACTTACCCTTTTCTTAATAAACTTGAGGGCACGCTTGTCTTTGGACACCTTCAGCAACTCCATAGCACGCCTTTCATAGGGGGCAAAGCCACACACTTCGCGAATCATGTCACGCACAAACTTACTGTGCTTGGTCAAACGCTGTGGACAGAAAAGACACCATTACAAGTTCTGATCTGGTCCATAAACATCCCTCGTACTTCCATGTTTCAATTTCATACTACAATGGGAAACTCTTACACAGAATTCTATTACCCGTGGGGTGGGAAATATGAATACATGCTACCAACATGTGTTATTCCACACTAATGATGACTAAAACAGGGAACCAGTAAACAAAAATCGAAGCTACATTTGGACATTTGTATTACTGTTCATTATTGTGCCAATGTGTGAAGTTTAAAATTGTACAAAAGGCAGACCAACCTTCCATGTGGTCAAAAATAGGATGCAAATGTGCAGTGTCACCACAGTGTAACTGCATTACAATGTGACAGACATTCACCTATGCGCATGGTCAAACTCAGATCTTATAGCCAATATATCGTAGCTTAAATTCAGAACGTCAATTGAAGGTAAAAAACAGAGTTGAAGTTGCAAGCTGTGATGTGGAGATGATTCTCTTGTGTGACGCCGTAACACAGTTACACACAATATCCGAACATATTTGTGTTTCAAGCCCAGGAGCAAATCTCTGCCATAAAGCTACACAACAAACTTTGTGTCCTATGATAACATTACAGCTACAGATGCAAAATTCTTACGTATGGTTGCTAGTGATTGGGATATTACATTAATGTTACTGCATAACCTGTGACACGAAAAAGCATACACACACAGCACCTGCACCATAGACTCTCTCTCTCTGGCAAATAAACACTCAACAAAAGCGAAGTCAGTGATGTCAAATTTATTTGGTAGTCAATTAAACATCCTCAAAGAAATGCTGCCCACGAACTGCATTTCAAGCGACACCGATCATCTCTGTGGTTCGGTGACGTGTTACACAGTGACACATTGCAGCTTTTCAGGAATAACGCTTAGACTTAACCATTTTAAACCAGCTTGCTTTAAAAATCGTCCATGATATATCTCGATGGAAACCACTTACAGCATTCTTCGTGAAAAGAATTTATTCGGCGCACTGTGTAACATGCGACGCACACAATGCAGATGCATGTGTTTAATCAAAGTACGTATTTCTACCAAATCACGAAAGGGAAAAGCGAACATTTACATCTAAAACAATAACTAGATGAATGTGATTATGGGAACTTGCCTTTACTTCCGCTGCAGTCGTTTTACTCTTGATTTTAGACAATTTGACAGTCACCCTCACGTTCTCAGTATACACGTAACTGCATAACACAGCGGAAGTGTGCGTGACACGTCACTATTTTCTGTCATTTGTGTACATCTGGTGTGGCAAACTTGGGTGAAACATCAAATAGGGTGCTTGTACTTGGGTACGTTTGCCGCGCTGTGTTTTCGCTTAGCAGGCGACAGGTCCTCTGACGTTTCATTTCAGAAATAAGAGTGTAACTGCATAACGCTCGTGACGCCAAAATTTTGAAACCTTGTATTATAGAATCTGTTCATGCAAAGGTTAGTGTTTTTAGCTCTACAGCTTTAGGTTTCAATGTGCTGTCGATTTCTGTGCCATTTCGTGTGCAATGATAATTGATAGGATGGTTGATAGGTTCCTTTGTGGTTTGCAAGATGTGTGACGCGACCCGTTACGGAGTCTCGTTCTTTAAAAAACGGGCCATATAACCTCTGATCATTAAAACTAAATATTTCAAGATTACAAAAGGAGAATTAGGACTTGTTTACTATGCTATGAAGCAATGAGATTGATGTATGTGAAAGAAACCTCTTACCTTTGGTAACAATATAAACCTTTCTTTAATATGGCTACGACACTACACTTCTGGTTAGCAAATCTAAATTTAGGCATGTAAACACATTTCACACTATAAAATAAGTAAATATCACATTTTTGTTATGTTTTAAATATAAAGTTTAAGTACAAGGAAGAATTGTGACCAATGATCCAATTAATGCTTCAAATGGCTTAGATCAGGAGCAGAATGTTTACAGGGTTCAACAGTTTAGTGATTTCTTGACCAAACTACTACTAACCAGTCAGGTGTCGGGCTGGTGTATGGAGGTTAGGGTGCTGGGCTCATGAGCAAGAGGTCATGAGTCTGAATTCCATCAGTCCCCCACCATAGTAAGATCCCTGGGCAAATTCTCAGCCATGTGTGCCTTGGGCCACAAGCAGTATTAATGGGTATCAGTAAAAAAAAATACTGGAAAGGTAACCTGCGATGGACAAGTTTCCCATCCAAGGGGAGTTGAGATTCTATTCGCGTCACGCTACAGAAACCGGGATAAGCTCCTGTCTGAAGAGCAGGTAAGCTCGGGTGTGAAAATCCTAACAGAAAACAACGACCAAATCGTGTTGAGCTGTGTGTATATCGGTTCCAGGCAACAAGTGCTGCTTGAATTCGGTCATAACACAGTTTGTAGGAGTTTGGCAGCTGTTTATTAAACCTATTTAATGTGATTCATGTCAGGTATCATAGAAATGTTTACAACTGCTGATCCTTACAAATCTTCAGGTGTAATGGTACAGCTACCACCTTTACCAAAATAGCAACCATATGAACATATTCATACCCCTCTTCTGCGACTGTGCCTGGGCTTGGTCACGTTCTTGGTCACCGGGTGGCCCTTTTTAAGGCCGACTGCCATAGGATACCGAATTGCCATTTCTGTGAATTAAAAAAAATATATGTTTTGACAGATTACATACAGGAAGTGGCAACACTGAGGTCATCACTGATACATTTGACTAAAAAAACAAAGGGAAAGTTTGAATACAAACCAGGGCTTCATACTAATGAAGTCGTTAGTAACTTTCAGGTAAATCTCCCTGTATGTAGTGTATACATCAGTGTGTACGTAGTAAGAATGTAGTGAGAGTGTAGTGTGTATGTAGTTTGTGAATTTGGAGACCATTTACATTCCTGCATTTGGGATGTTTTCTTTATAAATCCGGTTCTACATGTAATGCAACATTTTACACCTTTCTGTTGTTTTGTCCTTAAACGTATTTGAATCTCAATTTAACGCAGACACGGTTATCACTCCATCCGTGTTTTATCAACATTTAACCTCAAAATACCTCAAAACCAACCACAATAACTCCTCGATACTGTTCCGTATGCGCTTAATGTGTAGTAAATACGCTAAACATTAATCTTCATGTTAAGATTGCAAAGATATACGAAAGATTATAAATACTACAACGCTCAAATGAACCGTACCTGCGCTTTCTAATGGCGTCCAAACCGGAAGGACTGTTACAGAGCGGAAGTAGAATATTCAAGGTTTCGAGCGCGTCCAAACGTGGCTGAATTTCCCACAGCGCCCTCTTCCGGTCACTTCGAAGAAGGCATGTCAAATCATTCGCCATCTTCCCATAAACAGCATTTTACCCCGCAACCCAAATAGGACATAAACAATCGACAAATGACTGAATAAATGATTTTCTTCATCCTTTTGCACATATGTTAAATACCCATAAAGTAAAAATTACATTCCCCTTATTCCCTTTTAGGATTTGAATGTCTTTTGTCAAATGTACAGGGTTTTCATGAATATCAAATGTCTACCGAATGTAAAATTTTTTATGAATTATTCACAGATATATATTGCACTCAAGCCCAATATCCTTAAAAATAAAAAAAATAATAAAAATTGATGTTGAATTTAACTGATAAATTAATTTTACAATGTTGTCTCAAAAGCCAAAGGTTCTGGGCTTGAATCTTGCAGGCGAGTGGGACCTTTCTGTGTGGACTTTGCCTATATTCAGCACGCGTGTGCAGGTTTCCTCCTTCAATCCGAAAGCATGCACATTAGGTCAACTGGCTACTCTAAATTGCCCATAGGTATAAATTTGAGAATGAATGGATGTTTAACACTGTGTTACCCTTACAATAGACTGGTATCCGGTTCAGGGTCTCTTGCCTGAAGTCAGACAGGATTTGGCTCCAGCTTCCCCAGTGGGTAAGAAGTACAGATGATCTATTAATAAAATAAGACATAAAGGAAAGACATCAAGGATCACTCACTTCCCATTCCACACCCATGATTGCTATGGGTCACTTTTGTGGTTTCTGTTGCAACTTATTAATTCACATCTGGCGCCACCTTGGGATTGCAAGTTAGCATGATGTACATGTGGGGAAACTTGCAAAAAGGAAATGTTTGCAAGCACAGGGAAAACATGCAAACTCGACAGAGAAATGTCCTAGCCAACCATGGGACACAGATCCAGGACCTGTTGTAAGGTGTGTGCTAACCGTTGTATCACTGTGCCCTCCATACAGCCGAGATGACAAAAATTAATGTTGCACATTGATCTAATTTCAAATTCATATAAACTGCTTCCAAAAAATAAATATTAGTTAAAAATGTATTATGTTGTTAAAAATAAATAAATAAACAAAGCACTTGAACAAATGAAGGGCTACATTAAAAGCAAGGTGTGATGGTAAAACTTGTAAAAATTATATATATTTAATTAGTTATTATAGGCATTATTATTAATATTGTTGTTAATATTATCAATAATCATATTAGTATACTCTTAATGCACTACTAATATATAATAATATATACCAATAAAAATGACAGAAAGTATAACTTAATCATAGTAGTTCAAAAATGATTCATGAAAAGCGAAAGGAACAAATACATTTTGTACATAATGTGTTATAATATAGATATAATGCATTTCATTCATTGAAGTGAACAAATGCCCTTGTTTGTTTGATATTATTGGCTTTATCATTAACTGAATTTCCTTGATAATTAACAGCCTAGTTATATGCCAGGCAAGCATGACATTCATCTATCATTTTAAATGTAGCCTATATATATATATATATATATATGTATACTGTATAACTGTACTACAACGAAGTATATGTTTTTGGTCTTTCCCCTTTTCACCTGCCTACAGTGAAATGAAAGGTAAGGAAAGCATTTCAATTGCTCCTGATACACTGAAAATATGTATATTTCATGATCCGGTGGTGGCCTGGTGGTAGGGTGCTGGATTACTGATCCCAAGGCTAACTGGGTTATCGAATGCCAGCCATGTCTCTCACTGTCTGTGGTGAGAGGCATGTAAAAGAACCAGTCCCAGTTCATTCTAATGCAAACTCTTTCTTGTTTGCAGCTGTAACATGTTTGTTACGTACCACATTTCACAGTTCAATGGCGCCCCCTTTGTGTATGGATTTGTTATATGTTTTTAATTTTTCCACAGATAGTTTTTTTTATGAAACAGTGCACATTTTGATAGATACATACATAAATTATGAATGCAAGCTTTAAATAAGTTTGTATTTAATTCCCCTTTAAATTATTTTAAAGTACAGTCTACCTGTTTTTATATAAGGTAAGAATAGCTCAAAATTTGTTTGCGGATTTAAAACAGAATTTTATCAAAAGTAATAGCTATGTAAAATCCATCGGAAGTGGAAAGTGAACCATTAAGAGTGAGTAGTTTTTTAAAAAACTACATCTCCCAGCGTCACTTCCTATTTCCGGTATCTTTTGGCGGGTTTTTACGTTATTGTCGGCCATTTTGTTTCTAGTATTCTTTCAAAGCTAGCCAACCAGAGTTGTGGGCTCTCGGGCGAACAATAGTGCAGGACTTTCATTCAAAACGTCGACGAGTGATTCCGGAAGGTAGAATAATTTACGTTCGGGTTTACTCAGCAGGATTTACCGGTTTGTTCTAAAATAGGACCGAAACAGGACCGCTTGGGGGAAAACAAAGCACAAATAAGTTGCTGTCTCTCGCGTGAAGATATGGCGACCGCAACCCCAACCACGAAACGCGCCGCTGCCGAATCTGGCCGGGCGACTGGTGCTTCGACGCCGCTGTCCCCGACCCGCATCTCCCGCTTACAGGAGAAAGAGGAACTGCGGCACCTGAACGACAGACTGGCCGTGTATATCGACCGTGTCCGGGCTTTGGAGCTGGAGAACGACAGGCTCTCGCTGAAGGTTTCGGAGAAGGAGGAGGTCACAACAAGAGAGGTAAATTCGAATGTTTAGATCGGTGCTAGCATGCTAGCTAACAATTCAGCGCAGGCTAGTGACCATTAGCCAAGTCACCGTGTAAATATTCAGCAGTAGCGTGGGCTAAAAGGACACGTGGTGTCTTAAATTATTAAATTGGTTAGTAAGTGAGATTTTAATGAGTTTTAGCAATCGTGTAACGGCGCTTCTGTTAGTTTAAGGTGCGTTTTGAGTAGAGTTGGTATAGATGTGTTGACTAGCCCTGAATAAAACATTATATGGCACTAAGCACGTAGTGATTGGTGTTAAAACAAATAAACCTGTGTAGAAAATAATTTTGCACGTGCAAGTAAAGCCGGACAGATGCGGCCTAGATGTGCAAGTGTTTTTTTTTTTTTTTTTTTTTTAAATATTATTCAATAACTTGAAAACAAGACGTGCGTTTTTTGAATGTTTACAAACAAAGTATACAATTTCCCGCTCCTCCAAACTGTCACATGGGAGTGTCTGAGCACGCCTTCACACTGTCCTCCCTGAACTTTACTATCTAACACAACAATCCTGGTTTACTCCAAACATTTTAAAGACATCAGCACACTGGGAATCAACATTTTAATACTGAATAGTCCATAAAGTACTTTTGCATGAGGGGAAAATTCAAACAAATGCCAATCTTTCAAACTTCAAAGATTTTTCTGGTTGGTTGATTGAGTTTATTAAAAAAAAAGACACTAAAATGTCAAACTAAAATGCAATGCGCATAACACACCCATAGATATGAGTACTGTTTCGCTAATGGAACACTAGTTTTTATGAGGTTTGGTGTCCGTACAAAAACACAAAATTTATTATTTTGGACGTGGGATTTACGATTTTGCACACGCTACAGAATACCTCTTGCAGGCTGAACACATTTCAATCACTTCCACATTCATATGTCCCAAAATGAAGTGCTTTCCCCCAAAAAAAAGCAGTTGTACACCATGAAACTCTCAAAAAATAAATAAATAAAAACCCAATTTGGAGCAGACTAACTTACGAAACCTGCCAATTTTAATCTACACCAAATGTTTATGCCATAAAACCTGTGTATCATTTTAAGGGATGGTTTTGACTATCTAATGGCATCATTTAGATCTTGTTTTCTTTTTTCTTTTTTTTTTCCCAATTTCAAAATTTAGACTACATGTCTCAGTTTGTGGTTTCATGAGGAAAGCCATACAAATATATTAACAGACAAAGTAATATGTGGCTTTGGTGGCTCAGGAGTTACTGATCTGAAGGTTAGGGGTTTGCTTTTTTTGCTATAGTGTATTAATGCCACAAGGGAAGTTATTTCCTCTGCATTTAACCCATCCAAAGTGAACACACACTCAGAGATGTGGTCTGCCACACACATTAGGGTAGAGAGCAGTTGGGTGAGGTGCCTTACTCAAGGGCAGTTTGGCCATGAATGTGGTGGAAGGGAAGGTGCAGCTCACTCCACCGCCACCACACATTTTGCTTGCTGGTTCGGGAATCGACCTTTCGGTCCCTAAGCCGCTTCTCTAACCATTGGGCTACGGCTGCCCCCAAGCTGTTTAAGTTGAATAACACCTGTAAAGTTGCTTTGGACAAGGGCGTCATGCCAAATGCTGCAAATGTAAATGCTGTAAATGCAAAAAAGAGAAATATTGAGAAATCTTAATTGGGATCCTATTCGAAGTTCCAGTGTGCGTAAGCTGTTGTTTGTTAGACCAGTATCTGTTGTAGATTGTTTTGTGAATTATATTATATATTTTGACCTTTTTTTCTCTTTCAGTGTTTCCTATAACAAGATATTCCATTACTTTTATAGGGCATTTTGTGAGATATAACTATTATTTAAATAAAAAAAAAAAAAAAAAAAAACTGTAATGTTTGTCCTGTATAAAATGAGTGTATAATGACTCTAGTAATAGAAATTATGGGAAATTATTCTGCAGTGTAGGAAAACAGACTGAGGTGTTTGTATAAATTCTAAAAACACACTAAGATATTATAGTGATAGTGCATGGAGAAACTGCATATATGTGTATCATTATATAAGATGTTATAACTTTGTTAGAAAATATATTAATAACCGAACAAAATATATAAAATATCAAAGTAAGATTTAAGTACATCGATTTACACTCTTTTTTTTTTTTATTTCTATATGTAATATTAAGGGATTTTTCCCCACAAAGCATGTTGCAACCATCTACACTGTCTTCTTTATAACAAAAGGGTAAAAGAAACGTGTTACTTTTTTTACTTAAAATTTTATATTAAATTGTTGTTCATGTCAAAAGTTTTTGCATATAAATAGCAAATAAATTTAAAGGTGGGATTGTCATATTCTATAATGTATGTAGCTTCAGAAATATACTAGTTTAACACCACATCAGCTTCTTCAAATCAGTACAGATAAAATCCTTCATTAACTTTGCAAAGTACATACCATAAAATTAAATGGCCTACACCTGTTTAGATGTTGTATAAATGTGTGTGCCACAGGTCACTGATTGTGTCTGTGTTTTTATCTCTTCTAAGGTGACTGGGATTAAGTCTCTGTATGAGGCAGAACTGGCGGATGCCAGACGTGTTCTTGATGAAACTGCAAGAGAGAGAGCAAAACTCCAGATTGATATAGGCAAGGTCAACTCTGAGCTTGAGGAGGTCACTAAGAAGTAAGTGAAGTTATAAAGCCCTTTGATTTAGGATCCCTGCCCCGAAAACAGCACTGAAGATAGGAGCTTTTTCTGTTTAAATTACTGTGGTCTGCTGTGTATAGCTTATCATGGTGGGGTTTACGTGTCCCAGTGATCCTGGCAGCTATGTTGTCGGGGGCATTATGCCCCTGGTAGGATCACCCAAGGCAAATAGGTCCTAGGTAAAGGTCCAGACTAAGCATGGTTTAGAAGACCTCTATGAGAATTATTTCAAGGACACAGTTTCCCTTGCCTGGATGCGGGTTACCGGGGTCCCCCCCCTGGAGCCATCCCTGGAGGAGAGGCTCGATGGCGAGAGCCTGTTGGTTGGAAGAGGAGACATCCCGTTCGCCCTCCCATGGACCCACCACCTGTGGGAGGGGCAATAGGGGTTGGGTGCAGACTGACCCAGGTCAGTTACTGACTGGCTTTTTGGACATGGAATGTCACCTCTCTGGCGGGGAAAGAGTCTGAGCTGGTGTGTGAGGTTGAGACTAGATATAATGGGACTCACCTCAACACATAGCTTGGGCTCTGGAACCACCCTTCTTGAGAGGGGCTGGACCTTGTTTTATTCTGGAGTTGCTCATGGGGAGAGGTGGCGAGCTGGTGTGGCCATTTTTGTTGCCCCCCGTGTAGCCGTGGGCTTGCGGCCGCATGTTCTGGACACTTGGTTGAAGAGAGGAGCTGAGCTGTCAACCGATCACCACCTGGTGGTGAGCTGGCTCAGATGGTGGGGGAGCCCGCCCTCCAGACCTGGGAGACCCAAGCATGTAGTTAGGGTCTCTTGGGAATGTTTGGAGAAGTCTCCTGTCAGGCGGGTCTTCAATTCCCACTTTTGGCAGAGCTACAACCCCATCCCAATGGAGGCCGGGGACATAGAGTCCGAATTGGCCATGTTCCGTGTCTCTATTATTGAGGCGGCAGCCAAGAGCTGTGGCTGGAAGGTCAGTGGTGCCTGGTGCGGGGGCAACCCCTGAACCAGGTGGTGGACTCCTGTGGCGAGGGGGCTGTCAAGCTAATGAAGGAGGCCTATCAGGTCCTTTTGGCCTATGGGACTCCCAAGGCAGCGGACGGGCACCAACAGGTCAAACGTGCTGCAGCCCGGGCTGTTGCGGATGCAAAATCTCGGGTGTGGGAGGAGTTTGGTGATGGCCTTAAAGGTTCTGGACCACCATCCGGCACCTCAGAAGGGGGAAGCAGGACTCCACAAACACTGTTAACAGTGGAAGTGGGGAACTGCTCACCTCGACTGGGGATGTCGGGAGGTGGAAGGAAAAGCCTGGTGGTTCAGAGAAGGCTCTGCCAATCCCTGGGGCTGAGGGCGTCGAGGTAGTTAAAAAGCTCCCGGGTGGACGAGATCTGCCCTGAATACTTCAAGGCTCTGGATGTTGTAGGACTGTCTTGGTTGACACATCTCTACAACATTGCGTGGTCATGGGGGGCTATACCTCTGGATTGGCAGACCGGGGGTGGAAGTCTCCCTTTTTTACTCGCGGTCTTGTTCACGAGTGAGGGAAGGATGGAACGGGAGATTGACAGGCTGATCGGTGCAACCTCTGCTGTAAAGCGGAGCTTGTACCCGTCCGTCATGGTGAAGAGAGAGCTGAGCCGGAAGGCAAAGCTCTCAATTTACCAGTCGATTTACGTTCCTACCCTCACCTATGGTCACGAGCAGGTCATGCATGAATACAAGCCACCTGATAGAAAATTCATTTCATTACTAATGGGAAAAGGAATACATGTAAAATACATATTATTTTGGTGCATTTGTGGGCTTTATGTGTGACCTGTGATTTCATGAGACTTATGTCCCTTGCATGCCAATTCAGATATTTTTGGTGGAATATTTGCACAGAATCACAGGGGTGTATTATATATTCGTATTCATCTTTACACACACAAAGTAAAATTTGTCAATTTTTCATGTGGTGTGTTTTTTTTTTTTTTTTTTTTTTTTTTTTTTTTTTTTTTTTTTTTTTTTTTTTTTTTTTTTTGCAAGAATAGGATGGGAACCCCCATTTCATATAATACAAGTTAATGGCAATAATAATAACATTAATACTAATGACAGTAATAATAGTAATAGCAGTATTCAAAAGTTCAACTAACAAATCACATGTAAACTAGTGAACTTCTGAATAAAATAAAACTAGGCACTTCAACAAGTCATACACTCTTCCGTTTACATACATTAAAACAAGCGCTCTCTCCTACATATAAAATAAGCATTACCACATCTTGTATTCATATGCAAATTAGCTCCAGGTTGCCAGGGGGAAAACAAATTATCACGTGCCTTTTCACTACTTGAAACTGCCCAATTTAATAGAAACAATCTTGTATACATAGGAGCTCGATGTCATTTTTCCAGTCGCGTGGTGTAGCCCGTAATGGTACACAAGACTGCAGGACAATACTGACTACATAGGACACAATAAACATTCAGGACAATAGATACACAGGGCAATGCTACGAAAGGAAAGTAGGTCTATGGGAATGTGGGCTACGTTACAAACTGTAGCAGCAGTAAGTATATGAGTAGCAGCCAAAGTGTTATTTTTTTCATAAAGTGTTCGGTAGACAAAAAAAGTCTAAACTTTCAGACAAAGCCCGTCATCATGATTTTATGTGAGTGCTACTGCATGGTGGTTATTAAGTTGAGATGATTATACTCTTGTTCAGTATTGGTCTGATAGTTTTGACCTTGAAATCCCATGGTACAGCTGTCTGATTCAGAGAGGTGTTGATGTTCTAACGATGTTGGTTGCTGTACTATGTTTACTTTGATCTAATATGATTAGCCAATGAAACTTATAAGTGAAGTCAAATAAATGCAGGAAGTCAATATAAAATGAGTGATACATTTGTCAGAAACTTCTGTTTTTAATTATAGAATAAAGTTTTATGTAACCACTTTATTTTAAATTTAAACATTTTACTCTTACCAGCAGTTTGATAAGAGTTAAGTGTTTTAGATACAAAATAATGCATGCTCCCACTACAGATCACAATTTCATCTGCAAGCATCATAGTTCTAGAGTCTCCATGAACTGTGATGTTAACGGATGACATTGTGATCTGTAGTAGGAGCAGGTGGAGGTGAGTCTGGAGAGGTGCAGGTATGCACTGGAGAGAAGTATGTGTGTACATATGTGTAAGTAATAGAAGGGATTAAGGTAGAGGAATTTAAATACTCAGTCAACTGTCCAAGGGTAATGGAGATCGTGGTAGAGAAGTGATGAGAGTACAAGCAGGGTGGAATGGGTGGAGAAAAGTGGCTGCAATGATTTGTGATAGAAAGGTATCTGAAAGAGTGAAGAGAGATTAATAAGAGAGTAGTAAGACCAGCTGTGCTGTACGGTTTACAGACAGTAGCACCGACAAAAAAAATCCAGTTGTTAAACTGGTGTGATTAACCAAACATCCTACCAACGCATGTTACTGTCAATGTTACCATTATAACATGGACTGCGTGTGCACAGGCAGTACTATTTCACTATACTTGATTTTGTGTGTGTGTGTGTGTGTGTGTGTGTGTGTGTGTGTGTGTATATTTTTTTTGTATCCTGTATTTTATCTTGTATGTATATTTCATTTTATTCTATATATTTTCTTATTTCTATCCTTTTGCATTTTTATATTTATCTGACCTTTAAAATCCTTTAACGGACCTTTAAATCCTTTTAAAGTTTTAGTTATTGTTCTTTTCTTCTAGTTACTTTGATAGTTTATTCTTTACATTTTGGACAGTCGTACTAAGCATTTCACTACATATTGCACCGTTTATAATTTGTATGTGACAAAGTTTGATTTTGAATTTGAAACTATGGTAATAATGCTCTTTTCTGGAATAATATTTACTGATATCTTAAAGGACATGGTCTTATTTGGTCTTTTTATGTTTGTGTGTTTATTTTCCTATTTTTCTAAGCCCAAAAATCAATAAAAAGGATAATTTGTTTTAACATAAGGTTCACTGAGCAACGGCAAGAAATTCTAGTTCGTGTCAGTGCAGGGTAATTCATTACAATCTGAATTTGCATGTAGTAAACTGTGTTTGATTCCTTTTTCCTAACTTGAACTTAGATTCCAACTTGTGAAGTACGCAAAGCACCACTTGTGTGTGAGATTCAAGTGATATTTAGCAGTCTCTTCACATACAGATGCAGCTCACAGATGCCCATGGTTGGCTGGTGATTGTGCTAAGTGACAGGGAGTCAAACGTGTGACATACCTCCTGTTTGACCTCAGCCAGTCAGCTCCCGTGCACTTCTGGTCATGAATGGCTGCATGCATCAACCTGGATTTGAATTCTCAATCTCCAGGATGATGGTGGCACAGCTTGTCGATACGCCACTCCTGAATGGACAAGTGTTTTAAAAGCCACCAATGAACAAAGTCTTTATTTTATTAATCTCCAACACTGAGCAGGTCGATTGTTGTTTGATGAGGAAAACGCATTTCAGTCATCACAGTTAGCCAACATAGAACTTTTCCATTAATTTTGTAATGTTGAATATGCGGAGGTCGAAATGACGTAATTCCAAGGACGAGGTAAATCAACTGCAGCACTGTATCTTACAAATTGTTCATCTCACTCTTCAAAGTTGTGCCAGTTTCATATTTCCAAATAAAGTTTGAAAGACTGTATGAGATGTCAGAGTCTGAGTTCATATTTAAAATTTCGAGTAGCATTTATAGTTTTTTGTATAAATTTTTATGTCTAAGTTTTTAAATGAATTTTTGCCCCACATGAAATGAAATTTGCCCCACAGTTTTCAGAAACCAGTTCATTTCACTTGTCTAATTTCTAACGTGTTTTCTTTTAGTTTACCCTCGTTGCTAGTTAACACAAGGGAACAGGAAATCTGTGGCTTTGAGCCTATGAACACTTGCGTGATGGTTTGACCACAAGGGAAATGCCCTTCATCTATTCTAAACTCCATCATATATGCTTATTCTGTTTTCCTTTACCTCTAACTGCTTTTATTTTTATTTTAGATGGCCAACCGTAGAATCCTATTTTTATGGGTTATTTCTAGGCAATATATTCATTTTTCTAAAGAATCTTGCCGTTCTAAATGCCTGTATTGTTTGAAAACTGGGCATGTACACTTGCTGCCAGACATATACATACTCATGAGCATGAATGTGAATTCCTCTTAAAAACTTTTTGTCAAATGAACGACTTAACAGCTTAAAAGTTATTAGTTATTGCATGGTTCTAAAGTTACCCTTTTAACCAAGATAAACAGGTTCAGAATTGTTTGCTGTAATGTATAACGCTTGCACAGTATGTCACGCAAATGTCATTTTCCTCTGAAGTCACAACAGCAAACTTGTGCTTCATTTCCAGGCACAGAATCTTGAAAAAAAATTTAGTACAGTGCAATACCTTAAAAAAAAAAAAGCCCTTGTCAAATGCCTAAAGAAAATAAAATATGAAATAGAGGTGCTATGTGATTGTATTCTGAAATGAAATAATGACCCATTTTATACCGATAAATATAGTCACTACTGTACGCCATATATGACGTTTTAATGATTGTTTAGATCTGGCAAAGACGTGACCATGGATACATGATGGCATGGCTTCAATACTCTGATAGGTAACTGTTTTACACAGGTAGCTCTTCTGGTTGTGTTTTGCAGCAATAAGAAGAGGGATGGTGACCTGGCTTTGGCTCAGGCACGTATCAAGGAGCTTGAGTCTCAGTATAACCAGAGTGAAGCATCCCTCACTACAGCTCTCAGTCAGAATGCAGCACTCTCTGCAGAAATTGCCGACCTGAAGAGCCAGCTCGCTAAGGTTGGTGTTTCTTTACTTCATTTTCCTCATATGACCAGCTCAGTACTTTAACAATAACTGTTTCAAGATCGGCTTTCACTGCATGGTCTCTTTTAGGCTGAGGACGCTCATGCCGTGGCTAAGAAGCAACTGGAGGCTGAGACACTAAATCGAGTGGATGTGGAGAACCGCTGCCAAAGTCTGGCTGAGGAGCTTGCATTTAGGAAGAACATGTTTGAGGAGGTGGGGGCTGTGTTTTTGTTCCTCCCCCCAATTTATTTTTATTTTTTTCTCGTTAGTATGTAATGGGAGCAGCTTGGGTTTTTAAACAGTGGCATGCCTTCTTCTGAACACATTACAGCAGAGGTTCTCAAATCTTTTATAGTCAGAATCCCCTTTAACTCTGAAATAAATTTTATGGACCCCCAGATATTCATGCATGCAGTTATTGCACAGTATTATCTAAATATGGCCATTATTTATTTTGTCTTTAGTAGAGCTGTTTATTTTACTGTCTAAAGTATTGCATTCTGCTTTTTAACATCATGGGTTCTTGGGGGTTCCTGCACCCCCTTTGAAAACCACTGCATTTCTGTTTGTATACATTGTGAGATGCTGTGTAGTTACATTTTTGGAGAAGCGCCCTTCAAGGTATGCGTTGGGTCCGTAGCAGTTTAGAAAATTAGCCTTTAGAGACCATTCCATTCGATCAGGGTCAGTGAACTTTTCTGCTTGTACATTTACATAGACTATATCGAAGAGCCTTATAAAATATTTTTAAAGTTGGTCTAAAAGGTATCATGGAGCGAACCTAAATTTAAGAATTCACTTTGTGTGCTTTATGTAGGAGGTGCGAGAGACAAGGAAGCACCAAGAGAAGCGGATGGTGGAGGTGGACAGTGGAGCTAAGAAGGAGTATGAATACAAGCTGGCCCAAGCTCTACAGGACCTCCGCCAAGAACATGAAGAGCAGGTCAACCTCTACAAAACAGAGCTTGAGTACACCTTCCAGGCAAAGGTACTGCATCCTAGGTTTTTTTGTTTGTTTGTTTGTTTGTTTGTTTGTTTGTTTTTTCCTAAATATGTGCAAAGTATAATGGTCCTTCCAATACTGGACATAACCCAAACTTTCACTTTTCGTTAAGCATGTCTGTAATCACTACTCAATCTAATGTTCACTCAACATCCATGATCACACTCAGGACTCTACTGACAGTCACAGTGCGCAGCCAGCGCAAAACATGAGATATGAAATTTACTTTGGATTCTGTGTATGACCAGTTCATGCACAAGTTTTTCTGCATTTTTACATTTCAATTCCATTACTGACAAAGTAGGAAAACGGTTGTATTTGTGTCATAGCTTAACATGTTCACCCAGTATTCATGCTGCTCTAGGGTGTTTAATTAGTCCTAAAGTTCTTCTTTCTGTGCCCCTGTCTAGCTGGAAAATGCTAAGGTGTCTTCTGACCTCAATGATAAGGCAGTGAGTACAGCACGGGAGGAGCTGCAGGAGGCTCGTGTCAGGATTGAGGGGCTGACCTATCAGCTGTCTGCACTTCAGAAGCAGGTAGAGCTTCCCTCTGACACCCACTGCCTGTTTAGCAACTAACAACAACCTGATGATCTCTTGCGTTGTATTAAATTTGTGTACATATGTACATTTACAGATCATGAACAGCATGGCAGGTTTCTCATTCTCTTGCACAAAAAAACGTCTGACAATCTGTCAAATTACAAGACTTGCTTCGACATCAGACACCTTATTTACACAATTATTCATCACAATTATTTATCTGTCAGACACCTTATGTACAAAGTTTAAAAAGGGATTTCCGGGATCAATAAAGTATTCTAATTCTGATCTGAGACTCAGGGTCTCGTTTGTTGGTCATTTTCTTTAACATTTTCTACTAAAGAGGGGAACGTACAGATAATGTTTGTGTGCTGCACCTTGCAGGCAGCAGCAGCAGAGGAACGTATACGTGAGCTGGAGGATTTGCTAAACACTGAGCGTGATAAACACCGCAAAATAATGGATGCTAGGGAGCGAGAGATGGCTGAAATGAGGGACCGCATGCAGCTGCAGCTCAACGAGTATCAGGAGCTGTTGGATGTAAAACTGGCTTTAGACATGGAGATTAATGCCTACAGGAAACTGCTGGAGGGAGAGGAGGACAGGTAAGTGTCTGGTGTGTGTGTGTGTGTGTGTGTGTGTGTGTGTGTGTGTGTATGTGTATATATGTATGTGTATGTATATATATATATATATATATATATATATATACACACATACATACATACATACATACACACACATGCACGCACATGCACCCAAATACAAAGCCTACATGTAATGTTGGGTATCTAATTTGTGTTTCAGATTAAATGCATAAGCAATGTGTTTAACATTGAAAACTGAAAAGAACAATCTTTTTTTTTTTGTTTGTTTTTGTCCCCCACCCAGAATGTCAGAATGAGGGCAAGTGGTTTAAATCATTCTAAACGTTTAAGTTTATGACTTATATTCAGACTATTAAAAATTACTATCAGTCACTTTATACGCATGAACACATTTCCCAATGCATGTTTATGGGAGTGAAACAAATTTTGTTGCTGCCATGTGAGCCAGATGATAGCAGCATGTCAGAGCAATTGAAATGTCCTTTATGCTTGAGCAGAGTTCTGAAAGACTGTAAGGAGTGAGGGAAAGAGGTGATGACTAGGTTGCAGAGCTGCTGGCGATGAAGAAAGATTTAATCTGTTTACAACAAAGCTGTGTATACAGTCGGAATTAAAAATAAAGGAAGGAAATGCACCACAGAGTTGCTGTACACTGTAACATCTGTACTTTAGAGCTACACAGCAGCATAAAAATACTGTTATTAATTTATAGACATTTTTGCATGGGATCATGTTGGGGTGTAATATCCTGGAAAATCTTTAAGGTTCATCAGAACATCAGATGTCCACCAGGTAGAGACATTTCAATAAGATGAGATACATTCATAATAAGAAACTTCATTAATCCCACACCAGGAAAATGTACATGTCGCAGCAGCACAAGTGTTAGGAACATGGGGGAAAAGTGACTGTCAATGAAACATCAGTAGAAATAATTAAAAGGGTAAGAAGAAAAAAAAAGCTAAAATTGTTATTCCTTTCCACTTGCAATCCAAAACGTACATTAGGTCAAGTGGCTACTCAAAAATTTCCCATAGGTGTGAATGTGTGTAAATGGTTGATTAATTCTGTGTTGGACTGCAATAGATTAGTGACCTGTTCAGTGTAAATTCTGCCTGATGCCAGCTGGGATTGGCTCTAGCTTCTCTGTATCCCTGGTGGAGAGTGGTAAAATAATGGATAGATAAAATCCAAATCCGTGATTGTTTCATATTATGTTACTTTTAGCTTTCTAGGCTTGTCATGTTGTTCACAAATTGGGATGGTGTTTATGCAACCATACAATCTGAGAAGCAGAAAAGCATTCACGTGTTTAGATTTTTAAACCGCTTTTCAAAGACTTTAATTAGTTTTCAAAAAGAAAACTGCACACTCCCAAGGTAAAAATGAATAGTTTTTTTTAATGAATGTGCTCTTTTGTACATTTACAAATGGCAATAAACAGCTATTCTAATAGTGAACCAGCTTAATTCAGTTCCAGCAGTAAATATAACTTGCTTGTCATTATATGGAGTAAGTATTGTGTAGTAATGCCTGTGTATTGTTTTGTGGTTTGTAAATGTACCCATAACTCATTTCATTGCGTTATGCACTATATGAACATGGTCCCTTTTCCCATATTACACCTAGATTCTTAATGTAGTCGGCCAGTCATGTAAAACGTTTAATAGCATCACTAGATGGCAGTATTTTTCACTACATTATGTGAATATAGTTGTGCCCCAGGGTTCCCCAAAAACGTTTAATTTTTATATAATTGTAATCACAGCCATACAACCATGAATCATGCAAAGGTGCTTTAGTATGGGTTGTAAGTTTTAAAGTGGCTAGACAGCTCTATTTTTTGTTTTTTTGTTCCTACATAGGTTGAAGCTGTCCCCCAGTCCACCCTCACGGGTCACTGTTTCCCGAAGCATGGCTGCTAGCAGCAGCTCCTCCCGCTCATCCCGTTCTAAGAGGAAGCGTGTCGAGGTGGAAGATGAGACACCCAGTGCTCCGAGATTTCATGTCAGCCAGCATGCTGAGGCCACAGGCTCAATTACTATCGAGGAGCTTGATCTTGAGGGCAAGAGTGTCACCCTCAAAAATAACTCCAATAAGGTGGCATACCTCTCAAACTCTTTTTACTAAAGCATCCATAAGTTTTCAATAACTACTGTATTATCTATATAACAGCAAGGCAAAATCAGGTTGGATAGAAAATGTAGGTATGTCTGATGGTGTAGGAAAATCGATTCACAATTTGGTGAAGCTTGTGAAGTTATAGTGTTTTAAGTAACCCAGGATTAATTGTAATAACAATTAATCATCAAAACAGAAGTGATTGAATTGATCATAATTTTACAGCTTTGGAAAAAAATTGAAACTGCTTCAATTTATTCTTAAATCAGCATCGTATGGCAGCCATTTTATTCCAGGGTCTGAGAGAATTCCAACTACCAGAGAAGTACACTTGATTTTATTCGATGAGGTACTGATTAGTTGATCATCTGAACCAAATTTTATTGAAGAAAAGGTGTAAAAATGACTGCTGTGGTCATCGCTCTCCTCCTGCAACAGGAGCAGAAACAGCGCTTGTAGTACTTTAAATTTAATTGCTATGCAAAAAAACAAAAAAAAAAACAAACACCAACCAACTATTCATCCTGCCAAAAGAGTTAAAAAGCAATGTTCTGGGTGAGGTTAAGAAGTGTTCAGTCCTGGCTTTACTGACAGAGAGATACAGCGAGCATCAGGTTGCTTAAATCTTCAAAATTTCTTCAAAAATATTATTCTTGCATGCTAGATGTTTTGAATATTTTATTGAGTGGTCTTTTCATGTTTTCTTTTTCAGGATCAGTCTCTGGGTAGCTGGCGACTAAAGAGGCAAGTTGGGGAGGAAGATGAAATTGCCTACAAATTTAGTCCCAAATTTGTTCTTAAAGCAGGACAAATTGTTACAGTAAGTCACTTTTTGTTTTCTCCAACCGCCTGCCTTCCTTTTTGTATTGTTGTATGTTTTTTACATATTAAAATAAAACATCTATCTATCTATCTATCTATCTATCTATCTATCTATCTATCTAATTGGTTAGCTAGTGTAGTGTACATCCTAAAGAAGAAGAAAAAAGAAAATGTAAAGTATTTGAAATACTCTCTATATTCTGTAGATTATTTAACACAAAGGAGTCAGAATAGGAGTAACCCTAACTGTTTAAAAGTTGTGATAACCTTCGTGATCGGTGTGAAAAAAATGCAGCATGTTTGATTTAGAATGTTGTTAGAATTCATATCCAAACCCATTCTGTCTCACCAAAACATAAGTGTGCATAAAAACTGATAATGAATACAGATGAAATGGTCTGAATGTTTGAATCTGGTCTATATCTACATTAATTATTAAAATATTTTAATGGATTAAACTGTCTTTCTCTGTGCATGTGTTTAAAAGTTAAACTTCATGCGGAGGGTTTTTTTTTTTTTTTCTTTGCCCTCATCCAATAATTTTATTTTGTACTGGCAGGAAGTCACTGGCTTAACAGGTTGTACTATTACATAGGGCAATAGAGAAAATATCTGAATAAGTTTGTGCCTATAACATGCTAGACATCTTTACAAAACACCAATTTAGAAAGATAATTGTAAAACAGGAATATAAGTTTACATTTAGGTTATACATTTTGATAATTTGCTAGATTATAAAAGTGAAAATATTTCTCTGGTGATTTTTCTCTCTTTCCTTCTATTTCAGTGTCACTTAATTCTTGCAATTCCTGATCCAAATCAAACTCTTCTCAATTTTTCTTGTCAATTATATCATTCATAAAACTTTCAGTTACTTGTTCTGACATAAATCTTGTATTTGGTCATGCACCAGACGAGGTCAATCTGGAATCTGCCTCATGGCTGTTTCCCTGCTTAGATAATGTGGGCATTAATCACTTGTATTGGCTGAAAAGTACATATTTTATTTGAATCTTGATTATCTGTGGTACAGTGAAGGTTGTTAAAGTCATATTTTGCTTTGTAGAGAAATATTTTGTCAGAAAATAGCTGTGTCATTGTTCCTGGAGGAATGGTTTTTACACAGTTTGTTTTAGTGTTAGGCTGGGTGATTTAAGGTTAACCCAGAAAACAGAGATGCAGTGGTGTGTATACGGTATCTGGTACTTAGATGTTGATGTTCGAGAATAGTAAATGAGCCCGATGTGTGTTAATCCTGTGTGTTAAGTTTGGGTTTGCTGTTGTGCACAGGTGTGGGCTGCAGATGCGGGCGTGACTCACAACCCTCCCTCGGATCTGCTGTGGAAGAGTCAGAGCAGCTGGGGCAGTGGAGACGAGGCAGTCACCCTGCTGGTCAATTCGGATGGAGAGGTACACATGGTTATGCAATCTTATATTCTACATCTGTGTTTACTTTTTGGCCATGTACAACCTCTCTGGAAACTCTTGGCACTGTGAGCAGCCATGTTTATTTGCCATCCCTCTCTGGACTTAGGAACTTGTAGCTGAGTAGACTGCCTTGAGTTTATGAGGAATTTTGATTTGAGGGTTTTCTTTTGCGTTTCCTCATCAGAGGTAAATTGTTAATTCTAACAGCCTGTAGGCCTAGTGTGGTGGTGGATGAAACTTTCCTTTTTTGACATAAACATGCCAAAAACTAAAGAAACTAGGAATCCTTTCAGAGTGCCGACCACCTTCAAGGTAGTGCACTTTTGTCTTCACATGAGTTATAGTGGCAGGTGATGTAGCATTACGGTGCCCCTTTGTGGGCTTTTTATTTTAGCGATGCATCCCACCCATTTCCTAACCCTTAGGAGTCGATGGTCCAAAGTGCTGAGTCTCAGTTTCAGCTTGTCAGAAATGCATTCTTCAAACTATATACCGGTTTTTAAATGGTGTTGATAGGCCAAGTAAAATTAGAGTTATGATTAATATTTTAATTTAACTTCCTGCGATGGCAGTTTACACGGCGTGATGTCAGCGCAAAAAAAAAAAAAAAAAACTAGTGGAGGTAAACGCTGCCATCAAGTGGACAACAGGAGGAGTAACATACCCTGGAAATGTCAGTGCTAAATTTGTACATACTTTTTTCATTTACAGTTAATATTTGCATGCTAAGTTATAAAAATGGTTTGTTAATGTGTTTTTCACAGTAAAAAAAAAAAAAAAAAAAAAAAAAAAAAAAAGACTTTTCTGCTTGAATTGTGTTTTTGCATTATTTTAGGTCCAATGTGTTAATACAGTCAAAATTAAAAATTAACTGAACAGTCACACAGGTGAGGTTGTGCTAAAAAAATTACACCAAACAAGGCAAGGTGAACAGTTTTTTTAAGGTAAAATATAAAGGTAAAATCAAAAGTAGTCAAAAATGGCCAATTATACCCCAGACCCTAAAGGTTCAAGCAATGTTTAAAAAATTCTTCAAAACCATTTTGGATCACACCCAAAATTTTCAGTTTTTCATTGTCGCAAGATCTACATTTGGTTAAAATGTCATGGAAATCGGTCCATTAGGTTTCAAGTTATCGTGCTAAAATGAGACACTCTCAGACACACACACACAGCCAATTTCAACCTCCCCCCTTGGTGGAGGTAATGATGATTGACTTTTAAAATAAGTCTTCATCTGTCTCCCCTGCTTGTATTCATGGCCATGGCTTGTATCTGTGCTTCAGACTGAAGATTGACAAACATTCTCTTGAAAAGGCAATGATGGATTTTTGCCAACCTATTTACAGACTTGGTTCATTTGAATTCAGAGAGAAATGATTATGTTGGGAAGTGCCATGAATTAACATGTTGGTTTTGCAGGAGGTGGCAAAGCGAATGGTTACCAAAAGCGTGGTAGAGATGGAGAACGGAGATGATGAGAATGGAGATTTTGGACATGAGGATCTATTTCATCAGCAGGTGAGCGGGATTTATGTGCCAGCCTTCTCAGTTTTTATCTTATATCATGTGTCATGTTACCATTTAACATCATATATCATATTCATTTCTTGACTGTGCAGTTTGGTCATTTTGAAGACTTTCTTTTTCAGGGCGATCCGAAGACCCGATCCAGAGAATGTGCTGTCATGTGAGGGAGCTTGGTTCACCTGGGTAATTCCCCTGATTGGTCCCTCAGAGCCACTAATTTTTATATTCCTAAAACTACAAATCCCTAATTTTTTCTTTCTCCTTTTGCCAGAGTGTCACTGGCATACAGTTTTTACAGACCTTGTTTTTTTAAAGCCAGGTAACCATGAACTGTATGAAAGACATTTTTAATTGCAATGTATCAAAACGTTTTTCTTTCTTCCTTTTTTTTTTTTTCTTTTTTGATAAGAAGTGAATGGACGAAAGACAGCTTCCAAATTCACAGCTCACCTCTCTGTACTAGAGGTTTTCATAATATAAGAGCAGGAAAGGACTTAAGTTTTTTTTTTTTTTCTTTTTTTTTTTCTTTTCTCCTTTTTAAGTGTAGTTGAAGGTAAATGATTTGTGTGGTGATGCAGTAATGAGTGTCACCATGTGGTTGTTTAGGCAGGATGGAATGTTTTGAGATACTTTGCTTTGACTCATTATGTAGATTACTGTATGTTGAAACTGACAGCTGCCACCTAGCTTGCATATGTTTGTTTGCCGCATTGTCGTACAGATAAACAGGGTGGAAAAGGAATGATGGGAGATTAGTCATTATGCCTGTAATAAGCCCGATACCTGTTTGCAGTGTTTCGCCCCCATGGAATAAGGAGCAAGTCACCCCTGGCCTAGTTTTTCTAAATCATCGTTTTGCAGTCATGTAAAACAATGTGCTTATGTCCGGTCATAAATCAGGAATCTCAGTAGGACTCAGCCTCAGGCGCACTACTGATGAGAACAGACCAAAGATGTTTGATTCAGAACATTACAGCCGAAGCGGAGCCAATGGCTGAGAGAAATGATCAAAAAGTTCTCCTTTGAGTGTTGATCATGACATCCAGACAGTACATTTATACTGTAATATGCACTCCAGTTCACAATGATTACCAAGGAAATGTTTACGTGTATATAAAATGCAATAGGATGTGTGGTTATGAAAAAGAAAAAGGATTATTTTTCTAAAACAGCACAACCTTGTGTTTTATTCCTCATAAAACAAAATCAAGAGATATAAACTCCTCTGTCCCATGGCAGGCAACTTATTTTTACAAAGTCCTGACATTGGAGACTCCTTCCAAAGATGTTATAAAACATCTTGTCCAAAACTTTCTATCACTGATTATATCTTTTTTTTTTTTTTTTTTTTTTTTTTTAGATTGTAAATTTTTTTGTGGGATTTCTGCCATAAAAATCTGTGTTAAATGGATTGTCATCGACAATATACTCTTAACAAACGAGCAAACAAACGAGTGAAGTATAAAAATTAGATTTACAGCTGAGGCTGCTGTCATAGCTTCTTCTAGAGGAAATAAATGAACGCTGTCAGACCAGTCAGATTTGATCAGTCAAAACTTGCAGCATAATACAAACTTCTTTCCCACTATGGTTAAATTTTTGACATTGCATCAGGTATAATGTAGATTTTAAGCCACTGCCAAATATTGTGATGATAAAGATTAGTACTCTTCCACCCTGTTCATTCAAATGCAGCTGTTCCTTATTATGATTTGTAAAAGCTCTTAGTTATATATATAATTTTTTCCTTTATTGTAAATGTTAAATGACAATTTTTCAGACAATTAGTACACAGTCAATATTTTTCTACAGTTTTAATCCTTGGGTCTGGGGCTGCAAATGCATTAAGCACTCAGCACCAGCTTTAGGTTCTTGTTGTGCATTGCAGTGGTGAGGGAGTCTAAAATTAATCGTAATTTTTTTTTTTAAAAAATCATAAAAATGCAGTTTTATGAAAGGTGTGCAAAGCTGATTTTTTTGGGTTGGTAAAAACCTAAATTTATTCTCCCCTTCTCACAGCATGCACAGCAGGAAATCCCAGCAGTGCCTAGGTGGACTTCATATGCATTTGAAAGAAAAATGAATTATTAACCATGGTGTAAATTATTAGCCACAGGTGATATCAGATGCAACCTTTTGTCATTCTAATATTGGCCTGGGCAGCTGGTTTTTTTTAATTATTATTATTATTATTATTAGTCTGGTCAGTAGAGTGCTTTGCATTTTAAATCATGTTGATGAGACTTTGGAAATCAGGTTTACATTTTTATTTTAAAGTGTGGGGTTTTTTTTGTTTGTTTTTTGTTTTTAAAATCTTTTTAAATTGATCCCGCAACCATGTGCTAAGAACACTTAGTAGTCACTGTACAGATTTCATTAGAATGGGTGAGCTTGTATGCATTTGTTACAAGTTCTCTGAGCTAATAAAATCAACACTTTATTGTTATTTTTTAAACACTCCAAATCTGTGAATAGTAATCTGAGGTGTGTTTTGTTTTTTTGTTTAAGAATTAAACACTTGGTTACAGGTTTTAATTCCTTCAGGTTTTATTGGGCATGACTGTGATATGTAACAGATGACAAGCAATTCCTGTGTTTTCTGCACAGCACTGCAGGAAATTAAATACAGTAGTCTACTGTAGAACCGATCTGAACAGCAGTAATGTATTACAGACCCACTGGTTAAAATTTTGAGCCTTTTTAAAATGTGAAAGAAGTGAAATTTTAATTGACCATAGGATGGCAGACTATCATGTGAGGAATGAACACAGCAAGCAGGCCAAATGTCTTACACCCTTTTACTTGTGTGATTTGCGTTGTTTTGTATGCATAAATACAATAAATGTTTTGCATAGTATTGTCGTCTTCTTTTTTTTTTTTTGTGCACATGCTTGCAACATTTTATAATGAATTGAGTCGGCACTCTATGAAAATATAAAGTAGTATCCTAATGCACCCCTGATCAGGAAGTTATAAAGATGAACGCTGTTGATGCATCAAGTTTGTGTTCATAACTGTGGTCTTGCTCGCACCTGTATGAACATAAAATCCTCCCACTCGAGAGAAGTCCTTGGGGAAATATTGCATGTGGCAGAGTCTCAGTCCTGATGTTCACTTCTCTCAACCAACTGACCTGTGGAACTTTGACCCCAAAATGTGTGCCTTCTATTTTGAATTTGTAACTAGTTATAAAATAAGTCCCTTCATTCATGTTAATGTATAAGCATTACTGGTAATTTTTTCCACATCACGGGCTCATTAATATTAATATCACAGTGCTGTACTGAAGACTCAGTTTGGCAAATGTTCATGTGCAGAATAGAATTTTAAGATTCTCGAGTAAGTACGCGTGCAAAGCTGTGCTTTCGTTTGGCCTTCCAGTATAAGTTTTATCTTCTACAAACGACAAGCAGAAACCTTTTAAATATGCGTAATGTCCCACCAAATGTTCTGCAACAGGCATTGAGGATATTCTGAAAAATGCATGACAAGTTCAGTAGCACAGATTATCAGCGAGAGGTAGTTTGTGTTTCAGGAAGTTATTTCTCAGGTATTAATGAAGGGAAATCGGCAGTAATTCTCACAGGATGAACACATCATGGATACCTCTTGATTTCTATTTATCTGTGCATGTGTGTGCTTGTTTATATAGTGGAGATTGATTGCGTGTTCGTGATATGAATATCATCTTGTTAAAGCAACAGTTTTCCAAAGCTCCGAAGACTGCAGCAGTGATTTATTTAGCCAATTTTATCACATCCGAATGAATCTGTTATCATAAGGAACTGAAGATTGTTGCAGTGGTTCAGGCTTTGCTTTAAGAATGTCTCTTCTAAAACCAGTCTCTCACTGAGCGCTCTAAACTGGTTTGTCATCAGACTCCACGTTTTTGTTTTATTTCCTTTCCGCTGTCTACTGGCCAAATCAGACTCATTATAGCTCTAGACTTTTTCTTTCATACTCGTGCCTTGTGCACAAGAATAGTTTGGAGTCATACATATTACATCTGAGCTTCATCATGGCCATTTGAATTCTGTTCATGTGCTCTGACCAGCTGCCATTGGATGCTTGCCGCCTGGCTTTCCTTTTGGAATATCTTGGCAGGTACGGCTCCCAGTCTCTAAGTCTCGGTGGAATTGAACATTGTTCAGCTTCATCATTCATGTTGCAGAATCTGTTTTTCCCCATATTATAATCAGTTTGCAGTGTTCCCGAATCATTCAGTGTTTGGGGTCTGGGATTGGAACTGTTTTGATATGTACAGCTATGTTTCCACCTTGCTTTTTACCCCCCTTTCTATACTTGTTCAAAGCAAGAATGAAATGTTTTTGAAAAACCCAGAAAAGTGGCTGTGGCAGCAGTCGGAGCAGAGGATCATTTATTGTCTTGCTTTTGTCACATCACTGCAAATGTACAGTCTACACCCACTGACCAACTGCCATCACCGTATTCACCCACTGCCTGCTTTAATCTGCTGTGTGTACGGACAAATCTCAATAACACAAACACCATTTCCACAGGCTCATGTCGTCGTCCCCCAGCCTCAGTGATCTACAGGGGCATCTAATGGTTCACTAGTTCTGAAAGCGTTAGCTTGGTCTTCATTGTTTTGTTTACTAGCGGTGAAGGTATAAAAGCCCAGAACAAATTTATAATATGGATGCAATAGTCTGATATTCATGAAGATGCTCCAGTACCAGGAGACACTGTGATCTATGCATGATGTAATTTGTAACTAAACAGGTCAACTGAAGAGGTCTAAGGATTAATTGGAAGTGAATTCATTTCATGCTTGGGTTCTTTATAAATTACAAACCAGTGATTGATAAGAGCATTATCAGCTGCTCTGTGGAGGATGATGTGCGTTTGAGCATGTACCATTGTTTACTACACTCTCAGGCTACCAGAGCTACAGCATGCATGAGAGAACACTCTTAAATGAGTTGCACCTGCCTTCCTCATTGGCTTTGCCCCCGGGCCCTGGATCGTACTGCCATGTATTAAATTGCAGAAGAGCCTCCCGTGAAAGTCTGTTGCATCTAACCTGCTCCCAGCTTTTTAATGGTGGCTGTAGAGCAGGGGTCACCAACCTTTTTGAAACTGAGAGCTACTTCATGGGTACGGAGTCATACGAAGGGCTACCAGCTTGATAGGCTCTCCTGAAATTACACATTTGCTCAGTTTTCCCTTAGTTATACATTATCAATAATGATTAATGATACTCATCTATGTGAAGACACTGATCACGTTAATGATTTCTCACAATAATTATCAACAATAAAAATCTAAAATTAATTTTAGACGCAGCTCACTAGTGAGTTGTGCTATTTTTAGAACAGGTCTGCGGGCGACTTATGTGGTTCTTGGGGGCGACCTGGTGCCCGCGGGCACCGTGTTGGTGACCCATGCTGTAGAGAGATGCCCTACCTAGGTTTGTTTTCTGGATCCGTTTTAAAGATAGGTAAGATTAGTAGTAAGCCTGCATCACTGTCAGTCAATAAGTAAAAGTGCATGCTGAAATTATAGAACCACCTAACACGTTGTTGTGGCTAAAATAATCATGTGGGTGAAGGTTTTGATTATTTTTCACCTTCTTTCTTATTTCACTGGCCTCTACACTGAGAACTATTCTAAAATCTGGCCTAGTTAATACTGTCCTCATATAAAAGTTATTTCCAATACCTCTGTACTTTACTGGGCTTTGTACCATGTGAATACTGATACAACAAACTCTCCAGAAAAAAAATTCACAGAACGATTAATCAATCAAAATACTTTTTTAAATCCAGGAAAAACAAGGTGTTTTATATTAACCCCTTTCCTATCTGCCATTACCTTTGTACCTCATTCTGCTTACATTTGCTGATTTCTTTAACACAGCATTAAAATATAGAAATGGCTGTTTAACAGGCCTTGGGTTTGCAGACTGTGAAACTGATTATTTTTTTAATTAATTTGTGCTTAGAATTGAGCTTTTAAGACAGTAGTGCTCTCTTTATCTGGAAAATACAGTGGGTGGGGGTGTTATTTAAGCCCCTGCTGATTTTGTTTGGCTGTCAAAGAACTGAATGGTCCATAATTTTAATAGTAGGATTATTTTATGTATTATATATATATATATATATATATATATATATGAGAGAGAGAGAAAATGCTAACAAAATAAATCCAGAAAAACAATATATAATGGTTATAAATTGCAATGTGGGTGCACACGAAGTCTCTTATACACAGATAATGAGACAGAAAGACAGAAGGTCGTGTCCATGGTGGTGGAGAGATTAGAGTGAAAGAAACTGATTCTGTGGACTCGTGTTATATAAACATAACGAGACAGAAGGTCTCTTCCATTTTAACTTCACCACCACCATGGGTAAGACCAAAGAGTTGTCAAAGGAGAGAACGGACAAGAAGATACACCTGCACAAGGCTGGAATGGGCTACAAGAGCATCAGCAACAAGCTTGGCTAGAAGGAGGCAACTGTTGGTACAATTCTTTAAAAATGGAAGAAATGCAAAATATAAAAAACTATAAAATTGCCCTTAGTCTGGAGCTCCATGTAAGATTTCACATCATGGGGTAACTATTATCTGAGAAAGGTGAGGAATCAGCCCAGAACTACATTAAAGGAGCTTGTAAATGAGTTCAAGGCAGTTGGGACTAAAGCCATTAACAAAACTAGTACGCCATAAAGGATTGAAATCCTGGAGTGCCCTCAAGGTCACCCTGCTCAAGCCGTTTGCCAATGAACACCTAAATGATTCAGAGAAGGCTTGGAAAAACATTACGTGGCTGGATGACACCAAAATTGAGCTCTTTGGCATCAACTCAACGCGCAGTGTTTGGAAGGAGAAAAATGCCGACTATGGCCCCAAGAACACCATCCCCACAGTCCAAGTGGAAACATTATGCTTTGGGGTTATTTCTCTGCTAAGGGCGCAGGATAACTTCACCACACTGAATGGATGTTGGACAGAGCCATGTAAACTTTTGGATGAAAATCTCTGTCCCTCAGCTAGAACACTGGACACGAGTCGTGGATGGGTCTTCCAGCATGACAATGACCCAAAACATGCAGCCAAGGCACCCAAGGAGTGGCTTTAGAAGAAGCACATTAGGTCATTGAGTGGTCCTGCCAGTCTCAAGAAAAAGCTGAAGCTTTGAGTTGGCAAGTGGCAGCCTTAAAATAATAATGATTTGGAAAGGATCTGTGAAGAGGAATGGATCACAATCCCACCTGAGATGTGTGCAACCAGGATGACCAACTAGAAGAAACATCTGACCCCTGTGCTTGCTTTTCTACCCAGTACCAAGTCATGTGTTGCTTTGGGATTGAATACTAATAATATTAATTTATAACTTCTGGAATTTTTTGTTGATACTCTGTCTCTCTCTGTTAAAATAAACCTACCATAAAAAAATTATAGAATGTTTATTTCTTTTTAAGTGGGAAAAATAATAATTTTCCCAAATAATTTTTTCAAAAACCTATTTTCCCCACTAGCTTTTAGTTACAAGCGTGCAGAGTGGAATGCTGCTGTTCACAGTATCGCTGTGCGATGTGTACAGAGAGAGTCATTACTACAATTTTGGACTCAATCTGATTTCCGTTAAAGACGAGGGTGAGCGGAATAACATTACTGAGACATTCTGTTCACCAACATTGAAGGAAATTGTGTCTGTTATGGTTGAATAAGGATGTAGTCATTGTTTCAGGGAACACTAAGAAGAACAATGTTAGCACTGATTGCATATAATTGACATCTGTATTGTGTTTTTCTCTGGATGGCATTTTAAAATGTTCATAAATGTCAAGTTTATTCACAGAAACAAGAAGTTGAGGATTAGAGGAGATGTATCTCTGTACATTAACACAGTTTACACGACTTTCCAAAAAAAAAACTTCACTGTAGGGTTTCTTTCTTTTTTTTTTTTTTTTAAACTAAGTCACAATTCATTATTTAAGTGCCAGCAAGACAATCACACACCATGTGTGAGTCCAGACATCCACACAAGCTGGAATTGAGAGTCCATTTGTTATTATTTGTTAAAATGACAGATCAAAACAACAGAACATTTGCTCAACTGCTGCTGTCCATTCACATTATAAATCAAACCTGTGAAAACACGAGTCACATTCTTTAGAAATGACAAAACTAACACCAATTTGTCTCACATTCTGCAAAAACACCAGACTACGTTTAGAGCGCTGCAAACGCATGCAAAGAAAGGCTCCAAATTTTTTTTTTCTCTGCATCCCTTTACGTTATACTCTAAGCTTGGTCTTAGCACATCTTTCTTATAAAAGATAATGAAGAGGATGGTGGAACAGACTCATGCATTACTTTTCACACTATTCCTTTCCAACTGTTAGAAAGTTTTTTCTAATTAGCAGAGATGTCTTTCATGCTTAATGTGAAATTCTGAAAAACAGTAACATGCAATCCAAAATGGAAAAGTTTTTACACCACGCAATTTAGCTCTCTTAAGCATTTCACAGGCTGCACCTGCAACAGCCACACACAATCCCATGGACTGTAGCAGATTGTGTGAAATCTTGTCCTCTGTCACTGGCAAGACTGGGTGTCCTCATGTGGCCCGACAGATTGCCGTTTGGGGCAAAGGATCTTAGTGAAGGCTCTGCGAAAACTGCTGTGACACAATGGGTACAGGAAAGGGTTGATGGCAGAATTGAGCCAGAGAAGCCAGAATGTGACTTCGTACCAGTGATGTTCTATACATGTTCCACTACAGGCTGCTCGAATAATCATAAGCAAGGTGTACGGAGCCCAGCACACACCGAAAACACACACTATTACTGCCAAAGATTTAGCGATCTTCTTGTCCCTTGAGAGACGTGAATGCTCCCCATTCCTCAAGGGTGCTTGTGACTGGATCATTCGTGTCTTTAACCAGCAACTCAATGCTCCTTTCTTTTTATTGACCTTCTGCAGAGAGAGAGACACTGAGTGGCTGCAACTGGGGTCTCTACTGGAGGATGGAGAAATATCCATGTCTTCATCGATCACTGCTGAAACAGCTGCTGGTTCACTGGAAGAGACTTTGCGTGTCCTGACAAAGAAGACTGCGGATGAGGGTGACGCACCACCGTCCACCACCCTCCAGCCGTCTTCCTTCTCTGCACATCTGTGAGCTGCGCGGCTCTTGTTCCGTCGCTGGATGTTGAGGTAGATGCTGAGGTTGAAGAAGGTCACCGAGATGAAAGGTGAGAAAAACTCAAAGGTAGAGGCACTAAGCAGGAAGTACCATGTGCAGTAGAACTCAGCAAAACACTCATCAGCTGGAACGATGCTCTCACCAGCTACATCCTCCCAGAAGATAATGGCTGGACCATAGAGGAGAAAAGCTAGCAGCCACACTGCCAGCATCTTTCCCACAGCAAGCTGTGTCATTCCCAGCTGTGCTCTGTACCTCACCTGGGAAATGCAGTATATAAGAGGTGTTATCAGTAGGGCTGTATTGATATGCAAAACTTATATTTGACAAAACAGTGTCTTAAAAAAATGCAAGTCAAATATACTGTAGGTTTCCATATTCATAACAAATCTCATTATTTTACAATAATGGAAAATAAGAGTTTGAGCTTTATTCAGTCTTTCAGCATTACATAATGAAACAAAAGCTGTGAAATAGGATGAAACAAATTTAACCATGGCTAATTAAACGCTCTCTGGCCAAGCTTTCACTGGAGTGCAGAGATGCTACAGTAGGTCTAACAAAATTTCACCTCAACACACAAAGATCTAAAAAGCCCAAACGGTTCAGGCACCACATATATTCATACGTTTTCAAAGCCGCTTAATCCTAATTAGTGTCGCGAAGAGGCTAGCGCCATCTCGGCCAACTCTGGGCGAAGGCGGGGTACACTCTAAACAGCTCACCAGGCCTTTGCAGGGCCAACACTCACAACCATTCACTCTCACTCTCACACCTAGGGGTGATTGGAATCGCCAATCAGCCTACTGTGCATGGACTGTGGGAGCAAACCAGAGTACCCAGAGGAAACCCACACAAGCACGGGGAGAATATGCAAACTCCATACAGAAATGGAATTGAACCCAGGACCTTCTTGCTGTGAAGAGGACATCACCGTGCGGCCCCCACCACGCTTACTTTTTAAACATTTTTTAAATAATAGTCTTTGACACTGGCAACCATGCTGCTATAATCCTCAAGGAGGGATGTGTCTGAATCTAAACAGGTTTCTGAATCATGTGTTCTCCACTATACTGGACACATACCCTTTAACCAGAATTGAATCAGCCAGAAAATGCTGTCTCAAAGCAGCAGTTAGTGAGTGAATGAGTGCATGTGTTTTTGTGTTTTTTGTGAAAATGACGCTGATACAGATGAACGCCAGTAAGACATTATTACACCACACGTAAGATAAGATTTTTAATGACAAATATCCTACTTTATTTTACAGTCTGTCAAATGAATAAACACAATATATACCATGGACATTAAAAGTCTTCCCACCCTTGTTAATATGTCAGGTTTTTGTGATGAGACCAAAACAAAGAATTTCAGAGTGTTTAACACAATTCAACTGAAAACAAACTGAAATCCTTTAGGGATCGTGGAACAAATATAATCGAATAACGAATAACGAAAAAACGAATATTTTGTTGAAACATCTTTTGTTTTATGAACGCATTCAGTCTTTTTGGGTAGGAGTCTCTCAACATGGAACATCTTGACTTGGCAGGATTTGCCCACTCTTCCATACAAAAGCATTCCAAATCTTTCAGATTGTGAGAGCATCTCCTGTGCACAGTCCTCTTACATTTACATTTGCGACATCTGGCAGTTGCTCTCATCCAGAGTGACAATTATCGTTTATATACAACTGAGGGTTAACGACCTTGCTCAAGGGCCCAACAGTGGTGATACTAAAAAATAAACTACTGACCTTCAAATTAGTAACCAATTGCCTTAACCACTACACCACCACTTCAGGGGCCTCATGTACAAAGGGTGCGTACGCACAAAAATGTTGCGTACGCCCTTTCCCGCGGCAAAGTTCAGATGTATCAAGAGTGAAATGTCCGTGGAAATGTGCAGTGCCTCACGCCAACTTCATGGCTGGTGTACGCATATTTCTGCAGCTGTTGGTGCTTTGGCGACACTTAGAGGTGATTCTGGGAAACTGTTTATAATGTGAACATTAGTCCTC
>JAQMYF010000002.1:23451801-23464931 GCA_030014195.1 Neosilurus mollespiculum | reverse complement strand
TTTTTCTATACTTGGTATAAAGCAATTGTGTGCACACAATTTTCTCTGGGATCAACAAAGTTTTCTGATTCTGGTTATTTATTTGTTTGTTTATTTATTTATTTATTTATTATTTTAAATGAAATTGGGTTTGGATTGATGCAGGAACACAAATATTATTTTCCTATAGTCTGGGAGCTGGTACCCTTATGGTACCCTTACAGTCCTTACAAAAACAACTGCTTGGTGAGTTTCCAGAAGTAGATAGAATTAATGCAAAAACTGTCATGTCCATTTTATGTTGTAGTAGACCCCTGACTCTATTAATTAGACTCATGCATTGTATTGTCTCCTAGAAATGGTATTTGGTTGTGTGTGCTCAACAGCTTTATTAGTTTTGTTGCTAGATTTGTTGTCTTTTCTGCTCTTGGCTTCAAGTTGGGTGCTGATACTGAAGATGTAGCAATGCCAGGTGTTTTTTAACATGTAAAAATATTACACAATATTTAAAACCACAGCTATTTACTTAAAGAAAATATAAACATATTTAAATCAGATAGTCTTATGCAAATTTCTTTTATTTTAAAGGTCCAGGTCTAGTGTTTATAACCTACCCTCAGGAAGTGGCATGCAGTGCTCTAAAATGTCCTGGTAGATGGCTGTGTTGACGCTGGACTTAATAAAGCACAGTGGACCAACACCAGCAGATGTCATGGCTCCCCAAATCAACACAGACTGTGTAAACTTCACACTGGACTTTATACATCTTGGATTGTGTGCCTCTCCATTCTTCCTCCAGACTCTGGGACCTTGGTTTCCAAATGAGATGCAAAATTTGCTCTCATCATAAAAGAGGACTTTGGTCCACTGTAGTTTATTAAGTCCAGAGTCAATGCAGCCGTCTGCCAGGACATTTTACAGCACGTCATGCTTCCTTCAGCAGACAAGCTTTATGGAGATGCTGACTTCATTTTTCATCAGGACTTGGCACCTGCCCACTCTACCAAAAGTACCAAAACCTGGTTTAATGACCGTGGGATTACTGTACTGGATTGGCCAGCAAACTCACCTGACCTGAACCCTACAGAAAATCTATGGGGCATTGCCAAGAGAAAGATAAGAGACATGAGGCCGAACAAAGCAGAATAACTGAAGGCTGCTATTGAAGCATCCTGGTCTTCCATAACACCTCAGCAGTGCCACAGGCTGATAGTATCTAAGCCACACCACACTGAGGCAGTAATTCATGCAAAAGGTGCCCAAACCAAGTACTGAGTACATATGCATGATTATACTTTTCAGAGGGTTGATTATTGATTTCATGTAATATTCTAATTTTCAGAGGTTTTGGATTTGGGGTTTTTATAAGCTGTAAGCCATACTCATCAAAATTATAACTAATAAAGGCTTGAAATATTCCACTTTGCATGTAATGAGTCTATATATTAGTTTATCCTTTTAAGTTGAATTACTGAAATAAATGAACTTTTGCACGATATTCCTATTTTTCGAGTTTCACCTGTAGCACTGGTCCCTCGAGATGGTACCAAAATGCCCCAATTTTGGGGTTCTGGCCCATGAACTAACATCACAGAACATATTTTCCTAACTTGTTTCACATTATTTTAAATATTAATGCTAAAACATTGAATATGAACAATACTATTAACCCTTACTCAAGTCCTATATGAAACAAACTGCAGACAACGTGAAAGACTTCAAACCTTGAATCACAAAAAATAGAAACATTGTAATTGTTAGTAAAAACTGTGGTAGTATTAATTTAAAAAATGCTTTGGGATGTGCTGTTTTAAGTTATAGTAACTCTGCTTTGTGTAAGGACATAGCGCACCACGTCATGGTGCTTAATGTAAAATTTTTTACATTGCTTTTTTTACCCCTTTCTTATAAAATAGTATTAACAATCTTACAATTAAATTTGTGAATATTTTTGACATGCATCATTTCATAACTGTATACAATTAAAGCAATTCAAAAGTATAAATGGAAATTGAGTTCTAGATTTGTTTTAACTCGATATTACTGGTGTTGTACTGAGCTCCTGAAATGGCAGGCACATTTTATCTAGTAATGGATGTCAGTAGTGTCAGTGATATTACGGCAGGTAATGCTCTTGTGTACAGCCTGAGATAAAGTGCAATGGCTTCTTCCCTTTTTTAAAAGACGATAAATGAGACAGCGGTAAAGAAAAGCAATCATCTTCTTAGTTTGGCGGTGAACAAGTGCAAGTCCTTAAGGTGCAGTCACACGATTATCTTCTTTCATTACAACTAGATATAAGGGTTGCTTTGGGGAAAAGTGCCATAAGCACCCTGGCCTACACTTATTCCTAACATATAAATTCAAAGATTACATGTTTTTGCTTGAATGAATGAATGAGCTAAAAGATCCAAATGTTTTGTTTTTTTTTTAAATATAAGGTGTCATGGTGAAATCATGCATTCATGTCAACTCAGTCTCAGGTTTTTGAAAAATACTCAACATACTGTACAAAAGCTTCATTTGAGGCCCAAATTCTAATGGTTTACAGTAATGGTTCATTAATGATACTCTCTCACTCACACACACATACACACATTTGGTATAAAATGGCGAAATATGATTTTTTTAAATCTACACAGTGAACAAGTTATTTTCCTCAGTGGAAAATTAAAGAAGGTACACACTTAAAACTGTATTGCTGTATTGCACCTCCTGGGTTTGAAGGGGCAAAATCAATAGCATGGCCTCTATGTTTAAAAAAGAATCAGTAGTATTGTACTGTTTAATACTTAAATGCCTGACAAAACATACTATAATAGATTTAATCACAACTCTCTGAGGCTCTGTATCTAATTAAATGTTTTGGAAAATCATTAAACTTCCTTCTACTGCTGAACAGTTAAAAAAAAATAATATTTTAAAAATCATAAAAAAAAATTTCAAGGAATAAATATACAACCATCTAAGAGTAGGATTCTACACATTTCTGTTCAAACCATAGAAGGGCTTTGAGCCAAATGTCTATTTCTTCCATTCTGTGAGCAGTATGTGAAGCTGAGCTTTATGGACATATGAAGGACCGAGAGCCACAGTGGTCAAAAATCACAAAAACTTACAAATAAGATAAGGTCATATTTTGACAGATGTGGATAAGCTCTATGTGTGCCAGAATGGTTCCTTCATCTTATTTATGATCTTGAATCATATCGTGAGCATTATCCCAGATTTTTTTTATATTGCACAAACCTTCTATTTTTTTTCAAAAACAGCTTTCTATTGGTTAGACCACTCTGGTTCTCAGCCCTTCAAATGATCCTAGGGAGCATATAATTAGATGATGATGATATCATGGAATGAAAAATATATGATTTCTAAGGACCTCAAAAAAAAACCCCAAAACGGTGCTTATCAGGGATGAAAATATTGCAGAACCATCTCTAAAGAGTTTGGATGCCACCAATTCACAGTCCGACTGATTGTGTACAAATGGATGAAGACCACACTTATAAAAGTTACCCATATTTCCCGTTTTACACACTGTGTATTTTACAGTGTTTCTAAACAGGATCCATGACTTATGGCAGTGTCCGGTGTAAAGGACATTTTGATGAGCATAACAGTGCTATTATTGTGTAGTCTAAAATGGGCTTAAGAGGAGATGCAGTTTGAACTAGAAATGCAATCTTGTCACAGAACACTATGTGTATTCCCCACATGGGCAGCAACACACTTAGTACATCATGTTTTTATGTACAGGATTGTACATAGGCATAACTGGTATAAATAACAATCCTGTGCTATATTTGACATATCTGACTGTTTACATGATTGTGTGCATATTTTATTCTGCCCCTTTGACCTTGAAAATAGGTCAAGGTGACCCAGTTTCAATAGGCCTGCGACCTTGACACTAAGTATAACAGGTATGAATTGAAAAATGATCCGACAAAAACTCTGCCACCTGGAGTGTTAACAGGCATTTTTGATGAGTTGACCTTTGTAACTTTGAAAAATAGGTCAAGGTGACCCAGCTTCAATCGGCTGGTAGGGCGTGTCATAGTTTAATTTAAATTTTCCATGTAAAAATTAAATTAATCCCTAAAGAACTGGAACTGCTAGTGTTAACAAGAAGTGTGCGGTGGAATGCGGCGGTGGTGGCGGACAGCCTGTGAAAACGTAATATCCCTTACACATTGAAGGGGTAAAAATATAATGCTAATTAAATTATTATAATAATTTTGGAGCTAAATGTAGCTAAAGATTATCACTTTATTTTGTTTACCATAACATAGTGTGGTATCACTGACTGTGCTCAAGCCTCAGTCTCATGCCTTTGGTCTGAAGGCAGAATTAAACACTGGAAATGGTTCTATCAGAATACTTTATTGATGCCGAAGGAAAGTATTGTTTTAGTTTTAATTATATTGCAATTTCAGGAAACAGATAACATACAAATATTATTATTGACTCAAATTATGCAGAATGCTTAATAATGTACTGAATCTTGGTAAATCTACTATATTTACTGTAAATGGTAATCAACTGTATTGAATCCTAAATACAGTTAAGGAAACTGACATTATACTAATTTATGCTTAAGTTGCTATAATGTTATAATATTTTGTATTTGACTTTAGTAAACATTTATGTAATTTGGAGATATCAGGGAATGTTTAGCAACTGGCATTTTTCAGGTAATTTGCTTGCTCCTTTTGCAGCTACAGACAGCTCTGTGAATATTGGCTGAATTTTTTCCAAACCTTTCTGATGAGAAGGAACCATTTAGGCTTTTCAAATCTGAATGCTTTTTAAAAGACTGCATTGCTTTAGACTACTGGATCACAGCTGGGCTTCACTTCCTCTTAAGCAAGATAGATTTCAGTTTAACAGGAAATTATTAGCTAGGCATTCCATGTGTCAGATGACTTCCACAGCACTCTAGATACATATTCAGGGCCTGTTCACTTGGGTTCTATGGACTTTGCAATAATGGTGAATAAAAGAATCTCCTAAATTATATTCATCCCGCTCACAGCTGTATTGTTACAGACTTCCAGAACCACTTTTTACTCATTTGCCTTTTTAATGAAAGTGCATTCAACAAGTATTCAAGCTTCCCTGGTCTATTACTTACTATGCCCTTTAGACACTATCATTTTATGCTTCATATGCATATTTATTCAGAAGTCATCCTGTATTATAAGGTTTTGACTCACATTAAACATCTTAACTCCACAAATGATCCAAAGAGATTTTTAGAATATGTTTCACCAAACATAAATCATTTCCTGTAAGATTTCACTATAATTAATTATTTTACTGTCTTGCTGGCTCTAATTGATGACACAGGGAATTTCAGGTTGACTCCTATATTTATTTAATTGAACTGACTACTGCCGAGTTAAGTGTCGTTTACAAATAAATCAGGTTTTTTGGGTAAAAGTTTCTCCCAAGAGCCTGCTCCCAAGGACTGCAGAGCTGTTTTTCAGTTGTGAGATCTAATAAATCTTAAGTGGTATATGCTAATATGTCAATGAATAAGATGTGATGAGAAATTTAGCTGAATAAGTGTAAAGGGGGGAAAAAGAGATGAGGGGAGGTGCATCTATTGAGTCATGTGAATCGAGGGAATTCTAAAATCTAAACCAAACTGATTCTCGAGTACAAACATTGCAAATCTGTGCTGACCAATGAGACTTCGGGCAAAGTGGTGTAGTGGTTAGCACGTCCACCTTACAGCAACAGGGTCCTAGGTTCAAGCTCCATGCCTGGCAAGGTCGTCTCTCTTTGGAATTTGCATGTTCTACTTGTGCTTGCGTGGATTTCTTCCAGGTGCTCTGGTTTCCTCTCACAATCCAAAAGACATGCACAGTAGTCTAATGAGATAGTCTTGATAACCCCTAGTGAATTTGATTGTGTAGGGTTGTGTGGCTGTGTTGGCCCTGTGGACATACGTGGATTTAGACTAGACTATGACTCTGGCAAAGGTTGCTGAGGTAGTTAAAAAGCTCCTTAGTGGCAGGCTGCCGGGATGGACAAACTTCGCCCAGAAATGCTGAAGGTCCTGGACGTTGTGGGGCCGTTTGGCTGACAAGCCTCTTCAATGTTGCATGGATCTCCAGGAAAATGCTTAACATTTTTAAATTTTAAATGCTCCACATTTTTAAAAAAGGGGATCAGAGTGTATGCTCCAACTATCATGGGATCACACTGCTCAGCCTCCCCAGGAAAGTTTTCTCCACAGTGTTGGAGGGAAGGCTCCGACCAATTGTTGAGCCTCTAATTCAGAAGGACCACTGTGGATTTTGTCCTGGTTATGGAACAGTGGACCAGCTCTTTACCCTTGCAGAGTTGCTGAGGGGGTCATGGGAGCTTGACCATCCAGTCTACATGTGTTTTGTTAACTTGGAGAAGGCCTACATCTGTGTCCCTGGGAGATTCTGTGGGTTAGAGCTGAGAGAGTACGGGGTACCGGGGCTACTCTTACAGCCTACAGAATTCGGTCCCTGTATAACCAAATTCTGACACATATTGTGTGCATTTTGGACACTGCCTGGGCTGCCACTTGTCACTAATCCTGTTAGTGGTATTCATAGTGAGGATCTCAAGACCTAGGAACTCAAGGTGCAGCGCCAGGAGAGCAGTTGGGGGTTAGGTGCCTTGCTCAAGGGCTCTTCAGCCATGAAGCTGAAGGAAGGGGAGGAAGGGGAGGAGCCCACATTTTCCCTGCCAGTCCAGAAATCGAACCAGCAACCTTTCGGTCCCAAACCTGCTTTTCTAACCATTAGGCCATGTCCGTCCCCTAAATATCTTTTTCAAAGCCTTAACTGATTAAATCCTTTAAAAATCCTTTAAAATTTTTAGTTATTGTTCTTTTTTTCTTGTTGCTTTGATAGTTTATTCTTACATCCTGGACAGTCGTACTAAGCATTTCACTACATATTGTACTGTGTATAATTTGTATGTGACAAATAAAATTTGAATTTGAATGAATTTGAATTTATCTTAGGAATGTATTGAAGATACTGTGTTAGTTGGATTTTGAGGCTAATGAATGAACACTATATTATCTGATAGTAAATATCAGTAAATATCTATGGGTATTGGTCTATAGGTTGAGAATTTTAACTTTCATACCATAATGAATACAACTACATAAAGAAAGTCAATCAGCATCCAGTGGAGACTGAGATAGTAAACTGAGCTCCTTTAAAATTTGAATATCAGAGTCAATCCTTTAATGTGTTGTGCCCTGTAAAATCTTATTCATGTCAAAGACCTAAAGATCATGTTTCTTTTCTTACTACTCCTGTGTAATACCACACCCCTATTAATCACAGCAAGTGTAAAACGTGAAAAGCAGTGAAAAGCAGCATTAACATGCTATTTCCTGTTTTTATCAATAATTTATCCCCTGCCAACATTCCCTTTTCACTATGTACCACTACTTCTTTGTTGTTTGTAAGGCTCAGCCTTATTTTACAGAATATGAGGGAGGTCACAACTATGCTCACTGAAGACACATTGTTTTCTTCATCTAGACATGACTTTTATGGCTTTGGGATTAACATCAGAACCTACACTCAGACAACAAACAGAAGCAGGATGGAACGGTCAGTGAGAGGGGACAGGCTTGTAGAGTGAAGATGTGTCAGGTATCAAAACGGTTTCGGGGACTATTTTATCTCTGCGCAATATGTATGTATGTATGTATGTATGTATGTATGTATGTATGTATGTATGTATTTATTTATTTACTTTCAGTTTCAGATAAAATAAAATATGAATGACTTTTTCACTTGTTCTGAATCAGAGGCTGAAAAAAGGATTAACCTGAGTGGATGTCATACTGAACCAGAAAAAGTTACCAATTTACCTTACGGTTTGTTAGCTCTCAAGGTTATGTTTTTGTCAGCAATGGTTTGTTTATTTGTTGGCAACTTTATATAAAAAGTTATGAACAGAGGTGGTACGGTGGCATAGTGGTTAACATGTTTGCCTCACAGCATGATGGTCGAGGTTCTGTGGCTATCGCAGTCCTCTCACTCGAACTCCTTCAAAAACCTGTGAGGTGTGCAGAAGAGGAGTGCACTAGGACCCCGGATGAACTGAAGAGGTTCTGTGAAGAGAAATGGTCTCAGATGCACTTCTCCCTATTCTCCAACCACATAAAAGGTCATAGGAGAAGACTCTGTGCTGTTTAATTAGCATATGGAGGTTGTACAAAGGATTAAATGCAGGGGTGCCAATAATCGTTGCACATGTATTTGGGAAAAATAATTGTTTTTTAGAAAAAAATAATACATATATATATTTTTTCTTTTTCTTTTTTTTTATATTAATGGTGGGACTTTTTTCTCAGTTTTTTTAGTGTAAGATGAACTTAAGAACTTACTTATGTAAGAAAAACATTTTTGTGCTCCTTTTTACTAACTTTTACACTAAGGGGTGCAAGTAATTGTTGGCGGCACTCTAGATATGATGGTCAGGTGTTCACATACTTAGGTGTAAGGTGAAAGGTAAAAGTGTATATGAAAATTAGTTATCAGATGCAGCATTATTAAACAACACTTGAGTTTAAAAAGCTACAGAGTCATAGCAAAGACCTCCATCCCTGTCAGTACTACTGGTTCAGTAATATGCAAGAGAAAATCCATGGATCCACAACTGGATAGATGCACCATGGAAGATTTCACAACTTGTTCTCACACTAATGATAAGGAAGGTGAGAGAGAAGCCATCAGTTGCTCAAAAGAGATGCAGGGTGAAATTCAGCTGGGTAAAAAAAACAAAAAACAAACAAACAAAAAAAAACATAACCACAGTCAAGTACTGAAGTAGGAGTGTTACAATATGGGCCTGTTTCTCTGCAAACAGCACAGGACAATTATAGAACATCAAAGGGAACATAATGAAACAAAGTACTGGGACAGATTGGAGGAACATTTAATCTTATTCGCCAAGAAACTGAATCTGAGGTTAAAACTGATGTTTTGACAAGACAACAATCCCAAATACAAAAAACAACCCAAGAAGTCTACCATCTAACATGAATAAGTGAAAATTTATGGAGGATTTTGTAATTGCAAGGTCATGAGTGGGTACCTCATAATCTTTTGAACCTGAAAATAATTTGGTGGCTCAGTGGTTAATGCTGTAGCCTCACAAAAAAAAGGTTCTGGGTTGAGTCTTGTGGCTGAGAAGACTCCAGGTTTCCGAGTGGAGTTTGCATGTTGTGCTTGCATGAGTTTCCTCTGGATACTCCAGTTTTCTCCCATATTCCAATAACATGCACATTAGAACAACTGGCTTCTGTGTATGTGTGAATATGAGTGTGAATATGATTGTTTGTGTTAGCCCTGCAACAGAATGGCACCCTGCCTCTTGCCCAAAGTCAGCTGGGAAATCCAGCTTTTCACTCGCCACAACGGATAAGCGGTATAGATAGTGGATGGATGAAGTGAATCAAAACTTTATCACAATGCTGCAAAAAGCTTTTTAATGCGGACGTCTCAGAACGGTAATAACAAAAAAAAAAGAAAGGTACCAATATTGTTCATTTGTGATGTCGAAATACTTTTTTTCAACATATGATTGTCTATGCTTATGACACATACCTTTTTTGGATTTAAAAGACACAGTGTGTAAATTTGAAGGAAATGTGTGTTTTTGATTTTCAGGTCAGAGAAGTGTGGAGAGAAGTGTCTGTTTAGTGCTTTCTCAAAAGCTTATTATCGAACTCCTAACTACACCCACCAAACCTATTTCCATCAAGCAATTATGAATAAAAAAACTAACAGGCACTTGCTTAACCCTGTAAGGCTTAACACAGGGAAAATAGAAAGTGTTACTTTGCCAAAATTTGCAAGAATGTGAATTGAAAATAATATTACATTGTTATAGTATAAAAAAATGATTACATACAGCTCTGGTGACAGACAGGAAGCGGTCATAGCTGATTAAGACTATATTGAAGACAGAAGCTGTACAGAGCAGATAGTCCATCACGAGCCACAGCTTGCAGAGACCACGACCCAGCATCCATCGGCCTGTCAAGATGTACGGCATGTACACGGGGATACAGAACGCCCCTGGACAAACAATAATGAAATGATATAACATTATGGTTTGAAATAATGAATAGTCTAAATGAGTGAGTCTTCAGCATTTCATTCTCACCTAAATATCAGTCAAATAACGAACAACATTTATCTGTTTCCTAGAGATCATCTGAAGTGTGGCTTTCAATTCACAGCCAAAGCCATTATAAAGCACAAAGCATCTCTCATCTGTGCAATCAAACGTATCTCGTCGAGAAGAAAAGAAAGTGATACTTCTCGCAACTGCTTTCACTGAATATGAAAATGAGTCTCACCCAACCGAATACAAAAAACCTCATTAAGTCCTCATCTCTGGAGGATGCCCTGGCATTCACATCAAGGTAAGCTACTTGGGGCTGTGTGTGTGTGTGTGTGTGTGTGTGTGTGTGTGTGTGTGTGTGTGTATGTGTGTGTGTAGTGTTCAGGATACAGGAAAAATGATCCTCTGTCATTTTATATCCCAGCAAGATATTTTTTATTGTTATCACAAACCAGTCACAGCTTTAACTATCTGTCTCAGTTGGATTTGCTGTGTGAATCAGCCACTTTGAAGCTCTTCCATGACGCCGACAGCCATTAAGCGGAACGTGATGTTTCGATGTCTAACGCTGGAAAGATTTCAAATGGCAATATCGGCACTTCAGTAAGACACTGAGAGGGTGCCTGTAAGACTTCGAATAAATCAATGATGGGGCTTCATTCTTGCTCAAGAGAACTGATTAGAGACGACAGTACCAAAACCCACTGAGAACTGAGCATGCTCTTAGCACCCATTTCACAATTTCAATTATATAGAGAGGATATAAAAAAGAATATGAGTTATAAATGAAGAGGTGAAGTATAAAATCTGACAATGTGGGAAAATTAAAGGGCTGATTTCAAACCTGCTAAGTTACTGAAAGTAAATGGATTTAGTATGTGTTAGAAATAAGCTCTTCAACACCACCGAGAACCAAAAATCATCAGTAGATTGATAGTGGTGCCATCTTCCTGCTTACCAGGTTTGAGATTCCCCCCCGAAAAGAAAAAAAAAACAAAAAAACAAAAAACAGTTCTCTCTATTGTAAAATCAAACTGTATTCATGGTTTTATTTCAAGAAGTGAAATCTGCCACATCCCATCACTCTGCTATTCAGGATGAACCTCGTCTTCGCTCAGTGTCGACTGAGAGTGGCTCCAGCGTAGCAGTGACCCTAACAGGATAAGCAGTTTGGCAAATGAGTGAGTGAGTGACTGAGTGGGCACCCTGGAGTCACTGACCTCATCCATCAGTGGTTGTATCTATGATTTGTTGACTGGTTTGCTCATCAAATTGGCATTTATTTCACCAAATAATGCACTGTATCCTGAGAAAACTTGTTGGGCATAAAAGTAAATCAAATTCAGCCAAAAAAACAAAAACATGCGATAGAGGTGCCGGAAAAATCACCCTCCTTTCTTACAGACGTATGATGCATTCATTCTCTGTCTCAATTATCCCTTGTGGGTCACAGGTGAACCAGTCCCAGCCATTTTTGAAGTTATACTAAATTCAGAGTTGTCTGTTTTTGCTGCCTGTGATCAAAAATTTTCCACCTGAAATTGTAGAGTGCCCAGTAAAATCAGTACCTTTCACACATTTGGCATAAAGGCATGAGTTTAGTTAGATTTGAAAGCTAAGACTCAAGCTTTTTAATTCCCAAAGAGTACATCGAGTATCAAAATGGAAAGAGTTTTGAAATAAGACACAGTGAAATATATGAGACCCAGTCTAACATTCCATTATATTTCAGCGAATGATTTAGATGGATAGATTCGGAAATGAAATTTTCAATGATGGGTCAACAAATGCATAAAATTGATTTATGGTACGGGTGGTATGGTGGAGGCACTATAACTGTAACACATGTTATGATGCAAGTAAAGTGGGTAATAAAGTTAGATTTTTCAGGTCATGATAATTACTTAGTGCACATAAATATAAACAGCCTGTGTAGGCCTTTGTCAGGGAAATCTGATGAAAAACATGATGTATGTTTCCCCCTGAACTCTTTAACCCCTTTTGCACATACTACACATGCTGCATTTGTCAGTGTGTGTTTGTGTGTGTGTGATCCAGATATTCATCGCATTGTGGAGACCTAAATCTCTTTACAAAGTCAGATTTGGGGGCTTAATGTTAATCATTACATTTTAAGGTTAGGCAAATAATGGTTATGGATAAGGTTAGAGTAAGTCTCCAGGAAATTAATGTGCCTATGTATTGTCCCCTGAAGTTATGGAAACAAGACTGTGTGTGTGTGTGTGTGTGTGTGTGTGTGTGTGTGTGTGTGTGTGTGTGTGTGTGTGTGTGTGTGTGAAGATGATAGGTTTCATGATAGTGTTCTGGGTTGTTTTTCTGGGTTGCAGAACCAATTTCAGTTTTTTGTTCTATTACTTTCAGTGTTCTTGTCACAAAGAAAGTCGAGCATCAAGGTGGCAAACAGAATATTTATCCTCAGGCGTTTAGGTGGGAACACTGAGGAATCTGTCCAGTGAGATGACAGGGAATCACAAAAAAATGACTGGAAAATGGCACGTGATTTATTATCATCTCGTCTATTATCCTACTGAAATAAGTGTTCGTTCATATCAGCCCTACTGTCTTCTAGTATTCAGTGCCAGCATAGACAGCAGTGTAATGGTCAAGCAAAAATAATTTAACTTTACTAGGGAAAGCAAATACATGATGGGCAAATTCCTCCCCTCCAGGACATTGCAAAGAAACGCTGTCTGACCAGGGCTCAAAAAATCACCAGAGACCTCTCCCACCCCCACCATGGACTGTTCCCCCTGCTGGCCTCTGGAAGAAGATTCCGCAGCCTACGGAGCAGAACAGCCAGGCTCAACAATAGTTCCTTCCTGCATGCCATAAGACTGATGAACGCATTAAACTATTCCTCCCTCCTCACCCACACGCCCCTAATAAGGACAACTAAGGACTGCTGTGCCATATTACTGTGCAATATGTTTATCTTTAAATATATTTATCTCTGTGCCATATTAGTGTGCAATATTACACTGCAACTA
>JAQMYF010000002.1:23396388-23423423 GCA_030014195.1 Neosilurus mollespiculum | reverse complement strand
TACACACACATACACACACACTACCCAGATTTTTTGGAGGTAACCTGAGAACCTGGAAATGAAATTCCACACATACATTTATAACAAGTATATTTACATAAACATGTTCATAAACCAGCATGATGGTGTATATCTCTGCACACACTCTCCTCCTTTATCTAGTCTACAGCTGCTTTCACATATACTGTGTTGGTCTATTTGAATTGAACCCTGGTGTGCTCTTCACCACAGTGTGGTTCTTTACACAGGTGAGATGACAGCAATCACACTTGGCTGTGAGTGAGGTGGCCTCGGTTGGGTTCTGATCAAACTCTGGTGTGGGCTGATTTCAGTGCGAATGTGATTTGAGACTAAATCAAAAAAACCGCAGGAAGTGAACCAAACATTCCATGAATTTTTTCTTACTGGCAACATGTTTTTCTGTAGATGAAAGCTGCTACAGACATGACACTGACATTCTTCTAAATGCCAGTCATTCTTCTAAATCGTTAGAAGAATCGGAATTGCCAGAAAAGCCTTTAACAACATGACCAACGTCTTAACATCCAAACATATCAGCTTAACAACAAGAAAGAGGAGAGTAAAATGTTATATGAATAACTTGGACTTTAACACAAACAAATATAAAATAAAACTGCAAGCCTTTGAGGTATATCGTAGGTATATTGTAAACTTTTGAAAATATTATGGATTCTGAAGATAACCAACACTTAAGTTATGAATAGGATATAATGAAAGGAATACATCTTAGCAACAATAAAATAAAGAATACTGGCATACTTTGGTCACTTCATTAGAATAAATAACCTGCACAGACAGCTAATGGAACGACAGGTCAATGACAAAATGGACAGATAGCATCATGAATTGGACTAACAACAAGCATTATTATGACTTAGTCATCCAAATGGCACAGGATAGACAGAGAAGGAAGGTCATGACAGCCAACCTTCGACATAAAGACGGCACATGATGATGATGATGATGATTTATATAGTCATCTTGTAATTTATTAACCTCTGGCTCTTTTTCTGTCACTAATTTCTGGCCAAGGATTAATTAGTTGTTCAGCCTCTGTTTGGGATGACTGGGATCGTGTGCTCTGTAATAGTCAGTCATTGAACCCTGTAGCATTTTCTTGTTATTAATCAGATATTGTAAAGAACAAAATTCCAACCTTGAAAATTTGATTATTTAATTATTAGCAGTATATAAGCCATGGGAACAGTATGGTTTACTCTCGTGCCTTTGAGACATTAGATATTATCTCGACTGGATAACGCTTGAATCAAAACGTCTGAGTTATGTTTTGTCACAATCACTTGGAGCAGTTAGCGTCATCATTCTCATTCTTTAAAATATAAAATAAAGCCTGACAACCTTGTTTGAATTTGCTTTTTTGTTTCTGCATAGAATATAACAGAACTTTGAATTAGTTCAAACACACCATTACTTCGTATTTATGCTCTGCTGTGCCAACAATGCATGCAGTGCTCACCTGTCATAGTTAAAATATGTAAAAACAAAGTGTAATTTTTTTTTATTTTGCTCTTTCATGTTTCTATGTAGAATATACTAAAGTGTTGAATTTAAAAGATATTGTTACACAGCACTTATATATCTGCCCACAGAGTTCAGCGCAGAGCTCATCTGTGTCTGTCATGATAAAAAAAATGTCAAAAGTAAACCATAAAAATAATATTTTAGTGTGCTTTTTTGCTTATGTTGCCATGTAGTACATGCTAAATAATTCACCTTAGTCTCGGATGACAATGAATTGAATCACAGAGTTTAATTATACAACAGCATCCATGTTATCTTTGATGAATAATTGTTAATTGTCATATGGTCACACTGTATGAGAGATCTTAATTAAAAACATTTTTTTAAGGTGCAATGTGATGAGATGGTTTATTTCGTTGTTAATTTAATAAGCTTTACAGCACAGCACCTATTCGCTGATACTCAAAATATTGTGAGCAATAATAGCAGCTTCTACAGAGAGCTTCATGTCAAGTTTTAATTACACAAGTTTAATTACAGTAACTTTTATAGCTTACTCTAAGCATGTGTGTATAATTATGTGCAGTTTGACTCTGAGTGCAGGTTAGTATTGATGTCCCCCCTTTATAACGTTTACAGAAGAGTGAAGTATAATTATAGTACCATACCAAAGTTTCAGTGTAGCCCTCTTGGATGAGGATGTTTCTGGCGCAGTTGTTGATGTGTTTGAAGCGGTCAGGCCCAAGCAGGATACCTCCATACCATCGTGACACTACCACGAGCACATTCTTCACATCCAGAATCTATAAGCACAAATGAACCATCACACCTACAAACTATGTTTCTTATTACTTCTTTGTTAAAGTACTAGGTCAATTAGAGACCTGCTGCACAACCTTGTTAAAAATTGCTTATTTCCTTAACCTACCTGCCAGGTGTACCACTTTAATGAATGCTGCAGGAGTTCATTTCACACATACAAACCATAGCCATCCACAAAGAATTTGATAATGAAATACAAATGAGCTTAGGAAACAGGAACGAAGTGATTAATTTCAAAGACGATGAATTGAACAGAACACAATTTCATTTTATTTTCTGTTGGGTAATCAACGGACAACACGGAATCTGTAATACATACGAAATGCATCATGTTGCAGTAATGAAGTTGGATAATTTACATCGTTCATGAGCATGTGAGAGGGGTGCTAAATCTGAACAATAAACACACATGACCCATTAAGATTTAACAGATTTTTTCCCCCTTGTAATAAATGCTAACTGTCACCTGTCTGTTTGAACTGTCAATCACATTTTGAAAGCTTCCTCAGGGACATGTGTGGCAAACTGCCTGAGAGGCAGGGGTCTCATTCATCTGCATATTCTAATAAAAGGCCACTGAATCCTTGTTTATATGTAGATTCCCATCAATTTCTATAAATGGGGAGTGTGTGATTATAAAAAAAAGAGAGCATGTGAGAGGAAGTTCAGGCCAGAACAGCTGTGCTTGACGCACTCAATAGAAAAGAAGCACAGGTGTGAAATATATTGTGCTAATGTGCAGGCAAATTTGCAGTAAAGTACACTGCAGATACTGATGTACTAAACCGCAAAATGAGTGTGCTACTGCTAATGAACACGATTTACATTTACATAAAGGACTGTTGCAACACTGGAAATATTCCCATCCTGCCCACAGGTTTTAGTGGTTCAGCTCCCACAAGTTGGTGTGATTGAAAGTAAAATTAGGTTTTGATTGAATTGGTACATCGATTCCAGGCGCTCTTTTGCAGGTCTTGGATGACTACATAGAGAGCGAGTAAGATTAGAGAGGACTTTATGGATGAGCAATGCACCAACGAGCAAAGTGTGAGGAGAGGGTTCACAGAGAGAGGGCCTGATATTCAGTCACTGTCTTAGAGATGTCTTTGAGGTCAAGACACTTTATTATTATTATTTCTGCAAACCCGATTGGAAATAGAGCTTGACTTGGCTCATTGCTGTTTCATCTGAGCACAAAGCCAGGTTTAGAAGATTCATTCAACATTTTAGCTCACTACTAAAGCCAAACGGTTTATTGTTAAATCCAATTAACTGTAAAGGAATTTGTAGCGCCATACACCAGAAGCTATGTATAATGTCATATTTTTCACCACGTTCAACAAAATGCCTTTGTAATAAAAAAAGTCAACATCTAAGAAAATTATGCTGTGAAACATTATCAGTGTTTCTCAGTACGATGGACTACATGAACTTTTAATTAGTGGTCAATGCTAAGTGTAATTAGAGTTGAGAGGATTACTTTATATATGTATTTAGTAACAATTATGAATTACCTGCTAATAAATGGAGTCAAAAACATTATCAAATTATCATAATAATAGCAAAGCAACTTGATTAGTTTCCGTTACTTCTGAATTACTTCAATCTTAAACATGTGGATGTGGCAACATTTTCACAGCTGGAAAGCATAAGTGCTATGAGCTGTGGTGTTATTCTATTTACTTTTAAAACAGAACTGTAACAATGTTTAAATAGACTTCATTAATTACCAATTTACTAATTATTACAATATACAAAATACTGTATATCAACATTACTGACATTTATCAGATAAGCCGACTTAGAATATTATCAATTTACTCATACATCAATTGTTCATCTTTAATGCTTAGCACCCATTAGCAAATGGGATTATTATTAGGATGTGACTTATTAAGATGTGACTTATTAAAATAAACTAACAAACAAACAAACAAACAAATAACTGAAATGAATAAATATAATTTAAGCTAAAGATAAAATAATCCATTGCTCATTGAAACGCTCCAATGGTAAATTTTATTTTGTGTGCTGTGTGCGAATATGAGGCAAATCTTTTTCAGTGTGTGAAATCGCCTCTAGGGTTTTGCAATTATCTCTTCGTTTTCATTGCCTGAGGTTCTGCCTGAGTCACTTTCACTGAGAAGTAACTCCTAATTAAGGGGGCAGACCTAGACATGGACAACATGAACAGCCACCCATGGGGTGATAAAAAAAAATACAATCTTAATTGTATATTTCTATCATCGGTTTAATCCACAGGTGTCAAACCCAAGGCCTGCCAACTCATTTTATGTGGCCCACAAGAGCTTTCAAAAAATATGATTATCATACTTTCTTTGCATCGACCATTACCATGAAACCTAATTCACCATCCTTCCACTAGGTGGCAGCAGCCTATTTCAAGTAAATAGCTAGTCATTCACGACTCAAGAAAGATTGCATGCTAGCTTGCCGCTGCTAAGCGTTGTTAGAAAATGCAAGGAAAGAGGACAAATGCCTAAACTAATCTTTCTGCCATACAGATTTCATGGTTCTCCTTTTAAAAAAGATGTTCAGTGACTGTTCGACCCTCAATAACCTTTAAATTTAGTTATGTTAAATGACTTTGACACTCCTGGTTTAATCTATTAATATATGGCAACATGCAAGGTATGTACATTTTGTGAAGTGCTAAAAAACCCCCCAAAAAACCCAGCATAACCTGTGCATGAAAAAATGCATGAATGTCCAAGGTTTTTCTTTTTTTCCTTTATTTTTTGAGGGAGAGGGAGAGGTGGAGAAATGAGAAAAAGATAAAGGCATATAAGTGTGCAATTACTTTATGGTGATAATATACATGTAATGACACAGGCTATAACTATTATGTTTGTTAGCCTAAGCAGCTATGTTGCCTGTTATTACCACTGAGTACCGTATAGGCCTCAGTTGTTATTACACATAGGATAACAGTAGGCTATTCCATTTTCGGTCCACTAGCATTGTATAGGTAAATACATAATGTCTGCAAAAAAGATTATTTAATTTCTTAAGAGAAATTAATAAGAAAGATTTAATACATTACTGGTTATTTCTCATTGAGGTGACGTCATTTAATGAACTGCACAATATGAAAAATTCATCAGTAGATTTCTGTGACACAGTTCCCAAAATAATACCAAAATACTGTGCATCATTTAGTGAGGAATAATTCAATCTTTTTTTTTTTGGCAACACTGATACTCTGATATTCATTTCCCCTGCACTTGAAGACATATACTTCCTTATACCTACCTTTATTCAACACATCTCGCTTCAATCTTCTAAGCCTGCTAAAATTCTGAGGGTGTGTTACATTGGATTTGCAATGAAATCTTCCTCTGGTCTTGGTCCAATAAATCCATGTGCACACAGATAGGATGGTAATTTGGCTATTTCAAATATTCACCCACATATAAAATTCCCTCCACACACACACACACACACACACACACACACACACACACACACCTGCAGTAGATGAAGCAGTCTTCCACCAGCAGCCGTCTCTCCGTCATCCTCACAATCCTGGAGGAATGTGTTTTTGTCTTCGCAGTATATCCTGTTGGAGTGTATAGGGGACAGTAGAGAAAAAAGATTATCCCAAGTTGTCATGGTAGTTCTGCATTTGCTACTTTGGCTGTCATATATCAATTTAATGGGTTGGTCAGTACTGATCAGTGGTGTTGACTACAATATTAAAGTACAATATAGTTTAAGGTCAAATAGTGATCCTTATTTATGGTCCTTTAAATGTCAGATATCCAGCTGTGAGATTGGTGAAAGTGGTAAATTACAGCATAAATGGCTATTATTTTAATTTCACAGAGATTTGATACATTATATAGTATGTTATATAAGGAAAAAGCACTTCTGTTTGTGCTGTTGTAAAACAACTGTTAACAACGGGATGAGATGTGATGAAATGAAGTTACTGTTAACATCCTGAAGACTATTTTCCAATGAGAGCTCATCCCAGCACATTTAATGAGTGCTCAGTGGATATTTAACAGCGTCACTGATTAACTTTAACAATTATCCACCATAAACACTTTAATGTGTTTAGTTTATATTGGTTGCTGTGCACCTGTGTTTACTTAAAAATGGAAGGAAACAAAATAATGCAGTGATCTATTTAAACTATGATATAAGCACTCGTTACTTTGTTAACATTACTTAGGGATTATTAATGCTTAAATTTGTCAGTGTTAGCAACAAATATATACAAATGTCCTCAGCTCTGTAAACACAAGCATCTGGGCAGTGGATTTTTTCCCCCTTAAGTTTTGCAAGCTGTCGTTAGTGTCAGTGTTTTTCCAAATCAAAGAGGATCAAGGACAGTAGTTAGTCTCCATCCGCTATTCAGCCCAATATGATGTAAGCATTACATACAATTGCCATGTCAGGATCACCTGTAGGTTAATCTCCTCCAAATGACAAGCATCCTCTCATCTATATCTCAATGATTGTTGTTTGCAACCTCCAGCAGAGTTTGAATATAAAAAAACACACACACTGCCTGTATGGTTTATCCAGGCAAACACATACCTATATGCATATATGTTGTGGGTAGCACTTGCAATTTTCTTGTTCTCATACAGTTTGTCTAGCACCCTCTGCACCTGCAACAAACCCATCAGAAAAACATGTCAGATATATCTGATCTATTTCTCAAATGTGTTAACTTTATTCATATAAACCACAAGAAGGTTTAAAGCTCATGCTCTGTGTGGTTGTGAATTAAACACTTTGAAATTATCTGTAACAGCACCTTTTTGGTGATGACACTATGCAGACCCATACACCTTTGTTTTGATATTCTTACAGGCTTGTACAGACTTTCCACTTGGTCATTTTAATGTGAATTAATTAATACAATCTTAATACTATCCCACACCTCAACTGAACCCTAAACTTTTCCCCAGGAACAGAAAGGAAACCTTTTGTCTCTATGTTAAAAAAATAATAATAAAAAAGTGTGCCTGCCACACACCTACACGCTATAAGGGACTTGCCTTTCAAAAACTAATAACTGAACAATGGAGTGTGCATAATATACCCTTAAACTATATTAACATGAAACATTACATTCAATATTGTGAAGATAAAACCCCACCACTTAAATTAAGCTACGTTTTCACACAAGTGCACTATGCACGCTGTTAAGCATGCACCTCTAGATCACTCTACTGAAATTAATTCAAACGCCATGCCAGGAGCAGTGCATCTGGTGGAGTGTCTTACACACAGCATCAATGCTGGGGTTTTAAACACAGATTTGAGAAAAATTCCACAACATGAAAAACACTGTTGAATAATATTAATCAAGGGCTAGAGGTTAGAGAAAGTAGACAGTCCAACCTCTGTCCATTCCACATTTAATTTTTTTTATGAGATCATCAAATGTATCATGCTTAAACAATTTAAAATTGCATAATTTATACTGTGTATAAAGTAAATAGAGATGGTAGATTTATGGAAGGTAATGAGTTGGTGTACATGTCGCCCTACCTGTTCATCCAACTCATCTCACAACACTGCAAAAACTTATCACAGTGAATGAAAACATCTTGATCATAGGCAAATGCAACTAATATTTTGCTTTATTAGGCTGCTTTTAAAGAAACACTGCAATAATTAAACCTATTTCAAGATTATTTTTATTTTTTTTTTTTACATTTCATCTGTTTCGTAAAAGTAAAAACATCTTCATTCAAAGCGTACGATAATTTTAAGAAAAAGTTCTACCATTTTAAACTGTGGCTGTACGTTTACTTTTATTTCATGTGGCCTGTTACCATCTCTAGAAACATTTCCACAGGTCATCAACTGGTGCTTGTTCCAACCATAAACAGACACAGTGTAGCTTTCATATGTATATATCCTGTCACATGCACATATATTTGTTCAAGGAATAAACCATGCTTATTTGAGCAAATTCTGAGCCATGGATGTTATCATCATGTTAAATTTTTTATTAATCAAATTTATGGAGGTTCACCAAAAGCTGAATTAGAATGAAATCCGCTTAGTGTTGGATATATATGTGATGTATCACATCAGCTGAGGTATTAAGGCGTGCGGGCCAGTTTTGAGCTGTGAGAAAGAAAAAACACTGCAGCCCAAAAAAGAAAAGAAGCAGCTGTCAGAAATAAGCCTGCAAAGAAAACAAAGAAATCAACTCGATTAGCTTGCAAGGAACTAAATTTTGCCATATTTGGTTCAAGAGGCTGTCGGTGCCTTTATAAATCCTGAACATGCCCACTCTTTATTTTCATCAGTGCCAGTTATCTGGAGAAAACAATAGGAATGTAATTATTACATCCATTTAGGTGCCATTCGAACTTGTTTGGTCAGTATTAGATGAATTTCACCAGTCTGGAAAATGTATAGATTTTCGCGGTCTGTTATTTTATTTATTTTTTATTTTTTGGACATCAACCTTTTCTTAGTTTTTGATACTAGAAATCTGTATAAATATTAAAAATATCTGTTAGTATGATTCTTTGAAAGCATTTGAATAATTTGATGGTGTTACTTTAAATATAGTGTGGTGGTTGCTAAGGACTTTTGAAGTTCACTGGTTCTTAACGTCCATCTTTTTATCCACTTTGAAATCTCCTAAATTCCCTGCACAAAATTCACCATATCCCAGCAACCGACAAGCCGAAATGATTTTAGTTGATTAGATGATTTTTAGTCAGGAATACAGAAATATGCATAACTAACAGAGCCCAAAATATGACTTTATACCTGATTTGATGTGATGTGTGAGATGAGAGAGAGATGGATAGTTAGCTTGATGGATACAGAAAACAGAAAATGGTACAGGGTGATGGGAGCCAAAGGATCATTGATGCACATGTGCACATAAAGAGCAAATGCTAGCCTGTCCAGTTCAATCACACATAACAGCAGTAGCACAAATTGCTGAAAAAGGTAAGCAACAAATATGCCCCTTCACTGCCAACAATATTACATTATAACAGTGACACCTCTGAGCAGAATAACATGCCCTTCCATAGTGCAACAAAAATTTAATGGTTTGCAGAACATGCCAAAAAAATTCAGGGTGGTCAGGGGGACTTGGTCTTCAAATTCCTCCGATCACAATCCAATCACACTTCTGTCAGAGATGCAGGAGGGACAAGTCCGATCCATGGGAACCCCACCAGGTAACTGCTGCTAACTTCCATAGCACACCAGAGTGTGATGTCCATGCCTTAATTAGGCATGTGTTTTTAATTTTATGGCTTTTCTGTGTGTGCATGCGTGTCAGTGATTAGTTGCTTGGAACAGTAAGTGGTCAGTAAATGACGATTCGAACAATTATTTTCAGTGACTGGTCATTGGCAACAGTGGTAAACAGTGATTAGTCACTGGGAACACTGGTGTCAGTAAAGCCATCTAAGTGTTAGAAAAATTCATAACAAAGACAGTATGCTGTGTGCAAAACTTACTGTTTCAATTAAAAATGTTTTCTTGAGAAAGATCGATACGGCATATAACAATTTTACATTCTGTGGTGTGAAACGTTCTAATGAAAATACTGAGGTCACAGAGTGATGGAGATGCTGCAATGTGACAGTTCAGACAGTGTGACATGTGGGCAGTGACTGTTTTTCCTGAGAGATTGTGCGGCGAGGCATGACCAGATGGTCTGTATGCAGGTTTCTTGTGTATTCTCTGTGCAGTGCATGCAGATGATTGTGTCTAAGTTTGTCTTACGCATTTTTTTTTTTTTTTTGGCTTTGTAGAGAACTGTGATTCACCTTAAACTGAACTGAAAAATAACATGAACTACATGTTCATCTCATAGCAAGATAGCATCTCATAGTCCTGGGTTCGAGTCCTGGGCTTGGGCGTTTCCGTGTGGAGTTTGTATGTTCTCCCTGTGCTTGTGAGGGTTTCCTCCAGGTACTCTGGTTTCCTCTAGGTACTCTGGTTTCCTTCCAGTGCAAAGACATGCACATTAGGCTAAACGGCTGTTCCAAATTGGCCTTAGGTGTGAGTGGTTTTGTGAGTGTGTTAGCCCTACGAATGTCTGGCGAGCTGTTCAGGGTGTACCCTGTCTTCGCCCAGTGCCAGCTAAGATGTCTCCAGCCTCCCCGTGACCCTAATAGGACTAAGTGGTTTGGCAAATGAGTGCGTGAGATGAGTGAAATCCTTTTACCATTTTTGATAATGGGGGAGATATCATTGTATTATATCACTGATTATAACTGTAAGTGTACAAAACAGTGATAACACACATGCACATTCATAATGTCTGACTGGTCAAAAGAGGAACACAGGCTCTGATTGGACAGTATATATTGTAAAGTATTTTGGTATTCTTTAAGGGATCATAGGAAAACCGACAGCTAACATGTCATAAAATCAAAGTGGGCAAAGACTATTTTTCCACGGCAGTTTGGGCATAGTAACAGCTTGGGGGAAATCTTTTAAGTGTGACAAGGATATCAAGTGGAACCTCCAGAAGTTTGTACTCTAAGAGAAGTGGGTGTGCATAGGGAGACAGGGCTCATTAAGCTTGTGGAGTCGGTCACCTACATTGTGGCAAAGACACATCTCAAAGAATGTGACGCCCAGATACAGCCTGGCAAACAAAACAAAATAAAACAAAACAAAGCAAAACACACACGTACATACACACAGACACTAATAGCTGTCTCCATCCCTAGCATTCACATCCCTTGAGTCTTGTTCGTACAATGAACCAGCATGTGCACTGAATACCAATTACACATCTATTCCTCGCCACTGGAACATAAAAACAGCAAAGGACACACACACACACACGCACAAGAAGGAAATATGGTACAATATTATAGCAAAAAATTGTAATATGTAATGAATATATGAAGTCTTGGAAAGCCTCACAATGACCATGTTCCTCTAATTTCCATTTTGAATGACAACATAACCAGCAACGATGTGTTATACAATATCCCCAAATTGTGACCTAAATATTGATCAACAATATGACCAATTTTGGGTCAACTGAGGGGCTAATCCAGTGGTGCCCATCCCTGTTCCTGGAGATCTACTTTGCTGAAGACTTTAGCTCCAACCATAATGGTGTGCACCTGACAGATCCAATCATTACGAGCCTTGCGTATCAATTTCAAAGTGTTAAGTCTTGATTTGATGATTAGATGGTCAGGTGGGCATAATTATGTTTGGAGCAAAAATCTTTAAGGAGGTAGATCTCCAGGAACAGGGTTGGGCACCACTGGGTGAATCATGTTTCTGCAAACATTGATTGTATAATGAAAGCATACAGAGGGTGGCATTGTAGTGGACCATGACCGTCTCACAGCAAGAGGAACCTGGGTTTGAATCCTGGGCCTGGGTGTTTCTGTGTGCAGTTCGCATGTTCTCTTCGTGCTTGCATGAGTTTCCTCCGGGTACTCTGGTTTCCTCCCGTAGTCCAAAGGCATGCACATTAGGCTAACTGTCTGCTCCAAATTGCCCCTAGGCGCGGATGCAAGACCAGTTCTACAAATGAGTGATAAGTGAGTGGTATCATATTAGATCCCCAAGCTGCGAATTCCAATTGACATTTTTCTCCTGTCCTGTTCCAGTCAAGTGATGAATAGTTAACAATTATCTGCCAAGGATGAGTTATGAGTCCCGCCTTTAGTGTCCTTAAATACTCCTCTATAATCAGTCTGGAATGTGCCACTCCTGGGCTGTGCTCTATGGCGCCTACGCGGCTTTCACCACACACGCAGGGAGCTGCAATTCTATTTAGCAAACCCAGAAGTGGCTACTCACATTGAGAAGCAAGGCATACCATGGAGGACTCACAATGCACTGGGCTGGCACCCTCTGACTGAATGAACAGAAACCTGAGCAAATATCTGTATCGGTGAAAGAGCAGTGATCCTAAGGTCAGGTAAGAAATCTGCAAGAATCTGGGATGTAACGTTTTTGTGTCTCATGGGAGCGAATCATGAGGAACTTCTAAACAGCTTGACCGATCACTTCAATCCACAAGAAATAAGCCAGAAGCACCCTTCTTAGTGAACACAAGGTGTGTAAAATACTCCTTAAATACACTACAGGATAGTTTTCCACATTACCTTCAACAGTCAACTGGCCTCTGAAAAGTCTTTTAAGGCTGAAAATACTGTTACTCTCAATCCCAATCCCAATGGAAAAGATGCACATTTCCTTTTCCTTTCCATCAGATATGCATTCTGCACTTTCCCTCCCCAAAGTGACTCATAAATGAAATGAAGGAGAATTCAATCCCTGGAGAGAACTTAGAAATACAATGCTAACGAAGAAACAGAAGCTTAGTGGCTGTTATGGGACTTGAACACAAAATACTTCTTTTCCAGAAACTCTGGGACAGAATCTGAAGGCAAGACACTGCAGGTGGAGACTAGAGAAAAACCGAGAGCAGTCAATTTGAAGACCGCCCAGACATGCAAAGCCACTGTGCATGTTGATTATTTTATAAAGAATGATATTGCACTGGAAGGTAAACAAAATTACTTGTGTCTTTTCACAACTTCAACAAAATTCTCACAGTGTGATGTTAATAATTTTCTTCATTTCATTACTGCAAAATCAGGAGAATATACTGACCTTCCTGAATCAAGTGGACATAAGAAAAGGAGAACGTGAGTAAAACCAAGGAGGACTAAATGATCTAATGTAAGGTTCCCACGAGGATAGTAGGACACACGTGTGTGTGTGTGTGTGTGTGTGTGTGTGTGTGTATACAGTTGCATTATATACCCTCATGATGTCCAAATCTCCCAAAAAGCATAATAATATTTTAAGATGATCTTGTGTACATATGTGTGTGTGTGTATGCATTGTGAGTTTTACAAACTTTATTATTTATATATATTTATTTCATTATACACCAGCACTTTTGTCTAAAAGGGCTCCTAATAAAAAGAAGTAAAAAATTACTTTTCTATAATTTTTTTTGGTGAAAACAATGCTATTGTAGGCAATGAGAACCAAAAAAATAATTTCGACAAGTAAATTGAGGTAAAAGTATGGCTAATAAACAAAAACATTGAAAATACCAATTTTTCAGAAAAATTGAAACATTTTATTTTTTTGACTTTTGCATAGCATGAATGAACTTTAAACCATATGGAATGGTTTAGCGAGTGAAAAAATTAAAAAAATATGTGAACACTATGCCTGAAAGGTTAAATACTGTAATCAAAGTAAAGGGTGGCCACAATAAATATTTTTTCTCAAAAAAGAGTGTCATTTTTATTATTACTATACATTGTTGTTTGTTTACTTATTCTCATCAATATGATCCAATATTACATAAAATAAATACTTGAATAGTACTTGGTTTCTCATTTATCTTCATTTTGTTTAGTGTATAATCATCACTGCATCACTGTATTTTTTAATCTCTTCACTCGCTAAACTATTCCATATTCCATTTTTACTTCTTTTTATTAGGAGCCCTTTCAGACAAAAGTTGTGGTGTACTGCACACTACTGTATATGTATCAGTGGTGGGCCATCAGGGCCAGCAAGGCCTTCTCTGCTGGCCCAAACACTATCAGAAGGCCTGACCTACATTTACAACTTAAAATCTAGTACTTGTTCCATGAAATTGTATTAATTATTTCCCAACAGTCTATTCTCCTCATTTTGTAGCGTGTCTCTTGGCTGCACTGCTTCCAGTACGTGTATGTGGATGTTAGTTTCAATCTAATGCCAAGATGTCAATCTAACCCGCCTAGGGCCTTCAGAGTCAGTAGTGCTGGCCGATGTCACTTAAACTATATTAGTGATGGGGCTGTTTCTTTAACCAATCAGATTTCAAATTCGTCTCACCAGGCCAGCTGGCCCACAATAACATCAGCATTTTTCCGTCCTCTGATTGGTTGGTCAGGGCAAAACCGTTCGACAAGTCAAGTTCGGATTCTGCCTATAAATAATCAGCATCTCTGGTGAGTATGATGTATTTTATTAAAATTTTTCATGTTTTTTTCATGTTCTTAGATGAATATTGATTCTGAACCCATTATGACCAAGCTGTTACATTTACGCTTGTTACATTTGGCTGAGTGCCAAATTTACTGACAGCTTCCACCGGTAATCGCTGTAATGCTAAAGGGTTAACTGGGTTTCTTGCTTTAGTAATAATGGTATTCACCCTCAATACGTGAAATGCGTCTGTCTCTGTAATGTCAGGCCTTTTTATATTGCATTTTTGTATATTACTAATGCTAATATATTGCATTTTGTATATTACACAGCCCGCCACTGAGATATATATATATATATATATATATATATATATATACACACACACACACACACACACACACACACACACAATCAAACAAACAAACAAATTAAATAAATAATTAAGAACAAATAAATAAAATAGTTATTGTTGGATGCAGGTATATACTTAATTAGCTGTCATGATGATTATTATGCTTATTATGTCAATGGAAGGTCCTCAAATGGATAATTGTGGGAGACTGTGTGTGTGTGTGTGTGTGTGTGTGTGTGTGTGTGTGTGTGTGTCTACAGGTCTTGCTATTATATGATGAGGTGAAAATCCTCTGCTTCTCAGAGTTAGGCATCTTACTCAAGTATTATAATCAACAGTTTATATTATGCATCAAGACCAGTCATTTGTACATTGACTAACTGCTTTGTGAGTGATGTAGAATTACTGAAACTCTTAATCTCCAATTTCTGAAGTTGCCGTTCTTTCTGATTTTTAGTTTATCCTTTTGCTCCTTAACTAGATTAAATCTTGGATTAAACCTGTGACAGATTAACATAGCTGAATGCAAAACCCATATTTTAATAAAAAAAAAAAAAAAAAACCAACAACTGATAGTGAATATAAATGTTCCATACCTGCTTAGGTGTCACTACGAGAGCTAAATGAGGTTGAAATGTACTGCGTCTGTCTGTGATTGCTTCACCATGTTTAATCTCTGGGAGCTCCTCATCTAAATCTAACACAAACACACAGACAGACATTTTCTCTCAGTGTGTGTAGTACAAAAGCCAGAAGATTACAGGGATGATTTCAGAGTCATCACAACTTAAAGCTATACATGGCATATCCAAGCAGTATTTTAGTGATATATAGAATACATAATTTTAAACTGAAAACTTTTAATACATTTAAAAATTAAACTGTTAGCTGATTGTTTACTGTGTTACTGATGCTACAGTTAATTTTAGATGTAAACATCTTGGATGTCCTCATGAATATGCATGAAGTGCATGAATCTACATGACGATTCAACACCACTGAACTTGGGCGTGGGAAAACAGGATTGCCGCAGCGATGGAGGATCACTGTATACCTTATAAAGCCATGTACACATTTAAACACTCTCTAAAAAAAAGGCGAATTAAAGTGAATTCCCTGGAGCAACCTGGAAAATCATGCAAATGCAAATGTTGATCAGATTACACTTGGCATGAAATCGCTGGAAAGAAAAAAATCTGAAAATTTAAATGCTGGTTTGAAGAGATGACGTGCCTGAAGAACAGATGGAGAAAAGGTGTGTCTTTGCAGTGCTGAGTCTTAGGCCAGCATATTCCGTAATTTTACTCTCATCAGAGTCATCAGCCTGTTCCTCAGTTATCTTTGCATGCTGTGGCTCCAGTCCATCTGCTAACAAACAAAAAAGTGTGTAATGACACACCACGCTCAAGAACAATGCTCTCATTATCATCATTAGCTAACATAACACAGAATTCCATCCAACTCAAACATAGCATTATCATCCGTGTTTTCTTTAAGAATGTAATTAATGCACTTCAATCAATGCTTGCAGCTGAGACAGAATGGCAAGAAGCAGAAAAGGTCAAAGATCCAGGTCCTTTTGAGGCTGAAGGGCTGATTTGAAGGTTCTTTCACCAGGACTATGCCAATCAGCCCCCAACACCCCTCTTGACCCTTTGCATGAAACTGAGCTTCATTTAACTCTTGGTAAAGATAGGAAGACAGAATGTTAGATACTAAGATTGTTTTTAATATATGATTACAGGATCAAAAGGTTGAAATTAGAAAGTCTTGATGTTAGAAGTGCATGAAATGCATATAATATGACACAATAGAATATTATATTCATGAGTCTCTCATGAACAACTATAAATCATGTCAAGTCATAATTAGACATGATTAAAAAAAACTTATCTAGAACAGCTTATGACAAGGGGGGGGTACAGAGACAAAAAAAAAACAGTGAGAGAGAGAGAGAGACAGAAACAAATACAAACAAACTTTGAAACACTGTGTGTGAACAGTGGGAGGACTGTATCCATCAAAGAGACAAAATAAGGAGAACAGCACACAGCAAAATGATTTATGAATGCAAATGTTTCATCGGCGGGTAATGGATATCACGTTCATCTCGTTCGTCATATTATCATGTCTTTGAATTGTGGGAGGAAAACGGAGTACCCAGAGAAAACCCATGCAAGCTTGGGAAGAACATAAAAACTCCACTCAAAAACACCCTCAGCAAGCCCAGGACTCAAAACCAGGGCCTTCTTGTGTGAGGCGGACGTGCTAACCACTATACCAGCAGGTTTGCCCTGCATTACACTACTTTTCATGAACTCAAAGTTTATAAATTTATTGTAGCTATGTATGTACTCTGTTTTCTCCTGTTGTGCAATACATCCAGCAAGACTGTCTTGTTATTAAAGATTAAGTGCTATGAACAGAAACTGAAGACAGAAATGCCATGACCAGACTCCAAAAGCTGGACTTCCTTTACCCCAAATTACGGGGTTTGATGCAGTGTTCTCTCCCACGCCTCAAGCACTAAATTATCCTTTTCAGGGTGATTAACGTGACCAGTAAACAGCTGGTCATTTCAAACACTTCCGAATCTGAGCCAGTCCCTAGTGTTCTGGTGCAGGTAATCATAGTAAAACCACCATGTTGGAGTTGGGTCAGAGAAGATGCGGATCCCAGGTGAGTTATAATGTATAATAATAATAATAATAATAATAACAGTAATAATAATAATAAACATTATTTTTAATCATGTAAATAGTAGTACTGGTAATAATATTGGCAATATTTCTACAACAATCAATATTACTACTAATAATAATAATCATTGTAATTATTAGGATTATTATTATTATTATTATTAGTAGTAGTAGTAGTATTGCTATTATTATTCCTGATAAAGTGCAATCATTCCTTTAATTGTAATAAAAAAATTGCATAAGAAAAGTTTTTTATTTGTATATGCTGTCAGTCATAGCTGTTCAAAAGAAAATCGGAATTGGTAAAAATCGGCAGATCACATTTATGGAAAAATCAGAAGTTGAAATTGGCCAGGAAGAATTCAATTGGTGCATCTCTAGATCTTTTAACAACAGTTTGTCAGCCTGAAACAATTACCAACTATTTATTAAAGGAGATACCCAGAACCAGGCCTCCACTTTGTTGCTGGACATAGAGGAGTGCCTCAAGAACGTCACATCGTGAACCAAGTACTTCCGCTAATTTTATTTCTGGCTGAATAACATGGCCACATGTATTCCCCTACAAACCTGCTTAATATTACATCCAGTACTTTTGGCCTATAGCAACATGTGTGGTCTACTGTGCTTATACTTTAGTAGCTAAAATCTGAAATCTGAGTGGCTCTCACAAGCTACTATTCTCTCCATGTAACTGCTGCTAGCATATGGCTCTAACTGCTATGGTTCAACACTCCCCTGACAAACTTAGTGCCCTTGTTTGAGATGCTAGGTTGTTAAACTGGTGATACAACAGCATTAGATAATTATTGAGAATAAAAGGGATAAACAATTTTCCGGAGTAATCTGACGGCAGCGTGATAGCTGGGCTTTACTGCAGGCTGTGCTATACAGGACTTCCTGCTGTGACATCACACAGCTTGAGCTTGCTGATTCATGCTGTGCTCCAAAAGCCTAATTTTGAATCTAGTATTTCACATTTTTTTCTGTAATTCGTGTAATAGCTTGGAAGAAAGATCAAACATTAAGAAGCAACAATAAAAGAGTAAAAATAAAAGTGGCTGGGTTTCGGACAATTAGTTCACAGACTTTTGTAAATGGTTGTCATTGGTTAGGCTGCTGTCACATATTAACGATTTGCAGAACGTATTGACAAATTTCTATAAAACGCTGGCATATAGCAGAACTATCGATGTTATACCAGTTTCAAACGTATGCATAACTTATTAGTAACTTATCCAGAACCTATCGAAAACTTATAGCTAACGTATATCGAACTTATCTCCAACGTACACTGACGTATGTAGACATATCTGACGTGTTCTGGACGACCACAGCTTTTGTTGAACGTCTTTCTAACTTACAGCTAGTGTATTATGGTCGTATTGGAGGTGTTTAGGGGATTTGTATATAAAATGGGGTTCAAACAAGGAAACGGTCAGTAATCCTCAAGACTCAGAGCAGATGTCCACATCATACAAGAGATGGAGGATCCGGCAAGGCTGAGACGAGAATACCTACTAGCTCTCCTCCAGACCTACTAGATCCAACATCAGCATGGCCTCATCGATTTCTTCAGCATGACATTTATGATGATACAGCGATGTATAGTGCAGATCTGGTTTGAATCAGCGAGCGGCAGCCTTTTATAGACTACGTCACGTGATCGATCATCGAGGATACACTGCTGCATAAGTTAGACTGTTGTTGGTCATAATTTGCGAACGGTACCAACACGCTAGGCATTCCTTGGTATAAGTTATACGTAGGTTCAAAGTATGCTAGACATTATATTCAACTTTAGAGTAACTTACAAATAACATGTGTAGACAACTGCATAACTTACCTACAACTTATGGCCACAATGCAATTTTCCCTAGATGTCAAGAACACCTAAATACCTACCTCTTTCAGTCAATGTGTGACAAATTTATTAAAATTTTGAGTATTTCTTTTGTTTTTTTAAACTCCTTTCATACTGTAATACTTGCCAACTGAGTTCTTAGACTGATGGTATTCTTATTCTGGGTCCTAGTCAACCAGTACCAGTAAGTATTCACTGATAGAAACTTCAAAGCACTAATGTCAGGCACTGTGGATAAGGACATCTGCAAAGTGGAATAAATGTAAATGTATTACTCACTGGGTAAAGACTGAGTGTCAGCTGAAAACAAATAATACTCAGCCCATGAATTAACCATCTACAGCACAAGCCAATTAAATGTAAGAGCATGTGAAATATTACCATGCATTCAGCTGAGATGAGACATTAAGATAACACTTGTAACACTAAAATGACATAAATTAAAATATAATAATACATATCATGCTGAAATAAAGCAATTTCTCTTGTTAAGCATGGTTAATGATGGGTTGTCAATTTCATGTTTCAGTAACCTATGACCATCTCCCATTCCCTAGACCAACCTCACCTCCTGCCAGAGTCTTATTTGAATATTCATGAACTTTATTCTTTTGATCTTTTAGAGAGAGCTGCATACAATGACCCAGTGACAGAAGCTTCAAATTTGTATAATGTTTGCTTTATGTAAAGTGAAATGCCACTTTTCATTACATTGTCATAATTACACCTTTTAAGAGCAGGGATAAGAGGAAAACACAAAACACTGACTGCTCCGACAATCTGACCCTCCTATTAGTCTTGTACTTGAAAGTAATGTTAAGATAGATAAACATCACTGAGGATGGATTTTCCTTTTGATTTTGGATCATTTTTTCCTCAATAAATTTCCTTGCCAATAAATTAATGTGTGTGTATATATATATATATATATATATACACACACACACACACACACACACACACACAATAATTTTGTTATATCTTTTATATCTACCACTGTGATGAAACGGAATGGAGGAGGCATGTAGGTAATTTCAAAAATACTTTTAGTAGTTGTTCAGCATTCTTACATTTTTCTGAAGTCTCAAGTCCAGAGGTAAATAACCATAAAATTAACATAATTGTCGAGTCTCAAAAGTGAAGATGCAGAGTATGTGTGTGAGCAGTAGGAGGAATCGATCACATGCTGATCCCATTCTGTGTTTGCATATGCGGAGAAAAAAAGAGCTCACATGAGTTTTGAATTAAACGCCATAAACAGTGTTCTGCCAGAGACAATACATATGACAAGAAATGTTGAAGATGGAAGAAAATTACACATGCCAAAACAACACACATATGTAAGGACATGGTCCTGGTTCAAAGAGTTGGTAGCACCCTCGACCCCAGGTATGTAATGCTTAGCCTCAAACATGTCAACAACATTGAGATTCCATGTTTAAAAGGAGAATGACAAGTCAAAAATGTATTTATTACAAATGAAATAGAAGAAAATAATCAAACATGATAAAGGCATAGTATGGTCATTTTAAGCAATTAATTGAAATCATGTGAAACTAGAAAAGCTCTCAGAGAGCGCAGACCTCTGCAAAGGCCGCAAAAAATCTTTAACATTTCCTATCATATAGATCCCTATTATAATCTAGATCACTGCCAAACCGTAATCAATTGTTCTTTTTATCATTTCCCAGCTATCCCAAAAATTTCACCAAAATCCATGAAAAAGTTTTTGAGTAATGTTACTAACAGACAGACAAACAAACCAACCAACCAACTCTGGTGAAAATATGGCCTCCTTGGCGGAGGTAAAAATACTATACTGTGAAATGCACCTGCCCCACCAACTCATTTAAAGTGGCCCATAAAAGGATTCACTGATTGCTTCAAACTCATAATATGGCACACTTATTTTTACGTAAACTGTGAACTAATTAATTAATGACTTAAAAGTGCACCAAAAATTGCACCAAATGCATTCTAAACTGCCTATCAAGCATATTCAATTATCACACTGTCAAATCCCAATTCTACCTTAACACCTGCCACCTTAACATGATATATGATATATTTTCTGAGTATCTTGGTCTCAGCATGCCTTTGTGCTTTCATTGCTTTACTTTGCATAGTAATTACAATGCTCTGTATAAGAGGCTATGGGCTATGAGTTGGCACCCTAGTGGTGTACTCTAGCAGAAAACCATTTCAATTTGTAATGATAAACTTATATTAGCTGCATTTTTATGGGCTATGTGTTTTTCGACATGATTATCTGTCATCACAATATGTAAAGGCAGGAGCTAGATATAAACACATAATTTCCAACAACATTCTCACACCATCCCTTCTTTATAGCACCTTCATCCCAGGAACATCATTTTCATATTAATTAAATTTTAATATAAGCTGCTAGACATGCTTTGCTCTCACACCTTGGTCATAACAGATCATTCCTGTGCTTGAAAGCAGCTCAGAATACAGCCCTATGCTTGAATGCCTTCCCTGCCTTTACCTTCATGGCTGAAGTGCCCTTGAGCATGGTACCTAACCTCAAACTGCTCTCCGGGCACCCCAATCAGTGGCAGCCCACTGCTCTAAGTGTATGTGTGCTCACTGTGTGTGTGTGTGTGTGTGTGTGTGTGTGTGCTCACTTTGGATGGGTTAAATGGAGAGGCAATAATTTCCCTTGCGGGATAAATACAGTATATCAAAAATCAATCAACTTGTCATCAAGCCTAAACAAGTGACACACTGGATATGTCTAAAATGCTAAGATATATAACAAACAGAAAAGTTTTGCTTGAACTGAATAATAATCCAATAATAAAGGAACTTGCTTTTTAATCACAACTGCATTTGTTTGCCGAACTAATTCCGCTAGCTCCATCACCTTCGTTAGCTTAGCTCATCACAACCACTCATTCACTAGGACTACCTCAAGCCTAATAGACTGATTCAGAATAAGTGTTATTATTTAACAACAAAATTAATCATTATGGTGAATGATAAGGTTATTTAACATTCATAGCACTGTCAGTATTGGCCAAAATGACATTTTCTAATCATTTAAATATCGATGTTCACACTGTCTATAAAAGGACAAACCACAGCGAGGGGTATAATTCCTTGTATAAGTATGTTTTTTTCAACATAAATGTCCTTTAAAGGACCAACATATCTACATATTACAAAACAAGAGTCATCAGAAGACGACATATCCCTCCAGTGTCCACATGTCAGACAATATGAAATGCAGGAATCACAAAATATCAAATTCTACTGCCTAGTAGAAGTAACTGGCAAGTTTGATGAAGCAATCTAGACCGTTTCCGAAATCTGGCTCAGAACTGAAATGATTACAGATGGACGGACAAACAAACTGTTGACTGTTTATATGCCGGGGGATAATAAGGAAGTCACAAATGGTTTTTGAGTTCTGGCCTGGAAAAGAACATTACCCATATGTTTACCTGTTAAATTAGTTGCCATGGAAACAAAAAAAAAAATCTAAACTGCAGAATTCCCAAATTAATGAAAGGCACTACTACCCTGAATAATTGTAATAACTGATAAAGTTATATCTGCACACATTATATGACAGAGATATAATAAATAAATAAATTCAATGGTGTGAATGAACTGTAATGTAATAAATAGGGAGCAACAATTCTCTTTTTTGAAATGGGAAGATGTTTTTTTAAAAAATAAAATTAAAGCACACAAGTCTGAGAAATGTGACCAAAAATTTACACTTAGCTGAATCTGAAACGTTTCCAAATGGGGCTTTTTAGATTACTCTGAGCTGGGTTGTGAACTATCTGTTATCATTAATGTACTGTATGGTTGTTGTACAATTATTTGCTCATTTCATCTTGACCTACATTTAATGTTCAATCAGTCTATCATGTGGTCCATTCAGTGCCCCCCAACCCCAAAAATATAAATTTTATCCAGAGCCCCCTAAGACTTATGATGGAAAATATTTAGCTACTTTTGCAATAACAATTACTGTGAGGGAGCATAAATATCGTTTATAAGAGCGCAAAAGTAGCTCCAAAATTCCCGACCAAGGCCCTTAGGTCATGTCTGGATTTTTATTGATTTTTTTTCTAAATTCAATTATACAGTACAACTCCAATGTCATGAAAGGAGTTTGCACTTTCTGTCTTTTCAGCAACACGACAAGTTGTCTGATTAATTTCAAAGAAGAAAAAAAAAGACTGGTAAGAGAATGACTTAATAACTATCACAAAAACCATGCAGAGAGACAAAGGGATGAATGTGCAGATTAAAAGGTTTAATCAAGGCTCCAGACAAACAGATCCAATTGAAAAGCAAGTTCAGAAGCTGACAAAGAATCAAATGATCAGGCAAACAATTCATCAGAAGTTAAGCTTAAAGTAGAGTGGAAAGACAGGCAGAGATCATACACGTGATATATGAGACCTTAAGAAAGATCATCATTAATGGTATGTAAAAACAGGCCAAACAGAAATAGCAATGGCAAAATTAATGCTTGGTATTTCTCAAACTTTGTCACCGAAGCAATACTTTGCAATTTAATACATGTGCTGCAGGTGATCACTGTTCATGGCAAACAGGTGCATGAATGGACATGTTACGAGCATGTCAAAAGTTTGTTGACAGTGCAGGAACAGGCTGACGATTTGAAAATAACTACATGCTGTAATAAAATGATAACAGCAACATTTAGTGTAACTGAAATGCCTTTAGCAAGAGACGTCATAGTATTTGTCGGCTCAGCGTGCTCGGTTAGCATTAGTATTAGTGTGTTTAGCTTACTAGGTTAGTTTTCAGAGTTTGGCAAATTTAATGGACAACAACTACAATGCTTACTGTTTGTCTTAAAAAAAACCCTTAACTTTTGAACTCTTCAATTATGTGAGTTTATCTGCACTACTATACTTGCTAATGTAAAATTAAAAATGGCATGGTCGCCCAGCCCTAAAAAAACAAACAAACAAACAAACAAACAATCTAGTCAACTTGCAATCTTATGTAGAAGGGAACTGGTGGTTTTTGGCTGGGAATGGAGGAAAGCAGAGTGGTAAGGGGATACACATTGATCTTTGAGAGGGCTGAAAATGATTAAGAAGACTTGGCTAGATCTTTCAACAGTTACAATTAGATCGGTGCTGGTCAATAAAAAAGGGCAGTTTGAAGCATGTTAGGCATTTTAGCTTTCTATCTTTGCATCTTGAAGCATGTTAGGCATTTTAGCTTTCTATCTTTGCATCTAACCATGTCGACTGCTTTTTTTTATGGATTTGTATATTGATTACATTCACACATATTGTTTATATAGTGCTAACTTAAAAAAAATGATATAAGTGTTGCAACATCATCCATTTTCACCACACAACACTGATCATCATTTCATCCAAACAGTAAGGTCTTAAAAAAGCCTACAACAGAACCTACAGTGAAAGATGCATCAATACTATTTTTAAAGAAAGGAAAGTATTTTAGAACAGCATCAGAAAAAAATGCTATTGGAACGACAAATGTTCAAATGGCTGCACTACAAATAAATTCCCAGTATTTTATCAGTTGGTAAAAATAAGGCTGGTTGATTACAAATTAACAAAAAAACCTGATTTTTGAGACAGGGGAGAGAGAAAAAAATAATTATTGAAAAGCTCCATGTTTCATAGAATGTGTAATGCATCGTCGGTACATAGAACACCACAGGTATCACCAATGTATACAAAATATGGTACAAATGGCTAGGCTTTGAATTTGTTTGTCATAAAAAGTGCCTCAGAGACCAGAATAGCTGCCTCAGAGACCAAAATTGTCCTTGCTCTATCCTTCATTGTTAACCTCATCTTTATTATTCATATCATGAGCGTGCATGTACAGATATTATTTTTGTAGTGACAGCATTGGTGGGAAGTATGCTGCACTGCACACACACACAATCATTTCTACCATTGAAATGTACATCTTTAATATAGGTTAAATACACACACTTACGGGGAGCTCCACTTTTAAGCAGTGCCTAAACACACACACACACACACACACACACACACACACACACACACACACACACACACACATATAAATCAGACATCAATGAGCTTCTGTGAGTCACCCTGACAATTCTGTAAAAGTAATCCACAGTGAAGTCTGTGTCAGCGGTGTCGGGTCGATTTTTGCAGGAAATCTGTAAGCATACGTCTTATGCCAGTTCAGATATGTCAAAGAAATCAAGCCACAGCTTCAGGCACAAACACTGTCAGTGTACAAGGATGGAATGAGATCAAAACTGTAATTGAACAAAACTATTGATTAAAGTATGGAGCAAAAATCTACCAAAGTTATACAAAAGTAAGAAAGTATCAACATATAAACAAAGTACTCAAGAGTAAAAATAAACATTTTAATTGAACTAAAATGTGATGAATGAATGGAATAAATATCACATTGGCAATAACAACAAAACCAAACTAGATTAAGTAGCAGGCATGAGAAAAATATATTAAACAAAAATAATAAACTTTTTAATTTGATGACCAAAATAAAATTTCAAGGGTGTTTTTTTCTTGTACATTTACTTGAGCAGAGTGCATGCATTAAACCTTAATTATAATTGAGAAAAGTACTGTTCCAAGACTTATGTAGAGTAACAAAGTACAAAAACCAAGGTACTGAAGTATTTTCCTGCCTTTCAGGACATACAGTAACTTGCAAGAGGCAAAACTAATCAGGAAAAAGAGATTAAAGCACAAGAGTGTAAACAACACCCTGGGTCTACACTGGGGCACAATGTCCGCGATCTCCACGATTCAAAAAAGCTTGGAGCTCCACAATTCAAAAGCTTGCTTGAAGCACAATTGGGCTATAAAAAGGACGGAGGGTACATCCAAGAGATGAAACTTGTAGGAATCGTATTTCCAAGTTAATCAAGATCCCTATATGATGGTGCATCAAGGTCTGTCACGCTCTGTTAAGGTCTGCTAAGCTCTACTACTATTTCCACGTTCTATCATGGTTGATGTCAAATCATAATAAATCATAATAATCGCAACAAAGCTTTTGACAGTCAGAAATTTTGTCTGAAAGATTTATACATAGATATATAGATACTACATAGTAGCCAAGTTGATGGAGATTCCTCACAGCAGTACTCTGACTCACTTGGAGTTTCTCTGTAACACTAGTTGTTGTACTACTCATGGGGCAACTTCTTTCTTGCCATAATCACCACAGGCTTGCTTATTAGGGATGTATATGATTTAAAGAGAAATATTTAAAATCATAAGTTTAAATTAATCTTTTTTTACTGTTTAACAAGTTTGATCAGATGAGTTTCACAAATAAAGTTCTGTAATGAGGAGTGCCTATTTACTTTTCATATGTCTTTATAAAAGAAGAAAATAAAGTCAGGACTGAGAGTTTGAACTTCTATTCTTGTCTATTCTTGTATAATCATTCATCCATCATCTCTACCGCATATCCATCAGAATGTGGGGTAAACTGGAGTAAATCCCCACTGACTTTGGGTGAGAGGCAGTGTACAACCTCAACAGATGGCGAATCTACCACAGGGCTAGCAAAGACACAGAATCATTCACAGCCACACCCACACCTATGGATAATTTAGAATACAAATTTAGAATACAAACCACCTGTGCCCGAACTGTGGGAGGAGACTGGAGCACCTGGGGAAAACCCAAGCAAGTGCAAAGAAAAAGGCAAACTCCACAAAGGAAGGCCCTGGTTGGATGTGAGGTTTAAACCCAGGACCTTCTAAATTCAAATTTCAAATTCAAATTTATTCATCACATACAAATTATACACAGTACAATATGTAGTGAAATGCTTAGTA
>JAQMYF010000002.1:23371018-23391194 GCA_030014195.1 Neosilurus mollespiculum | reverse complement strand
AGGGTGCATTCCACCCTTTTCCGACTGAGAACCATGGCCTCAGACTTGGAGGTGCTGATTCTCATCCCAGTCGCTTCGCACTCAGCTTCTGATCACTTCTAATGCATATATGCACTCTTTCAGTAGGTTACATGAGTATATTGCCTTGACTAATTTTCTGTAACAGCAGCTCTTGAAATGATTTTCAGCAAATTACGAATTAACAACTAATTTACAGGGTTCATGTATGGTATGATGGATGATCTTCTAACACCAGTGGAGCACCAAAGTACAATTCCTAATCAAAAAAACTCCACAATTCTTCAGGAAGCTGCTTCTGCACCTCCCCAATATGTTGATTTTGAGTGTGTGCACTGGACGACCTGTTTGGCTTCCTCCTAGTATTTAAGGTCTCCTCACTCTCTGTGCCTATTATGCTCGGATTGGTTGCCTGAATGCTCCATGCTCAATGCGCTGGAAGTCAGACAGGGATGGGTGAATATACTGCTGTGCATTGGGGGGTGGGGGGCAGGTAATTAGAAGGCCCACGAGTGTACATGCACACACACTCACACACACACACGCACACACACACACACACACACACACACACACACACACACACAAGAAAGAAACACAGCAAAACCTTTGCATTTATAGCCAGCTCAAACAGCCCAGAGCTAAAACTTCGCATCACCTAACAAGGCTATTATGGCTCTAAAAAGTGAAAAAAAGCATAATATCCACCCTTTAAACAAATTAAACTGTTTGTGTAAAGCTTGATATGGTCCCCTGGTGTTTTTGGAGAGGAGAAATGTATTTACCATGTATTGATGGAGTATCTGTTTTCCTTTTTATTATTAACTTCAAAAGAGAGAGGCTGGTGAGAGATGGAGGGTTTGTAACAGGAACAAACTTTCCTAATGGATGTTCAACAAAACACAACTATAAATAGAAGGTATGGTGTGTCATTCTTTAATTAAAAAATATGTTGTCTCCCAATAGGCACAATGGAATAACCTTTGCCCTCTTGCAAGGAGGTTGTTGGTTTGTATCCAGTTGATGCCACTGCCATTCCCAGCCAAAAGCCAAGAGAGCAAAACCATTGCTCTCCAGGGTGGGACGGATGCCATATGCTCTCTCCTCATCAGTCACAGTTCACAGGTGTCTGTAAGCTTATGCATGCAGAAGAGGGCAAATTACATTTTCCTCCATGTGTGTTATGCTGCCCTGTGACGCAGCAGTTTGAAAAGAGACAGAGGCTTACTTAATCTTGGTAAAAGCAAATTATAGCTCCTATTTCTGTTCATCACTATCAGGGAAATAGATCACATTATGTTTTTTGAACATCAAAAGAACCAAAAATCTCACTTTCTAGATGATCTACTGCCTGCAAAATTCATCTTAGAGTCAGCATGAATCAGAGTGCAATTCACAGAAAAAGGTATGAAAATGCACAAAAGTTTTGGATTTATGGTCAAATTTATACTGAAATATCACAACACGTTATAGTATTTTCATGTTTAAGAAATAACTAATAAATATATGAATATGCCTACTGTTTCATAAAAGCTGTTTAATTCCAATATCAGTAAAAGACTAGTCTTCAAACTTTTTGGTTTAAAATGTATGCAAAATTACACCAATCCCATGACTCACGACTCATCCTTCCCGCTGCACTTTCCCCCTTGTTCTGTCATTTCCCATTTCAATTACATATGTACGTGAAGCACAAAACTCTATAAACACTGATTCAAATCAATCTCTCCTAGGTCCTCATTTACTAAATGAATGGCCAAAAGAAAACTGGGAGTACAGTCAATGTGATAGTTTGTGGTACCGCAGTAAATCTAAGAAATATTATTAGACCAATATCTAAGCATATTCACTGAAAAAGATCAAATGTTGGACCACTTACTAAAAAGTAATAGATTACACTAAATATCTGACCCAATTTAAATAATTTATTTAGCTTATAGAGTAACCTAAATTATTTACACTGAGTCAACATTAAATAATTTGTGTGAACCAGTACCTCAGTTTTTCTATTGATCAAATGTGTATTTCTTTTAGTGTGTAACTAGATAGTCATCACAAAATATACACAACATGGCAAAAATATTCTATTTTATAAAGTGCTACATCAATTATGGTCATAATTCCGTAACATAAATAGGCTGGCTATTTACAAATCGGTTACAACTAATGAGGTTCACAGTTTTTTCGTGCAAAAATAATTTCACTTTCATTTTGAGATAGCCTTCCTGGTAGGCTTCTGGTGACAAACACAAGCAATTAAACGCAGTGAGTAGGAAACCGATGTGCAGTGAGACAGGTTAGACTCTTATTCAGTCACTAATCAAGAGCTTTCATCACATCTAGCCAATGGCACATCTGGCTCTGTTAGAATCCCTCTACTTTCCTTAAAGATGTGAGGGGCTTTTTTTTCACAGGGATGGAATCTATTTTTATGGAAAGTGACAAGTGACTATGAAGTCTCTTTCCTCTTTCAAGGCATCCAATGTCATTATGTGTCAATACAGAAGGCTAAGGGTATTCACTCCATCTCTCTCATCTGCCGGGCTTAGTGAGGCTGAACTCCAGGCTCCTTTTGTGATGTTGAATTTCAGCTCTGACCGTTTTTTTATTTACCTAGACACAGAATTGTGATATAGGTTGTTATATCTCTACAGTGTAAGCTATACACATTATGGAAGCAGTCTTTAAATTATATATTCAAACCTCAGCTGGAGTTTGATTGTTGATGAAAATGCCGCAGTGATTGACTGCAGCAGTGATTTTTTTCCATACTGAATTTTTTTGATTTCCTATGGAGCCAAAATGAAATAATTCATGCAGTTGGACTTACAGTTCTGTTTCGAGAGTAGAAAAGTCTGTCTTCTCTGTTACAGCTCTTCGTGTCCTAATGTTTAGGTGTGTTGCCCCTTTTTATGATGGTTTGCCGTTACAAGTGACTGATTAATCAAACACTCCGATATACAATGATTTCTGGGATTGGATCTGCACTTGTTTAACTACATTTGCTTTTCTTACGTTCCTGTGTAATATATACTTAAATAATTATTTGCCTCTATGCCCTTTGTATAGAACCTACTATATGACTCTAGGCATGCCATTCTGATTGGCTGTTCCAGCCTGGTAGTGACAAGAACTCGTTGGATTGGCTGGGCTACGTCACTGACGTGTGTAGCATGACAGATTTTTGGCCAGCGCTGAGCTGTACAAAAAACAAGCGCAGAGATCGCAGAAAACATTTCTTTTTTTTCCCCTAACCAACTGACAACAGGAAAGCCGAGTCGGCAAAACGTTCGCTGCATAAGCAATTTTGGATTTACCGCCACGCACATCTCTGGAAGCATTCTCATCCTCAGAGTCACTAGAACGTAATGTCTCACTGTCTCCACAAGAGACGTCAAACCTGCCCATCGTGTTGACATCCCTTCCGGGGAAAAAAACAACTGATAACCCCAGCAGTTTAGCCTCACTAGTAATCCACAAAGGGAAAAAAATGTCCAGTTTTGTGCTTTTATGGTAATTTATGTTAAAATAAGCATCTGTATCGCTTAAACATATTACATACACACAATTTATGCTGTAAGGATTACCAATACATGTAGTCTTTGATGCTTCATATCAGGGATTATTCAGCGATATCCACAATGCAACAATAAATTGTTGTATAAAAACATAAAATCTGCTGAAGCCAAATGTAGTTACTAAAATAACTTCCTTAGGAAGTTTGTAAATACCTAAACCATGCTTATTGAAAATAAGTGAACTTAAAGTAGCTATTCATGCACTGTTCGGAGGAATTCAACTAAAGTCAATTCATTTGGATTTGTGTTGCAAACACAAAACAAACAGGGTCAACGTTACAAAAATCTTGATGAGATGTCTACTGAACAAACCAGATTTGGGCGCTGGTTAACTTGAGTATACACTTTAAGGTGAATATGACACAAATCAGTGGAGTACTAATTCTTTAGATAACAGAGCTGAGCCCAAGTCAATGAGGAAACTTAATTTATAACAACACTGACACCTAGTGTGTAATTAAAAAAAAAAAAGAACTAGGCATCTCATTCATTCGATATCTGCTCATTCCCTTGTAGTAATTAATTCTTCTGTTTTTTAAGACCACCCACCACAGATGGGGTAATCTTCCTTGGTTTTGCTCATGTACTTATTTTCCTTTGACAGCCACCAATAAGGTGGTTTCAGCAGGATAACTGAAGATAACTCAAAAAATAAGTTACATAGCATGAAACTTTCACAATCTCTAAATATGCTCAAAACACAGCTCGAGTTTGACTCCTGGCTTCATCCGAAAACAATAACGTGTTATTTTTGGTCATTGTATCCAGCCATGTATTTCTATATGTAGCAAGAAGTGGCCCAATATAAGGAAGCATATTTTCTTGACTTTGCAAAGCTGAAGTCGACAAAATTACAAACATCAACATCAGAAAATGCGTTATTTTGTTTAACTGTCTGTTAGCCTCAACTTGTTGTCTTTCAACATGCACAATCCCTGTGTCCATAAACTCCCACTACTCACTATGCCAATATATACCATCATGCATTGCGTTTGAACTGTTGGAAAAAATGCCTGACACAAGATAAGAGGAGAGAGAGTGGTGGCAGAACAAGCCTGTCAGATAAATGTAAGCAAGCGTACTTATATAGAAACATTCTTGACAGACATAAAAACATTTTTCTATAACATATTTTTTGTGTGCATGTGTGTGTGTGTGGGGGGGGGGGTATAAAACACTTACCTACTTTGTATTTCTGTAATATTTTTTGATAAAAGACATATCTATAACAAAATATGGACCAACAGAAACGGTACTTATGACTTTTACACAGTAGGTACAAAAAGTGTATAATTTTTTTAAAAGGTGTATGGGGTACAGTATGCGTGATATTTTTAGTCAACATTGTCAAGTACATTCCCATCACTGAACACACATGACCAGAAATCTCATCCTCTCCAAATAGTTCTTAACTGTACAAATCTATTTAAAATAGCATAGGCTTTCTGTCCGCATTCCCTGAACTATATAAAATAATAATAATAATAATAAAACAGCAAACATGTAATTACAGAGCTACTTGGTCAACACTGTAATTACTCCTTAAAGCTTTATCATATATATTAAGTGTGCAGTGCCTCATAAATGGTGCACTATGTTCTCTCAGGCACACAAAAAAGATTTTAGGATATTATAATATATTACTATACAGGAACTATGTGACAAGTTGTTATTAGCTTTCTTTTTCCTGCCACATCTGACTGACTGTATACAAGATGTTTTGTGCCAAACAAATTTTAAACATCAGAAATCATTTTTTAGACTGAAACTGGATAGTACTGATCCAAATCTGTCACTGGGATTGGTCACGATTTTGAAAAGAACTGCCTTATAAACATGGGATGTTTTTATGAACACTGTGATGCAAACACACATCCACTCAGAAGGTTTACCTGCGTTTTCATCCTGTGACCTGTCGACCAGGAATTCTCGAATTTTCTCCACCCACAGGTACAGGATGCTCTCTCCAGGATTTTCCCTGCCATGATATAAAATATTCAGGTTATAAGTGTGTTCTAATAATTAATAGTATGCCTACAATGCTTTGGATTTTTGGAAAGACTCTCCAGTGTCGGTGCTTTGTTACATGATGTTATTGCTGAAAAACTGCATTTATATTAAACATCTTATTAACTTCATGGAATAGTAAAAGGAGGCTGATGAAAGACTGTTCATAGGGGTGTTTTTTGACATCTCACAACAATAAATGTAAAGATAAGTAGTCAAACATATGTCATTCTTTAATATATATATAAAAATTTTTTTTTGAAAAGTTGGAGTATAGTGGTTAGCACATCCGCCTCAAGGCAAGAATGTCCTAGGTTTGAGTCCCAGGCTCAGCGATGGCAGTTCGTGTCCCGGGTTCGGCGATGGCATTATGAGTTCCGGGCTCGGCAAAGGCAGTTCGAGTCCCGGGCTCGGCGATGGCATTTCTGTGGGGAGTTTACATGTTCTCTCTGTGTTTGTGTGGGTTTATTCCAGGTACTCTGGTTTCTTTTAACAAGATGACATACACGCCAGCCTTACTGGCCGTTACAAATATCCCGTAGGTGTGAGTGTGCATGGTTGTATGCACGTTGGCCCTGTGATGGACTGGTGAGCTGTCCAGTGCCCCCGTTCAGAGTTGGCTGAGATAGGCTCCAGCCTCCCAGTGACCCTAGTAGAATGAATGAATTTTGACAAAAATTCTAATGGTACAAGATGAATAAAACAATTCAGGGTGTTATTGGGTAGCTATTGGAAACAGTTACTCCACTTGATCACTCCACCCTGTCCTTAATTATAACCTTTACCAACATGTCCTCCAGTGTGTGATCTTGTACACATAATAAAATGGTAACTCAGTGTAAGTTTTATGCATGGCTACGAAAGTTATGAGAGGACTTACAGATAGAGTTCTTCAAGGCTGTTTGATAGTCTGATTCTGTCTGGACCTCTTAACCATGCAGCACTGAAAAGACAAACACGATGCATTGTAACGTAATTCTGCAAATGAATCACTTGTATTCAGCTGAATTAGTGATGAATGGATTTTGATTACCCAAAATGACTAATGATTACGCAAAGATTTAAAAGAAATATTTGGTGAAGACAATCACTTTCCATAAGTGATTTCAGCAGACTGAACTAAATGAAATCCACTGCCAATCAGCAGTGGTTCTGAAATAACTGAAATTAAAATGAAAGCAAATTACTGAAATGTCCCATGAGGTCAGACTGCAAATAACAGACTGATTGATATATAACACAAATAACAGTGCAAAATCATTACAGTTGTAGGAAGGACATGACAATGGTCAGGCATTCTCACAGTAATCACATTATGTCCTAAGGACCAGTAAATCCATTACATACTTTACGCAATAATATGGCAAAACAATTAAGTGTATATAATTGTACCACTCAAACAAAAACCTGGTGGATGAACAAAGACTTGTCGACTTTCCCTTATCATTTGCATTGAAGCTTAGGGTCAATAGGTTTTCACACTGTATGAGCAAATAGTTAACCCAATCTTTAATTTTTTTCACCTGATCAAGTTTGACACTTTATACTATATAATTAATATACAGTAGAATCTTCTTAATATGCATTTCGTTTAAAGGTGTTTCCGCTTACTATGCTCCCACCCCTTGGACCCCAAATTTGTAACATGGGGATGACCAAAAAAGCACATTTTTTGTAATTTTTCACAGAAATTTACCAATATTTTAACTGAAATTGATCATATTAAAGCAATATGACGGCATTGTGCGTTGATCCATGGCAGCGTTCACACCCGCACACAAGCGAATTCACACCAGCATATCAGCTGTGGTTAATCCACTAGAGCTGTAAACATATAACACTGCTACCTCTATTGCCACTTCTTGCAGTCCCTAAGTTCATCATACACAGCGGCTATCAAACATGGCATGGCTGACTATAACTAAACAAACAACTCTGTAGGAAAATAATGACTTTTTTTCATGTCTCAGAGCATCATCTTTCCTCTTATCTACTCTGTCAGATTATAATGACACTGCAGTAAAATCTGAAAGTGTAATAGAATTTATGTCGGTACAATGGCACCTCTTCAGAGTTGGGATAAGCAGCAAACAAACAGTCAGTTTTCAAAATGTATGAGTAGAAAGCAAGAAAAATGGGCAAACATAAGCATATGAAATACTTTAACAAGACCAAATTGTTATAGATTGATGATTGGATCAGGTCAACTCCAAAATGGCAGGTGTCGTACAAAAGCGCTCCAAGAAAGGACAACCAGTGCACCTGCGATAGGGCCATGTGCACCTAAAGCTCACTGATGAGGGCGGGAAGCAAAGGCTGGGCCATCTGTTCCAATACTACAGAAGTGCTACTGCAGCACAAAATTAAATATTGCTTAAAATGAATTTTGGCTATCATAGAAATGTGTCAAAACACACGGCGCATGACAGATTGCAGCCCTCATTGACCACTGCCCACCACTAAAAGTGACGCAAGTGAGCATTATAACTGTACCATAAAGCAATGGAAGAAGGTGGCCTGGTCCGATGAATCACACTATGAACAGTCAGGTGCATGTGTGCCATATGGCTGGGGGAAAGACGGCACCGGGATGCACCATGGGAAGAAAGCAAGACAGTGAAGTCATTGTGATGCTCTGAGCAATGTTTTGCTGCAAAACCTTGGGTCCTGGCATTCGTTGTGGATGTGAGTTTTATGAGGGTTTTTTTTTTTCCTTCCATTTTTAAAGCGTGACAATAACAACACCACCTGCTTCAAGTGACTGCAACAAACTGTGAGTGTCCGTTGTTTTTATTCAAGCATTACCCGCTTGGGATAATGTATTTTAATCCCCAATAGAGGACCAATCAGACTGCACTGTTCCCGGTTCTATATACTGTGTGCTTGTAAATGTTTCTAATTAAATGGTTGACTTACATGACTTCAGCCTTTGTTACTCTCCTGTGGAACATAGACCACAGACAAATCCTTAAGTGTTTACTGTACAGAAACATACACAAACACAGGGTACTTACTTAATTTGGTATATTGGAGGTGAGGAGCTTGGGTAGTCTTCAGGCAGTATGATCTTTTAAAAATAAAAAATGTAAACAGCTTAACACCTGTTATCTTACAGCAGTAACAGTTATTATAATCATGCATAATAATAATCATGCAATATGCTAATAGGAGCAGTTCATCTTGACTTGATGCCTGGTTATTATCAGCCTGCTTGACTTTACTCGACTGTGCTTTATTTACCTGTAAACAAACAGAACATTTCGGTTCAGAAATGTCTTCAGATATTTTGATGCAGAAGACCCTCGACGCCTCATCGACCACACACCACTCGTCCCCATAAATAGAGGAAAGTGCTTCAATTTCTTCAACCTAATAAAGTGAGAGCAAAGTTTTCAAAGATGAACAACTTTCTCTCACTCCACACTGGTTGTTATTTAGACAGAAAATGTGTCTGTGTGTCACATTAAGACAGAAAACGTGTATATGTTTCAGAATGCACAGGCTGACCTGTCGCTGCAGATTGTCGTCGTTTTCTGTGATCGTGTCCATTTAACTGAAACACATTACTTTGTGTATTCAGGTTTGCTAGCACGTTACTGACATGGATAAATCCCAAACAACTCTATATGCCCTACACCAGTACACTACACAGCTTCAGACATTTACTTCTTGTATGGCAATCTATATTCAATGTGGAAAATATTTGAGATTAAGCCTACAGCTAGTAACTCAAACGCGTTCACTTGGTAAAATTAATGTACATACATTGTATGTAGTTGCTTTATCGCTACTCTACCCGATTTTGTGTTCTGTTTTTATTTATTTGTTTTACTTTTCATGGGTTCAGAACTTGTGGAAACTAACACTTCCGGGTCAAAGACAAACCCTGTCACGTGGGTTGTGACGCATTCTTTTGCCCTCCCACAAATACAGTAAATATACCCATAAGACCCGAGGGCTAGCAAGGGGCTTCTACATTCTTATATTTAGATTTTTTTTTAGATTTTATACATTTATATATTTTTAACTAAACATGATAAATTGACTAATTATTGTGTTGAATGTTTGTAGGTTTTTTTTTTACTTGTACTCAATACACATTTGTTTATGAGAATAAATTAGTTGTGTAATAGTCCTGGTGATACACACTGTTTGGTGATTATTAGATGTCAATGACTGAAAACTTATTTTTATTTTTTATATTAATTTCTACTATTTGCCACAAAGGAAAAAAGGATGCTCAGAATGCCTTGGTGTACTGCAGCATTACAATTTCCTTTCACTGGAATTAAGGGCCCCAAATATAATCCAGCATGAGTGTCTCTGAAGACATGGTGTGCCAAGGTTGATGTGGAAGAACTTAAGTGGCCTGCACAAAACCCTGACCTCAATCTCACCGTACACCTTTGGGATGAATTACATTTCGGCTTCCCAGATTTCCCCCAACTGACTTCATTAAAGCTTTTATGACTTAACAAGCAAATTCCCACAGTCACATGCCAACATGTAGGGGAAACGTCTTCCAAAAAAAGTGGATGCTATTATCACAGATCATTAAGATTAAATCTGATGTGGAATGTTCACAGACCAGGTATGGATGGGTGTGATGATCATAGGATCATAAACTTTTTGAAAAATAGTAAACTTTGTGCTGATTGGATACGTCGAATCACTGTCAGAGCTCTAGCTAAACCATCAAGTCTGATATAGTTGAAATTTCTTTATTCATTTTTTTCCTTCATAGATTGAATCAGATCTATTTAAGTCTTTACAGAAGATATTTATTATAGAATTGTAAGCACAATAATACAACAGGCAAGACTTTAATTACGTACGATGTCAAAAAACGAGAAAAATATTAACTTCTATGATGTCGCAATAAAAAGCTTACGATGAAATATATATATAACTATAAGATCACAAAATGTGATCATGAGGTAGGACCAAATGGCTTTTTCAACGCTTTTGGCCATATAGTAAGTGTACGGTATACTAGATGAACCTAATAAAATAGGCATTGGATATATATATTTTTTCACCTCAATGCATAAGGAATAAGCCAAGCCCAAAAAATAACCAATCAGAGGGAAATATGCAAAGCAGAAGCATCTTGACCAATAAAAATACAGGGTTTCATGAATAATTAATCGTATACCAGTGTTGTTGTACTTGATGCGCGCTGGCGCTGACAGAAAGGAAAACAAGCGACATTATAAGTCGAAGGTTGATAGTAATGGCGACAGCGATTTACCTTGAACACTATCTTGACAGTGAGTATACGCGTTTCTGCTCGTTAGTGTAACAATCGGTGTTTTTCACACAAACACACACATATACATACACACACATACACATCTGGCGCTCATGAGGGCTTTTTGGTGGCTTCGCAACGCAGTCGGCGCTGTCGAGCTAAGCTAAGCTAACTATCAGGCTAGCATGTACTATTAAAATATCTGTCGAGTTGGTAAATATTTCCGAATATATTAACGTTATTGTTCCAATTAAGGCGAACACCTGAGAGCCGACTAAGGTACTGTTGGCTAAGGTAATTTTATAAGCATGCTTAGCTTTGTAGCTAGCTGGCTAACTCGAAAGTTTTGCAGTGTTTGTTGACTAGCTACCTGGAAGGAATAATTAGCTAAACTACCATTCAAAGAATGCAAGCTTTGCTGATAATTTCCCTTGAATATTGTTTCATTTTGTTATTTTAATCAAAGGAAAATTAGAATTATTACAGACAGCAACATTTTACAGTTTGCCAAGTAAAATTGGCCAGCTTCCATCTAGCTAGCTTAGTCAGCTGTAAACACAACAGCTGTACTTCTGCAATGTATGTCACACTTTACAGTATAGTTCTTGATTTGGATGTTACATTGTTCCCAAATCCACTTTCTGTTTTAAACCTTACCTTAGTATATTTCTCTGTTGTAACAACCGACTCATTAGTTCATCAAAACATCCCTCATTAAGTTAAAATGAGTCTTAGAGCAAACAGTAAATAAATCAAGTAATAATTAAGTAAATAAGTCTGTAAATGTCAGAGTTTCTCACTCATATGCAGAACTGCTTAATCTTACTAGGTTCATATGGAGGCTGGTGTTTATCTCAGCCGACACTGGTACACCTTGTATAGCTCACCAGAACATCACAGAGCAACACACAACCATTCACACTCACAACTTAGGGTCAATTTGTAACAGCCAGTTAGCCTAATGTGCATGTCTTTGGACCGTGGGAGGAAACCGGAATACCCAGCAGAAACCCACGTAAGTATGGGAAAACATACAAACTCCACACCGAAATGCCAGAGGCTGGGAACCGAACCCAGGAACTTCTTGCTGTGATGTGGACATGCTATGTCAGAAAACTTTGCTTTTCAGGTTAGATGGTGTATGTAGGGCAGAAGCGATGAAAGTGAAATGTTATTTCCATTGTGCTTTTACAGTTTGTAAAATATAGACATTTGTTCCAGGCATTGAAAGTTTACCATGTGAACTACAGAGGAACTTCACACTGATGCGGGAGCTGGACAACAGGACAGAGGGTGAGTAAGGATCTTAATACATTACCATTTTGGTTTAATTTACTTAGGGAGACACTACAATGTAATTGATTAGCGAAGAGATTTTAAATCAGTGTCTTTTTTTTTTTTTTTTTTTTTTTATATAAATCTTTCCATAATAGTAGTCCTGTTTAAATCATGGTGATATAATAAATATCTGTTAATAGATTTGATATGCTGCTAAATCAGCCAGTCAGAACAAAATTTCATGGTGATGTGTGTCTCCCCCCCACCCTTACGACATGACAGAAAAGAAGGGGGAGATCGATAAACTTGCTGAAGAGTACATCACAAATGTCCGGAATCTTGCGTCTGAGCAGAGGGTGGAACATCTGCAGAAGATTCAGAATGCCTACAGTAAATGTAAAGAATACAGCGATGACAAAGTGCAGCTTGCCATGCAGACATATGAAATGGTTAGTGAGTGTATCATCATCATTCCTTGTCCGCTATTGCAGCAGGTTAGGTGCCTAGGATCGATTCCAATAGGAGCATGAGTTGAATTGAATTTATTTCAGTAAAAATATATATAAATTGTTAAAGAAATATACAATAAATATATATATGCACAACCATGGTAACACAAAAAGTGTATAACTTATTTCCATTGTAGCCCTAGAATTTTAGTATAGCATGAATCGTAATAAATACCTCATTTACTTGTGAAGTATTTTAGAAGTCCAGTAATCTCCGGAGTGTCCTTCCAAGGGTCTTAGGCATATGGTTTCTTGTTTGTTTTTGGAGGTCAAAACCTTCCAGATATCGTTTCTCTCCAGAACAATTGGAAATCCACTTAGTTTGACTGTCTTGAATTTATAACATAGTAAATTTTGATAACATTGAAACATATCTCTGATATTTTTTTTTAAGCTCATGCTGCCACCAAACGTGGAAGGACATAGAATCACCAAATTTGGTGTATGTGTATGGGGTGAATAGGGTGGGATTGTATATGGATCATGGTTTCATGGTCACAAGGTCACTTTTTATATATATTGGAATTGTTAAATGGTTCTGCCAGAGAGAGCATCTGGACCCCTGTGGCCTGTTTTCCATGTAAAATCCTAGAATTACTTAAAGAAATGTTAATGTTTTCTAGGTTGACAAGCACATCCGAAGGCTGGATGCAGACCTTGCCCGCTTTGAGAATGACCTAAAAGAGAAGCTGGATATCAGTGGTTATGAGAGTCCTGAGAGTAGAGCACTAAAAAGTAAGAACTTGAATAAGTTTTGCTTGTATAAAAAAACAGCTTGTATAACTTCCTGGAAATAATATGAGATCAACATGCTCTAGCCTGTCCACTTTCTTATTTTTGGGGACATGAATAGATTATTTTAAATAATTGGTAAAACCTGAAATACAAAAACGTCCTCATTGATCTGTGCTGAAGTTGCTTCTGAATGTAAAGGAAATAGATCAGCCAAAAGGGAAGTTTACACTTCCATTTGGTTTGTTTCTAGCAATCAAGGGATGCTTACCGCTTCATGTGGCCACTGCTTATCCAAATCATCACCCTCAGCTCAAAAGATATTGTTTGTGTCAGTAATATAATGTGTATATAGCTTTATAAAATGGCAGTATAATTCCAAATTCACAAATCAAATTATTAAAACTGTCAACTAATGATTAAAGAAGGTAGTGATCGTGAATTGTTTATTTTTTTTGTTTTGTTTTTTTAAATAGAACAGCAAATCATGAGAATACTTGTAATACAGGGTGTGAGGCTACTAATGAAGCAGGCTTTAGACATTAAACACATGTTGGCTGATCTACATTGGGACAGTGGAAAATAATTTTTTTGGCTGAATTGTTTTCTAAATGTTGGCTGGCTATGTGCACAGACTGCACTGTTTATCCAGACGCAGCAGTTTTTATAAAGAATGACTCAATGAGAAAGGCTTTGTGATTTTAGTTACTCTGAGCCAGCCTCTATGTCATGCATTTCTTTTCCAACCACAAATGACAAGGTTGCTAAAGGTTTGGCATTGAATAATTCTATGCAAGAACAAAATGCTCCCATCAGGCTGAGGCATATTATTGAAGTCTGGTTATTTCTGCCACTTTTTAAATATAAAAAAAGTACACTAACCCAATTATAATATGGATCTTTTAATATACAAATCAGGACTGTCACACTCTTTCTGGGTATTGTGACACATAATGCTTAAACAAACACTTTAATCAGGTAAGTGATCTTCATAAGTGTTTTTCTGTGAAAGCAGAAACAGATTGAAAATACAGCACATCACCCACTAAACACATGAAAAGACCATCCAGAGTCTCACGTTATTATTCAAACACTTGAATTTTTCCACATTTGTAGAATTTCATACTCGAGGTAAAACTCACTTCTCTGGACTTATCACTGAGCACTCTATGAGGAACGTCTATATACCTACTTATCCATACAATTATCTAATCAGCCAATCGTGTGTCAGCAATGCAGTACATAAACTCATGCAGATATGAGTCAACACATCAACTATCAGACTGAAAGGAAAATGTGATCTCAGTGATGATTGTTGGTGTTAGACAGTCTGGTTTGTGTCTTTTTTATGACTGCTGATCTCATACTCAACAGTCTCTTAGAATGGTGCAATAAAGAAAAACAGTGAGTGGCAGTTCTGTGAACTGAAATGCCTTGTTGATGAGACAGCTCAACAGTGATTGGCCAGACTGGTTTGCAGTAACAAAAAGGTTGTGGTAACCCAGATAAATACTCTTGATGACAATTGTGATGAGCAGCAAAGCAGCGAAAAAGGCATAACACCTTGAAGCATGAGGTAAACTACTCAACTACTAGAAGACCAGGAGACAGTGTCAGGTTCCACATCTGTCAGTCACAAACAGAGATCTGAGGCTGCAGGGGGCACAGGCTCACCAAAACTGCTGAGGCACACATGATTGTTTTAGAATTTAACGCCGACAGCATAAATCAATGGACCCAACCTGCATTGTGACCACAGTCCAGGCTGTTGGAGGTGGTTTAATGGTTTAGGGAATGTTTTCTTGGCTCCCTTGTAGCCCTTTAATATGAATCAGTCATTATTTCAGTGCGACTGCCTATTTAAATATTGTTGCTGACTGTGTGCGTCCTTTCATGGCCACAGTTTACCCATCGTCTTATGCAGGTGTTCCCAACCCTGGTCCTGAAGGACCCATGCCTTGTACATTTTAGTATTTTCCTTATTCCCAACCCACCTGATTTAACTCATTAGCTAATTAACAGCTCTTTGTAACTTGAAGTGGGTGTGGCAGAGCAGGGTAAACACTAAAACGTGCAGGACAGGGGGTCCTCCAGGACCAGGGTCTGGAACCCCTAGCCTAAAAGCTATAAACAGCATGATAATGCCGAATGTCACAAAGCAAAAGTCGTCTTGAACTGGTTTCCAGAACATGATGATGACTTCAGGGGCTGGTCACTGGGAGATTCACACCAAGAAAGTGCACCTGAAAAAGCTGGAGGAAGTGCGTGATTTAGTCATGTGAATATGAATGAGAATCCTGTGTTCTGTAGAATCCATGGCATGAATAGTTGAGGCTGTTTGGAAGCTAAGTGAGACCCTACCCGGTATTAGTATACTGTACCTAATAAAGTGTTCAGTGAGTGTATATGTGAACTACTTATCATTAGTATGTCTTGTTTGTAGCAGAGTTTATTTTGTCCCATATTGGAATAACAGAGCCTAGTCCCTTCTCTTTCTTTTATTGAACGTTTCACTTCAGTTACAGTCCACTTGTTGATATTAATTAAGAATGGTGATTTTGATTCATTTGGTGCCCTGCATTAGAGCATTTATTGGGCTGGGCCATTCCGGGAGACTGTTTGTTTGAACCCTCTGATCTAAAGAAATTGTTTGATTTTTTTTCCTTTTTATTTATAGAAGGAAGCAGCAGAGGACTTAAGGATAAGCGAGGATCCAAAGGCAGAGGAAGAAAATGTTCCGATGATGACTTGCCACGAAAGAAAAAAATGAAAAACAGGTTTAAGAATTGTTTTATTATCTGTAGCACATAAAGTTTTTTCCCCTTAGCATTAATAATCCCACAGTTAGTTCACCAGTATATTTACACTATAATTAGCGAATCTTATAGTGGCCTTTTTTACTTCTCTGTTTTTCAGTCCTGACTTCCAGGAGTCCCTCTTGCCAGTGCACCCATCAGATGTCCTGGACATGCCAGTGGACCCCAACGAGCCCACATACTGTTTGTGCCATCAAGTGTCATATGGTGAAATGATTGGATGCGACAACCCAGATGTATGCCTTGTTTAATATTATTATTATTATTTCAAATTATTTTTCAGCTAAACTTTTTCCTTTTTTTATTATTTCTCTGTAATTTATTATTTAAAACACTTCTAGGACTGCTACTTCATTTAAGACATTAAGGTATATATCTCACCATAAAATACAGCCCCTAGCTTTCAATACAGGGGTACTCATTTTCATAGGATCAGGATAACATTCCCATGACTACAAATTTATACCACTGTTGAATATGTTTATGTGGGGAGTGGTGCTCAGTGGTTCCGTTTCTGGATTGTTGATCTGAAGGTTGGCTGTTTAAGCCCCAGTAGCACCAAGTCTGGGTCCTTGAGCAAAGCCCTTAACCCTCAATTGCTTAGTTTTATAAAAATGATGAATGTAAGTCACTCTAATAAGGGTGTCTGCCAAATGCTGTGAACATAAATTTTTGATTATTACTGGTCAGAAGGTGTTTAATTTTTCTATATCAGCATCTCTGAAAAGTATTTCCAGCTGTATTTTAAACAATAAGCTTATTCAGTTTAATGTTCTCATTTTTATACATAATAATTTTCCTAGTAACTACTAATTTATAGACTAACTTCTACAGTATGCTGTTAATACCTCAGCCTGTAATGTTTTTGTTTTTATTTTTATTATTTTTTTAACCCATGTTTGTGTGCACGGATTTGGATGAATGTATTTTTCTATAGTAGGGTGCGGAACAAGTAACAAACTATTACATTTTGGAGGTCATCTGGACATTTGCACATGGGACATGTTGACAAAAATTCACAAAATGTTCATCAGACAGCCACTAGGGGGAGACATTTTATTATAACAATGACAAGTTATAATAATCCATTTGTGTCTGGTGGAGGTACCATGCACTCTGAGTGTCCCGCTAGTTTAACAGAGAACATTACTTGTTGATATGGTGAAGTTTTAAACATTGTAAATCCTTCGGTACAGAGAAGTTTACAGTGCAGTTTCTCACTAACTTTACAAGAGACCTTGTAGAGGTTTTATTAGTTTCCCATATCAGAACACTGAAGTGTTGTATTACTTACTTAGTAGTAGGCTGCAGTCAGTATGTTTCATACACTCAACCATTTTTATTTTTTATTAACAGTGTCCAATTGAATGGTTTCACTTTGCATGTGTGGATCTCACAACAAAGCCCAAAGGAAAATGGTATGTCAGACATCTGATGGAATTGCAACAAGGATTCAAATATATCACAGATTAAAAAAATTTAATTTCAATGTATGCTTTTCTCTTTCTCTAGGTTTTGTCCACGGTGCACCCAGGACCGGAAGAAAAAATAAAATTTCTAACTCTATGACTTTTATACATAAATGTCTGCATATATATGTATTTTGTCTATGTGGTAAAATAGTTTATTATGTACAGTATATATATATATGTATCACTTTCTATATGAATATGATAAAGGAAAAAAGGGTCACAATGAAAAAAAACCTTTATTTTTTAATGTACTTGAAATGTGTCTGTTTTGTTAATTCAAGTTACCTGGTATCTATTTTATTTTCTATGGAAAGTGAAAGCCTACACGTGTATATGTACACACTTCTACTGAATTAGCAACATAGAATTTTGTGCTGTATGAAATCAAAGCATCAAAATCATTGCTCTTGCAACTTTATTTTGCATATTTACATGTTGAAATGTTAATACAGCACAAAAACATTTAAGGCGAGAATTTATCAGGATTTTATTTTTAAAAATGAGTGTCCGAGATGCCATGTGCAGGTGTAATGTTGGATGCTATATCTTTAAAGGAAAACGTCATTTTACTTGCTCTTAAATGAAGACTACTTCTGGAACCCTATCCAGATGAACAGCAGCTCATCTGCATTATTTTTGTACTATGATTGCTGCTTGGCAGAATTGGACTTTTCCTCCACCAGCTTCGATGCACTTTTTTTTTTTTCCTTTCTTTTAATCAGAATTTGTTCTCTTGAGCACCATGACCAAGCCCTGTGGTTTTCAGAAGTATCTCAGAGGAGAAGTTGGGTTAGAGATCAGCTTCCCTACCATGCCGGTTTGTCCATTAAATACACTTTCGACATGCATTTGTCTGAGAATGGAGGAACTCACTCCTTAAGGAAATAAGAGGACCAAAAAGGAAGATTTTTTTAAATGTGTGTAATTTTTAACTATAGATACAAATTATCTTTAATGGGTCATTTGTGATGTTTGTATTTCATTTATAAATGATTACCCTCCTATGAGAATTTTTAAATGATTTTGATGTAACCGTACTTGGTTTTTTTTTTTTTTTTTTTTTTAATGATTACATCCATGCAGTTCACACACTGGTCAAACTGTGAAAAATGTCTACAGCATGAATTTTATTCCCTGAACTAAAGTCTAATCGGAAATCAATTCTGGTTTATATTTGGAGTTATTACAGTGATTACACCGATGTTTTTGTGTAGGGTTTGAGGCACTTTCTTGGATCTTCATAAAGTCTGGACTTATTAAATGTATGCGCTGCTATTCCTTTGCTTTTGACTGGCTTTTTTTGCATCTGGTAATTTTATTTTAATAATCTGTCGGAAAAACATGGTATCTTAAAGGTTTAAAAGAGCTGCCATTAAAGAATCAATGAACTAGATGTTTTGGCACTGATCTACACTGCTGTTGTACTACCTGAAATGTCTTTTACTGTGCGATTCTTATGAGAGTATGGCATTTTTTCTATGTTCCTGACTATAGACATATACTGAAAACTTATGTTCAATACCTGTGATTCAGAATTTGAAGTATGACAATCAAATCATCCAACATCCAGATATCTTACTGTGATTTTGATATTTAACATAGATTTGTGGAGAAAAAAGGAATATATTTAGCATTAAATACTAAACAGGATCCTGTGATCTGATTGGTCTGCTATCTTGAAGTTTAAAAAAATCATTATTTCGAGTTGATAATGCTTAAATTAAGATAGCACAGTCACAGTCTGTCATGGTCACTTGGAGCAAGCAGTGTAATCACTTCATGATTTAAAATAAAAAAATAAACCATACGAATCTCATTTCAGTTTGGTTTTCGTGTGCTTCCCACAGTTCATACTGAAACAACTTTATGGAGCATAGTTTAACTTAATGAGTTTAAATGAATTCGCTGAACAGCCCAGAACAGGTGTCATAAGCTACACAGCGCTTTTAGCCCCTTGTGTTTCTGTGTTGCATATAGTTAAACTCTTGAAGAGAAGAGAGGCAGCTGCTCTTACATGTGCTAGGAGGTCTGCTCATGGTTTAAAAAATGTAAATAAATCAAAAATATCTCCGTTTATTGTGCTTGATTTGCTTCTGTTACCATGTACCACCTGTCAACTTCACCTATAATCAGTTCCAGAGACTGCTGAAAAGACTCCACTCAGGCAAGGCAGCAGGGCTGGATGGGGTGAGCCACTGTATCCTTAAAGCTTCTGCTTAATAACACTGCCCTCCAGTGGACCCAGTGGTGGACAACATATGATGATGAGCATCTTGATATGCCACACCTGTGAGGTGGATGGATTATCTTGGCAAAGGAGAAGTGCTCACTAACACAGATATAGACATATTTGTGAACAATATTTGAGAGAAATAGGCCTTTTGAGTACATAAAAAAAGTGAATGAAAAGAAAAATGGGAGCAACAACAAAAGTGTTGCGTTTATATGTTTGTTGTGTGTGTACATATATATATATATATATATATATATATATATATATATATATATATATTTA
>JAQMYF010000002.1:23345637-23370918 GCA_030014195.1 Neosilurus mollespiculum | reverse complement strand
CAGCACACCAGGACAGACCACAGGACTCACAGAGCAGAAGGATCAGGAGGATCAGGATCATCGGCATCCAAGAAGTAGCATGTGGACCTCAGCAAAAACAGAGCAAGAGAGAGAAAGAAAAAGAGAGAGTGAAGGGGCTAATGATAATGAGTTTTCACTGTGGGATAATGGCTCTCAATGTGGTTCGCTGGGGTCCCAAAGCTTTAGAAATGGCTTTATAACCTTTTCCAGACTGATAGATCCCCATTACTTTCTTTCTCATTTGTTCATGAATTTGAGGATCTTTTGGATCTTTTGGTTACTTCACTTTGTCAGGCAGGTCCTGATTTCTTGACTGAGAACAGGTGTGGCAGTAATCAGTCTGGGTGTGGCTAGAGAAATTGAACTCAGGTGTGATAAACCACAGTTATGTTTTGAACAGGGGGGCACTTTTTCACACAGGGCCATGTAAGTTTGGATGTTTTTTTTCTCCCTTAATAATAAAAAGCTTCATTTAAAAACTGCATTTTGTGTTTCACTGTGTTGTCTTTAAATTTGTTTGATGATCTGAAACCTTTATGTGTGACAAACATGCAAAAAATAAGAAATCAGGTTGTGGGGCAAACACTTTTTCACACCACTGTATGTATAGTCTCTATATTTGTATATTTCTTTTTGTGTAATCTATCAATATCCTTGTTTGTTTGTTTTTGTTTTGTTTAACCTATTTTTTAGTACTTCTGGTATTCAGGGCCAGATCTATTAAGATCCCAATTTGCGTGTATTGATTTGCGTGCGCAATCTAGAATATTCGGTTTGCGGGTGATTTATTAAGAGTGATTGCGTAAATGACAACAAGTGCAAACGTGTTGAAGACATGCCTATTTAAATAAGGGTTTTGCGTGTTTCATGTTTTGCACTATGGTGAGTTTGGAGCATTAGACCTTACAGAATTAGGGGTGTTGGTAGATGAAGCCTATAAGCACTTAAATGATCTACAGCAAAGAAATCTGATGATCGCACAAAGGAACGCTACATGGGAGAAAATTTGAAAAAGTAAATGCTGTTGGTAAAACGATGTGAACAGTAGATGAATAGTGAAAAGAAGACATCAAGACATCATAAGAAGAACATTTGACCTTGACAAAAAAAAAACACGAACATAAATAAAGGGTATTTCTTAATTAATATTAATTCATATATTATTATTATTGCTTTATTTCATTGCACAGATATCTTGGAGTTTGAGTAGATGCCATCTAATTAAAAAAAAAAAGCTATTTTTAATTTATAATTGGTCAATGAAAATATACATCACATCAACGTCAACAGCCTTTTCCTTTACTTGCTGGCTGCTTTTAGAGTGGGCAAACCCTGCAATAGCCTAACCATGAAAAAATCCCAAAAAAGAAAAGTTTCAGAAGAAAATATAGAGTTTAATTCAGCGTGGTCATTTGCCTTCACCGCTAACAACGCTGGCTTACCTGTGTGCTTGATATGTGGCGAGAAAATATCGAACAACAAAAAATGTAACGTTGAAAGACATTTTCAAAACAAGCACTTAGCATTCGCCAAAAAATACCCAACCGAAGATGAGCGAAAGAGAGCAATTTTGGAACTGCTACGAAAAGCTGAAGAGAGCAAACTATCTTTCAAGAAGTGAATTAGATCTTCACAGTCAACTAGCACTGCTAGTTTTGTGACAGCTGTGGAGACTGTAAAGAAGGGGAAGCCGTTCACAGATGGAGAATATATGAAAGAATCGTTCATAAAAATATCAGAGCATCTATTCTCTCACTTTAAAAACAAACAGGAAATTGTTCAGAAAATTAGAGAAATGCCTCTCTCTGCAAAGACCGTCAGGGACAGGACCATTAAAATGGCAGAAAACATCAGCAGTAAGCAAATTGATGACATCAATTCAGCTCAAGCATTTTTAATTGCCTGTGATAAGTCAAGTGATGTAAACGATGTTGAGCAGACAGCAGATATGTCACCTCTGATGGGCCACAGGAAGAACTGATTGAACTCATACCGTTAAAGGGCCAAACACGGGGGCAGGACATTTGTGAGGCTGTTGTGAGTTGTCTGGAAGCGAAAGGAATAAACACCACTAACCTGGTGTCAGTGTCTACTGATGGGGCACCCAGTATGAGAGGAGCACAGAAGGGCTTTGTGAATTTACTTCAAAAGTCACTGGATCGAGAGCTGATGATGTTTCACTGCATCCTCCACCAAGAAGCACTGTGCGCACAAACATTCACCCCTGAATGTGTGGAAGTGATGAACCTCGTTATAAAGACTATGAACAAAATAATTGCAAACGGGTTAAGACACCGACAGTTTTGTTCATTGTTAGAGAAGTTGACAACGCATATTCGGATCTCCTGCTGCACAACAAAATCCGGTGGCTGTCCAGGGGAGAGGTACTGAAACGCTTCGCTTCCTGTCTGGAGCATGTGAAAACCTTCTTGCAAAGCAAAGGATATTGAAGAAGTCGCCCGTCAGAAGGCCACTCTCGCTAAAGAGCACAAATGGAGTGATATGGAAAAACTCCCACACCCTGACAAACTTGTTTTTGAAACATGGAGTACCATTCCTGACACGTATATTAATATGAAAAAGTATGCATACGGAGTCCTGTCCATCTTTGGCTCAACATTCTTATGCAAGCAAGTTTTCTCAAGCATGAACTTCATAAAGTCCAAACACTGCTCCCGCCTCACAGATGAGAGCCTACAGTCCTGTATGAAGATCAAAGTCACATCTTACAGCCCCGACATAGGGAAGATCTGCAGCGAACTTCAGACACAGAAGTCACATTAAACAGGTAAGAACAATAGCATTTAATAAGCTATTATTTTTCAAAAAAAAAAAACATTTATTACAGACTCCGAGCTGATGTAGGTTTTTTTCTATGTTCAGGTGCTTCAGCTGATTGCAGTCTGAGCAAAAAATCCGAAGAGGATGAGAGAACACTGACATGGATTTGTCAAAGACGCTCCTAATTTTATATTTCTTTTTAAAGCTGCTAAGCTGCAGCTAAATGTTTTATTTATATTAAAGTAGGCTAGTTTTTATTTTACTTTTACATAAATATAGGAAGGATTTAAATAGGCCTACAGTTCACAGTTTGATTTATTTCAAATTAGGCCTACAAATGCACACTGCACTTCTGTTGTTGTATTCAGTGGTTGTAACAGGTAAAATTAAAAAAAAAAGATGAAAACTTTTAAAAGTTTACAAGCTCTGTTATTTTTTGTGGCTCCCGACTATTTCTTTTGGCAGAAGAGCGGGCAAAATGGCTCTTTTGATAATAAACATTGCAGACCCCTGCACTAGGCCAATGGGAATGGTCTGGTACTCCTATTCTAATCGACGCAACCCTTAGTGCGCACTGTTAGAAATCAGTTTGTACATTTGTTTGCGTGTGCAATGAGTTTGCACATGTTTTTATACACACAAACCTTCAGTAGATCCGGCCCTCAGTGTGGACAGCAAAGGAAGATTTTCATTGTACAAGAAACATGTTTCCTGACTGTATATATGACAATAAACTCTTTGAACTTCAACTTTATCTTTATCTTATTCTTTACTTGGTATGGAGCAACTGTGTGCACACAATTTCCTCTGGGATCAGTAAAGTATTCTGATTCTGATGATAGGTGTGGTGTGATGTAGTTCTGAGCACACAGAAATTTAGTCACAAGAACAATGGCTAAATTGTCCAACAGCCTGGACAATTTAGCCATTGACTAATAACCCTGAATTTGTAATGCTAGCCTACTTAATAAGCAGTAACTTAATGCTATGTTAAAGATGGATTCTTTTAGCTTGCTAGATAACAAACAAATCTTGCTTCAAGTGTTTGCTAAGATGAATAACCATCAACAATCATCAAGACAATAGCTACAATATTTTTGTTAAACTAAATGAGTGTTTCCCTTTAAGGAAAAATTGAAAGATGTGCGTCAGTGTCCTTGCCCATATATGGAAGGGGGCCAGACCTCAGGTGGGTGGGTGGTAGATACAAAAAGAAGATAATGGAGTAACTTGTACTACATGGCACATCCAGCACTTTGGTACATTTCACCAACATTTCCAAATATGGTGTGCATATCTGGTGCTTGGGAAATCTAACACAGAGAGCAGTGAAGTTATGAATGTTAATGATACAAAAGGAAAGCTCATATGACAGAGGTGTAACTGCAGCCAAACGACTGTCCTCAATCTTCCTTCTCAGGGACTATTCAGTGATAACCACCTCACCTTTGGTGCATAATTGTTAATTATTCATACATGATGCAAAAATCTGTCCACCTAATAGTGTGCTTTTGAGTGGTGGGTAGAAACTGGAGAACCCTGAGGGAACCCACACAGACAAAGGAAGAACATTCGCCCATGATCAAGATGAAACCGGTTTGGGACCCTGGAACAGTGGGCAACACTACCTGTTCTTTAAAATTCTTCGTCTGATTGGTCCCAGCTGCAGGTTTCTTGTATGCTTTTTTCAGGAAACTCTACCTCCAGGTCATACACAAAGTCTGGGTCATCTTTGTGGCGTCGGTTGAGCTCGAACAGCACGTCCATTTGCGCTTTGCAGCGGTTCAACTCCTCGTCACCGAGCTTGTTGAGATCGTCCTCATGTGCTTGAGAGCGACGCTGTTCTCTCAGACTCTCCTCCACACTCAGACCACGCAGGTGATCCCGAAGCACAATGTGTAACCTCACCAGCTGCTCCAGGGGAACCGAGTCCAGGTAAACTCCATGACGGGGATGATGCTTAAGTCTCTCTGCAGCCCTGCTGCTGTCTGGAGCAGGTAAATTGAAATGAATCACTGCATCATGTATGATCAACAGAAATAGCAAAAACTAAAAAATATAGTCCTTTACCTGAATATTGTGAAAAGCTCCTTATTGGCATTACTCTTTTACGCAACTTGTTTGAATGCTTGTTTTCATATATGAGGATGACTGATGGTGGGTCAAATTTAATCCCACATTGCTTAGCTATTATAGGCATGATTTTGCCAACCACTTTATGCTTTTTTTTCTTGTCACCTGTAAGAGGAGAAAATAAATTCTGTAAAATATATGGCAGGATTGCAGTCCCAGGGTCATGCAGGTAATTAGTAATCTAGATTACCATGACCTGGATGACTGAGTCCCTGAATGCATCCACCACAAGGTAGGCAGACAAGAAAGAAAGGTGTGAACTTTCACCTAAAAGAATGTTAGTGGTGAAGAAAAAGGAAAGTAAATGGAGTAAGAGGGAAATTACTCTCCTACATAATTAATCTGCCAAATATCCAATTTCGCGGTTGTTTTTGGCTCAGTTCAAACTCTGATTTTACTCTGGTCACACATTTTATTTGCAATCAATTGTGTTGAATTTTGTATTGATAATTGATAAATTAAACACAAAACGTTAGCATGAAGCTACTGTGCTGTTTGCCTTAGGTGTTGTAGTAGCTGTTGCCATAACAACAGAGTAGCATTCGACTGAAAACCCCTTAATGTACCCGGAAGCTTACTAGCCAATCCAAATTCTTTATTCCGCTGGATTTTTATTGTTGTTTTAAATACCTCTAGTTGTTAGGATGAATAATTTAACTGCAATTCAGCATTAACAACACAACATTCACAAAACCGCTACGAGATGGCATTTTCTCTTCTTCTTCTTCTTCTTCTTCTTCGTATTTGTAACTGTAACTAGAGTTAGTGCCCTCTATCGGTCAATAATAACAAAATACGGAAATAAACCGCCGATGACGGCCACATCCCAAATCATCCCGTTCTTCGATATGTAGTGCACTAATAACCGCATGGACAACACACACCACACGATTAGAAATTGTATAGTAGAAATGATCGTCAGCTGCCAGACTAATGCAATTCACATCTCGTCTATCGTATATCTGTCTTCCCTAAATATGCACCACATGTCCACTTGGTGCCTCTTTAGTGAGGGTGTAAGAATTAGGGACGCAGCCAGTGCCACTGGCATGAGTTGACCATGCTAATCTTTTATTTTGTAACTGTGTTGTGTTTTATTGTTTGTGGAGCTTTAGAGAAAGGTAACAAACTTGTTGCACGTGTGTGTTATGATAGTAAGCAAGTTTTAGAAACGACTAAGACATATATAAATATAAATATATAGATGAATAAACCGGCTGGTAGGGTTACTGTGCTTCCTTCCCTTGTAAGAGGTGTACTCTTTCTTTGTTGATCCTTTAATTCCCTGATTGTGTTCTTGGTTTGTTTCAGATGATGTCGGTTGTGGTTTTGCAGCCTCTTGGCTTGAATCAGTGGTCCTGTCCATGAAACTTATTAAACAGGGATTTCACAGGTGAACAACACCACTGGAGAAATGTGAAGCCTGACACTGAAGTTGTTATTACAGGTTTACTCTGTTAATCTTCTGCCACTGGGAAACAAGAATTTTATTATCTCTGTTTTGACTTTGATACAGAGTTTTATCATTAATTAAGTTTTAAAATTACATTGAAATACAAGTAAGAAACCCTCACTCATTCATTTGCTGAACCGATTTATCCTTTATTAGGGTCTCAGCTGACATTGGGCGAAGGTGGGGTACACCCTATACAGCTTGCAACACGCACATCCACACCTAGGGTTAATTTGGGACAGGCAATTAGCCTAATGTGCATGTCTTTGGAATGTGGGAGGAAACCGGAGTTCCTAGAGAAAACTCACGTAAGCACAGGGAGAACACGCAAGCTCCACACAGAAAAGTCCAAGCCTGGGACTCGAACCCGGGACTTTCTTGCTGCGAGGCGGATGTGCCAACCACTACACCACCATGCCACCCTAAGTAAGGAACAGGTTATAAGTAAATACCATATATGTCTCTTCAGCAAGCCCCTTTTCCTGATCAGGGTTCTAGTGGATCTATTCAGCCCCACAAGAATACACCATGAATCAGACGCTAGTTCATCACAGTGCACCACAAGCACTTATTTACACCTACAGGCAATTTAGAGTTGTCAGTCTATCTAACAGCATGAATTATCAGGGAAGTGGGAGAAAACTGGAGAGCCTGGAGCAAACCTATTTGGACATGTGAAACTCCGTGGACCGTGGTGGAGTAGTGGTTAACACATCCGGCTCACAGCAAAAAGGTCCTGGGTTCGAGTCTGTGTGGAAACCCCTCACAGATGCTCTCATGGAGATGTGAGATGGTGCCGCATCAACATCTTACCTACACCGTTTTACTGGCTAATAAAATTGATTGTAATGCCAAGCTGTGAAGGTACGTCGACAATACGCACTGTTTAATGCAAATTGTGTAACACAGAAATGTGTGAAAGTAAAAAGCACTGAAGGATCCAATGTGCTAATTGATCCAGTGATTGTGTCATTAGATATGGTGGTTGCTGTTACACTTGTACCAACAATACACATGATATCTTAGAAAAATGATTTGTGATAGCGTTATCATGAGATTAGTACAATATTATTCGATTGTTGGGTTGACAGATGGACAGATGTTTAATTAATCCCTGCGGAAATTTTTGTAATACTGAATTATTACTCTGCTTTTAACAGGGACCTTGTTTATGAAGTTCAACATGAGCCTACATCACATCCTGTCAAGGCTCTGCTTCTACACAGGATGCCCAGTGGAGTTTATATGGATCAGTATCAGCTCGCAGATCTGAGAGAGGAAATGGGATTAAAGGTGATGGTGGCTTATAATCTTTTTTTTTTTTCTGTCAGAGTTCAGAGGTGATCAACCAAATTTTTATGAACTCCTCATACATACATGAATTAGTTGATAAAGTAAGTAACAGGGAATCAGCATGTATAACTATAAGCTATGTCCGTATGTGATAGGTGCTTCTTGATGCAGCTGTAGATCTTGAGAGCCCCGCCCACATGTCATCCACTTTCTCTGCACTGGTCTTTCTCAGTCCCCCTGAGCCACTACAAGCTGCAGTTCCTGTCCATGGACGGTATCACAAGGCATCCAGTTCAGGTGGATGGGAACAAGTGATCATTGAACCACCAAGACTGCTGCTTCGTTCAGAACACTGTGGGTGAAAACAAAAAATACTGATAGAAATTCTTATGTTATGTGTCCACTGCAGGCCTTTATGCTGATTATAAGCGATAGCCATGTTATAGTGATCAGTCAGACAAAACACTTCTTTTCCTTTGTCCTTTCACAAAGTACTTCCTACACACTGTATAATTCTATCTGGATAACATGAAATATGAATAATGTTCTTTTTTTCAGTATAATTTTAAACATTTCCTCTCCATACTTATGAGTTCTTTATACTTTTAACACATTTGAGTGGGAATGCAGTTTATTGGATACTTAACCAATATTTATATATCAAAATATTTAACTCAGTGCCTTTTTGGAGCCACATTAATGAGAATAAACTTGAACACAAACATATTACATAGTAGTATATACTACTTGGGAAAGGCGCAATCTGATTGGTCCACTATCTGGGGATAATTATCTGGATAATACTTCACTTAAATCAACAGGCATTCACAGTTTCGCAGTCATGGTCACTTAGAGCACGTGGAGTCTTCATAATCATGCTTCAGAAATTGAAAAAATAAACCATATAACCCTTGTTTTCATTCATTCAATTGCAGAATCGATTTATCCTACTAGGTTCGCTACTCTGGGCATAAGCAGGGTACACCATGAGTAGTCCATCACAGACCCAGCACACACAACCATTCACACTCACAGTTACACCAAGGGGCAATTTGGAACAACCTAATTAGCCCAATGTGCATATCTTTGGACTGTGGGAGGAAAGCAGGGTACCTGGAGGCAACCCACACAAGCACGGGAAGAGCAAGTCAACTTCAACCAGGAAAGAAACTCCCTTGCAGAACCTGGGACTCAACCCCAGGACCTTCTTGCTGTGAGGCAGATGTGCTATCCACTACGCCACCGTGCTGGCCCTTAGCCTTTGTTATAGTTAATTTTTGTTGTTTTGATGTGGTATAAGTATTAAAACAACATTTGAACAAGTATGAAAACACACCTTTATGGATTATGGTTTACTTATGTTTCTGTGTAGTATATACTATATCTCTGAACGAGTCTGAAAAGTCTATGTTAGCTACACAGCGATTACCTCCGCTGGAAGCATACGTGGCTTACCTGACCTTCCTGTGTAATGGTTAAAATATGTTTAAAAATCCCAACCTAATTCTAAATGACTAAAATGCCTTTTTCATCTGTAGTTTATACTAAAACAGTTATTTGCTTCAGTGGATGTCAGTGAATTGAATAGTTCCCATACTTACCAGTGACATCCACCAATCCTGAGGGTAATAATTATTAATTATTTTCTTCTATAGTCCTTGAATTCATGAGTTACACACATTATGCGTTGTAGACAGTGTCTGTGAAGTGACTCGGTTCTGAATAAGAGAGTGGATGTTTCACCATAGTTAATTTGTCTGTCCCTTCTGTACTAGGTGAAACCGTAGAGCCTGGATTAGCTCACAGGGTGGTTGAAGCTCCTTGTACATTTCAGAACCAGAGTTTGTGCTCATGGTTGGAGATCCATACGCAGGTAACACAGACTTTTTCAGGAAACCGTACAAATGTTTAGTGGTGTGTAACTTACCTAAGATTCATTAAGTGCTCCACCTCTTCTACCAGCATTTAAATGTAGTCTAGTCAGCAAAACACTAGTTTAATTACTTCCATCTGAAATCATTAACTGCACCAATAATAGAAAAGACAAGACATATTAGCACACCTGGTGGAAGGATCACTGCTGCTCTAACCATTAGGCTACGGCTGGGCAGCCATGATGCATGGCTACTGTCCGAAAACACAAAGCATGGCAGCTTTGTTGGTGGGCATCAGAAATTGCTTGTCTTTAGCTTGTTTAGTGGATTAAAACAAATCAGCAAAATGTGCAGTTTTATGCATTGGGAAGCTGAAAGTGGTCTTTCTTCCAGTGTGTGCTGATCTATAAATGTTCTGGTTCGTTTAAGAATAAAAGTGTGTTTGACATACATCAAAAGTGGGTGGTCAGAACTCAGTGACATTATTTTTAGCTTTGAGTTTAATCTACCAAGTAGTGAAAAAATATGGACCCCCATTTTAATCTTTTGTTAGCAAGAATCTAGCCAGTCATGATGAATGATGTATATTTTCTTTCTCAAATCAGTGAACTGTATAGTCATTGTTAGAACAAGTGAATGTTAGTATGTTGATTGGACTCTAAATATTAGTATATGCAGCATAACCTTATTTAAAGCTAAAAAGTGGTACTTTGGTTACTGTAAACGCTGTGATGAGCCATGGGGATTTGATGTCACTTGCTTAAGTTGGGCTTGAGGAGAACATCGCAAGTTCCTGAGTAAGAATTCTGATTCGAGGGATTTGTTACATCGTGTTTTTCTGTCACACATAAATTACATCCACTAATGGTATACAGAATTACAACAATACTTTTTGTCTAATTACTCTCCCATAGGTGCCAAGTGTGAGTCTTGAGGTACCTGTGGGTGACTCCTCTCTGATCATTCCAGTGTGTGTTGTAACTACACTGGTGTCTCTGCTGTGCAGTGTTTTTCTCATCAGGGCTGTTTGGAAACATGGCATCTTCTGAAACTGAAACTGCAAGAGTTAGAAGTGAAATGGTTTCATGTTTTCATGAGCAGCTGTACAGTTACAAGCTTGTATTGTTAATCATAAAGGACCACTTTTTTCACTTCTGGATTGAACAGAATTTTTATTTCTGTCCAGTAAGATTTCTGTATACTGGACTCATTCTGTTTGATCTGTGTATATATAGTATCTTTTTCAGGAAAAATATGATGTTACCTAATAGTTTTGTATGCATCATATATAGGTGAATGCATAATGGTGGAAAGTATAATGTTTGTCCATGTGTCAGAGGCATTTTTTTCTGTGTATGGGAACACCCATTAGGTTTTTTGGTATTTTGAAATATATTAAATTATGAAGGAAGCCCAAATAAAAGAAACATCTCAAATAGCTTAACTGCAATGATTCAGTCTTATTTTGAACATGTAATGTGTTTTTATATCTCTTTTTGAAGGTTACGAGCCTTGCCAATGGGCCCAACAGTGGTAGTGGTGCTTGAACCCCTGACCTTCAGATCACTAATCTAGAACCTTAACCACTAAGCCACCAGAAATATTTCTTTCATGAGTTCAGGGTTTTCACTGATTTATAGGCAATTTATTAATTCTGTTACATTTTTTCATTAATGCTCACTGGCATGAATATGGATTAATCTTTAATATATTGACGATTCATTATAGAATATTTAATGTACAAACACACTTTGCAAGTAAAATTTTAGAATACATTTAATTATTAACATTTTGTCACCTTCCAAGTATTTGGAGCAATTTTTTTCTGATAGAAAAAAAAGTCAGTTTTCTACATTTATATTTATATTTAATTTAGTACATTCCTCTTAGTCTAGTAAAGTTAAACTTAAACTAGGGTCTTGGGGAGGTGGAAGCCTATCTCAGCTGTCTCTGGGTGAAGGCAGGTACACCCTGAACCAATCCATCACAGGGCAACACATAGGTACTCACACCTAGGAGCAATTTAAAAGAGCCTGTGGCCTAATGTTGATGTCTTTGGACTGCAGGAGGAAACCGAAGTACACACTGTACCCGGAGCAAGCAGAGGAGAGAACATGCAAACACCAGAAACACTGTCGCCAAGCCTGGGACTCAAACTCAGGGCCTTCTTGCTGTGAAGCAGACATACTACACTATGCCACTGTGCACTAATTTAGGGCATTTAAAGAATCTTTTTACTGATTTGTTTATTTTTTCATTATTATTATAATTATTTCCATTTTTTCATCATAATGTGTATTGGTATGTTTTTTTTTTTTGTTTGTTTTTTTTGTTTTTTTTTTAAATTTCGAAACCCGTCTTTGAATTCATATCTTCAAGGTCTTTACATTTGTCTGGTGTTTGCCCAGAATTCCTGAATAGCGGAAGCGGTTGTACGGTGTCATTATTGTTTTCCCACTCGTATCTGGACGAATCCCGTCTTCTCCACTCTGATTGGTTAGCAGTCGTGTCTGGTCAAATCCCGTCTTCTTAACTCTGATTGGTTAGAAGCCTAAATATTCGTACTCTAAGGTTGGCTAATAACATGTACTGCCTAAATCTTCGCCAATACGAGCAAAGAATCAGGGTGCTGTCTTAATACGGGTGGGGAACGGATGAACACAAGGTTCTCTTTATCGAAGGGTTGAGGAAGGTAGGAGCAGGGGCTCCGGGTGAAGACTCTGGGTCCGGGAAACCGCGTTCCTACGGTTCGCCTTGTACCGATACACCACAAAGAGTGGAGACTCGGTAGTTAACGCGGTCTTTCATGTATAAAGTTAGCTTCTGATATTTTTCCTGGCTGTCAAGACTTCTTGTGTGTGTTTTAAAAAGGTTTTTGCTGCTCAGAATCTTTTTTTTTCTGAGGTGAAAGAGTGAGAAGCTGCTCTAGGTCTGGATTGCCTACTAGGCAAGTTTCGTGGAAGTTTGCAGAGTGGGGCTGCACAGGTGAGCTGCTAACCCGGCTAACTAACGGTTCAGTTGTTTAACATTTAAAATCGGAATTATTCAAATAATCCCAGAGCTGTTTGACCCCCTCCAACCCCCCCGGCATGTTTTCTTTTTATGGTCAGCATTCGAGTTAGGCTAACAGGCTAGCTCGCTAGTTAGCAAGCTTGTTATTAATACAAGGTTTTCTCACCTCCTCTCCTAAAGTTAGCATCTCTGACCTGCTAGCTGGTTCTGTTCAGAAAAACATCCCACCAAGTGTAACCAGTAACATACGAGTATAACAAGTGATTTCAGTGCAGATGGCAGTTGACCACAATGTAGCATTTACTGTTAGGAGAGTTGATCAGCAGTGTTTTCCACTCTTCAGGGGAAAGTTCAGGGCTCGCCAGATGACGTCATAGCCTAGTTATAATTGAATCTTGATCATTTGCAAATTTAGAATGGGTTACTTCAGTAGAGATTGTTATGACACTTGGATTAGAGTTTGATAGAATGGAAAACAGGTTAACACACACACAGCGGTATGTTATGATACTGAACACTCACTCGGGGACAGTGGTGGCCTGGTGGTGGGGTGCTGGATTACTAAGGTCGGGGGTTCAAGCCCCACTATCAACGGTTTCTCACTGCTGTCCCTCCAGTGCAGCTAACTGGGTTATCAAATGCCGGCCATGTCTCTCACCGTCTGTGGTGAGAGGCATGTAAAAGAACTGTTGCTGATTTTCGGCAAGAGTAGGCTGCATAGCCGTCAGCGTGTTTCTGCCCTGCGATGACCTGGCGAGCTGTCCAGGGTGTACTCTGCCCTCGCCCAGAGTTGGCTGAGATGGGCGCCAGGCTCCCCGCGACCCTAATTAGGATTAAGCGGTTCAGAAAATGAATGAATGAATTAACACTCACTCTCTCATTTGTCTTAATCTTAATAGGGAGCCCATCAGTCGACTCTGGGTGAAGGCAGGTTGCACCCAGGACAGCTCACCAGACCATCGCAGGGCTGCGCACACACAACTATTCACACTCACACTCGCGCCTAGGGCCAGTTTGGAACTCCCAAACCTAATGTGCATGTCTTTTGGACTGTGGGAGGAAACCGGAGTACCTGGAGGAAACCCACACAAGCACGAGGGGAAAATGTAAAGACCACACAAAACCACCCTAGCCTGGGAATCGAACTTAGACCTTCTGGCTGTGAGGTGGACGTGCAAACCACTACAATGCCCTGATACAGAACAGTCTGAAGTTTTTCTTTTTAAAACAAAGGCTAATTATTGCAAAGAAACTTGAGATCTGCTTTTGAATTAAAGCATAAGCATGAACTGGATTTCTAAAAAATTGCCTGCAGTATTTTACTCATCGTTCATAATTTATAATTCATTCATGATGTTTTTTTTTACTCCATCTCTAAAAAGTTCCTATTAAATTCCACCGATTTTTTTCCCTGCATAAGAAATCAATAACAATTGATTAAAAAAAATTCTGAAATAGCTCACCACTTAGCATTTTTACATCCTTTGCTATACAGCAGTATCCCAGACGTCTTTAACCAGTGACCTCTGGCTCAAGCATGCGCAAAGCCGAATGTTCATATTGCACAGGAAGCAGGTATACCCTGGATTTATATGAAGGCACTATATTAATGAGTGACACATCAGACTTTTGTAATCATTTATAGTTGGATTTAGTGTTGTAAAATATCTGAAAGACATGTAGGTTCCTGTAGTAACTTGTGTTATACCAGCTATAAGCAGTTCTCCCACCAGCCTCTGCTGAGAAACAGGTTTTATTAAAGGTCATGGGCAAATATCCAAGTGAGAGATCCAGTTTTCTTCCGTTATGGCTTGTCTTTTTATAGACTTTCATAACTAAAGTATTGAATTCAATCAAGTCGGTCAGAATAACTGCGAAAAGATAGTAAACATCTCTCAGAACACTGCTCACAAAGTGGTGTTTACTTGAGAAAGTTTCTCAAGCATTCCACCAGGGGGGTGCTGCAAGTGATGTCATTTTGGCCAAACTACAGCCTAAGCGCTTATGGTTTAACATATTCTAATATGTTTTCTTTCCAAAAGCAGTTAATTTGGGTTTGAGTGTGGATCTCAGTAAGGATGGTAATGAACGCATGCGTTATTTCACATTTAATATTCTATGTTTAGAGAGAAAAAGTGTTGAGTTCCTATTCCAGCCTCACTGTTTAATGGAAATGTATAACAAGTTAAAGGAAATTTAAGTACATGGACAGGTTATAACCTCCACTGCAAAATAAAAAAAAAACATAATAATCTGTTCAGAACATCAGGATTTTTCATTTGGGCAAATTCATCCTGCTTAAAAGCAGATCTCCGAAAATGTTTGCATTTACTTCCAGTAAATAAACAGCCATAAAATTACTTACTGTCGTCTGTTCAATGGAATTCGAAAAAAGTTTTTCTCCTCAGCAAGACCTACTGACTAAAAAGGAACATTTCCTCCAGGTTCAAGTGCATGGTCGCAGCGGCGCTCGTGTTGGATTGCCTATGAGCACGGATGCAACAACAGAATCGAGCTTATGGCTTTAGAACTCAGGAGGGTTGCTATAAAATCTGAAATAATGCATGTTATCGTCTACGTTACTGAGAAACTAACTGGAGATATTCCATATCAACATGTAGCATTAGCAAAAACGGCTAGCATGTCAACACTGTGCTGAGTGTTGGAATCAAACACAGCACAGGCATACACCGGGCAGAGTGTAAAGAGCCTGTTACCTCCATTCAGCCCTAATTCAACTTATCAGTAGCCTACTGTGAAACATGTAGATTGCTACAGTCATCTATACAGGTGCTATTGTCTTTTGATCTCTACATCAAGCTCTGCGGCTCTGCAGTATATATAGATTATAGTAAATATCTATTTATAAGATTAGAGCCAACTTACCTCCAGCCTTCTCCTTTTCGCTAAAGCTACATTGCTGCAATGTTTATGTTTAAATACAGTCAGTACAGCATCCTTCCTCAGTCTATTCTGCCCCCATACACAGTCCTTTGCTTGTGGACAAAGGATTCCTCCATGAAATGATCGGAACAAAGGTAGGAATATTTGCCCAGCTTCAAGTCTCTATCTCCTACAGCTCACTTTATGCAAATGGCCCATTCTTTTCTTCTGTCCTCTTCACTTAGAAACTGATAAAAATTTTTTTACCTGATCCAGTCCAATTATTGCAGCAGAAGGCACTATACTAAGGCATGATTATATTAACAATAAAGCTAGCACGAACCCGCAACAACCTCTCTCAAGCAAGTAAACAAAGCTGACCAAATATAGTCTGCTGTACCTCTGTTTAACCCAAATGACGTCACGCATCAAGTGGTCACGGAAATTGCTGAAGAGAAATTCAGGTTCAGCTTCAGTCCATAAATGATCAATTTTCTAAGAAATCACATATTGTCTACTTAAGGGACTTGCAAATTATTGTGAAAAAATAATTTTTGCCCATCATCTTTAAAGGTGCATATTCCCTAAAGAATAGCCTTTGTGTTTTATCTAACATTATCAGTTCATTTTGCCCATATACAAAAGTTTCCCTGCAAAACCACCCCAGCTTACTGGCTTAGTATCTCTTATTCACCTGTTTTACATTTTTTTTGGTTTGTGTCTGTTTACAGTAATAAGAAGGCCACGTGACCAGAGGAATGATCTTGTGCATACGCGATATCTTTGCAGTGTGTAGAAAGTGGAAAAGGCAGAGGACAAGTGTTAAGAAAGAGAAGGCGGCATATGATTTTAAAAAGATGGCAATGTTTTCTAATAAATATAAATATCAAAGGAAAAACAGTGAACTGGCGGCAGTGTCATGATAGACCAAGGATCATTGATGAGTGTGGGAGCGAAGGCTAGTACGTCTGGTCCGATCCTACTGAGGCGCTACTGGAGCGTAAACTGCTAAATCTGTTGGTGCTGGCTAAGAGAGAAAGGTGTCGGAACATAGAATATTACCCATTATTTAAGTACAGAAACACCCACAATTTCCTATATACAGGAGACACCCACCCATATTTCCTATATATAGGAGACAAATCACTTTAAAGAAGTCTTAAAAATTCAGATTTTTTCTTGAGGATTGAGCAATCAAAGAGGGCACCCATACCACAAGTTTATCAATAATAGTTTGAGATCCGTATGAACTGATATGCTCCTGTGTTTAAATAAAAGCTTTATTATATATTATATAATTGGTTTCATTTAACAATTGCGAGGGGGACATTGCTTGATCCTCAGGTGCAATACTTGTACTAGCGCATTAGCAAAAACACACTAAATTAGCTTTTTATGGCTTGCTTAGCTGTCTATCTGTGTCTGTCTGTCTGTCTAATTGTCTGTCTTTTTTTTAAATTTATGACGGGCGCAGATGAGGCCCCAGTTTAGCCCTTTAAAGCATTTACACAGATGGTGGTACTCTGAAGAAACAGAATGAAAATAATTTATTTATTTATTTAATTTGGCATATTGTGACAAACTTTTAGGGTTTGCTGTTTTGATTTTAAGCAGTATCCACTCAGGATAGTGATTTTATGATCCCGAGATAGTGGACCAGTCAGGTCACACCATTCCTTAGTATATACTAATATTAATGATATGTCCTTTTTTAAAAGAAATTTCCATTGTAATGTTTGTATGCACAGATTATGTACTGATGTGTGTTTTATCATAAACAGGTAAAGGTTATGGTGTTTATAATCCAGGTGTAAGAGGACCCTGAATATAGATTACAAACTGATGAGCGTTGTTTTCTATGTTGGGTAGAAATATTTTGTAGATATTAAGGAGTCTAGAGGCAGTTCGGAGGAAGTGAGACCTCTCACCTCTTCTTGCTGCTCTGCTTTCAAGTTACACATGCAGTGCATGAGTGTGTCTCACACCTCTCTACCCCTCTGTGTGTATATCTTCCTTTTCACTTACCCTCTTCTTCAGTTCTGATTCCTCTTGTTCTTACCTGCTCCTACATTTCTCCCCTGACAATCTCATTTGGTGTATCCCTCCCACTGTTTGTTTTCTTTTCCTTGCTGTTCTCCATTTCCTCTTGAACCATGTGTGATAACATGGACCACGAGGACAAGCCACCTGCCCCACCTGTTAGGATGAGTAGCACGATCTTCAGCGCTGACGGGAAAGACTACACGCCACTGTCCAATCACAGCTCCAAGCCCTTACCATCCGTGCCTGAAGAGAGGAAACCTCGCAGCAAAATCATCTCCATCTTCTCGGGGGCAGAGAAAGGTGTGTGTGCCTGTGTCTGTGCGGGCCTGTGTGTATGTAATATATAGATATAAATACTTTTTCTTATAAGCATGTACATATTCTTGTTACTGTATGCTTGATGTATTATTAGTGTATGCTGCTAATGGTGCAAATAAATTGACACTAATTTATTAACTAACTGTACACTAATTTATTTATTTATTTTTGCTGCTTTCTTTTCCCTATTGCACAAATGCTATTACCATATACGTCTAAATACTAACCAGGGGCTCCGGGGAAAAAAACTCAAGTGGGGTGACTCAGTTTATTTCCAAATTTACTGAATTATTTTACCTCAAATCACACACTTGTGTACTCTTGCAGACCAGTACTTATATGAAGTAGTGAGAGACTCTTTCTGGAGTCTCAAGGTGAAATTTACTTTTGACAATTTTGTGTTGGTTAGGCAAAAATTTATTTATTTATTTATTTATTTATTGTGATACTTGTGAGTCGATCCCATATTTAAAGATATGGCTAACTCTCAGGTGGAAGACGGAAAGACCGGGACAGGGAGCGTCCAGAAATCTCTTCTCCCTCAGGTTTTGAGCACACCATCCATGTGGGCTTTGACGCTGTGACTGGAGAGTTCACGGTGAGAGGAACTTTCCTACATTTGTGTTCCACCAAGTTTTCATTTTATTAGGTCCGTATACAATGTACTCAAAAGTATTTAACATCCTGAGGACTGAAAAAATGTACAAATATCACTTACATACCGTGCCCGATCTAGAAAAAAAAAAATCAATTTGACAATTTTTAACTTTTAATGACTTGTTATTGTCTGTATTTTATTTACTTACTGGCAATGTGATTTAAAAAAATTGGTGGAAATACACTTGAAGCTCTTTGGAAATCTTCAAAGACACATAGCTTTAGTTTAACACACGAATCCCACTTGTTCACTTATTCATATTCTAGCTGGCAGATATGACAAATGCTCAAATGTAATAGAGTAGAAGCAACCTTGCCATATAATAAGAGTGGCACTGAAAAAACTTCCAAAGATTTATGGAATTACCTTTTTCCCCTTTTCAGTCTAGTCATCGACTGATTCCTGCTCATCAGCCAACTCTTTCCTATCGCATGACAATCTTCAATTGGGATTTTAAACACTTACGTGCTTTTGAGACACTTAAAGTCAACTGGCCTCGTCTTTTCTATAACCGCATCCATGTTTTGAATACATTAGAAAAAGCATTCTCAAAGACACCCACAAATGTCCGCTACTGAACTTGCAATCTCCTGATGACAAAGTGAACTCTCTCCTGTTTTGCCACCTTTGAAAGCGGAAAAGAAGAATACTCATGGGCTTCATAGTCAGACACCTTGCTTCACTCAATGAGCAGATGAAAAATTTACAGGAATACAATATGAAAGGCATTTGGATGAGAATATACTGGAATTGGTTGTGCACATGGATCAGCAGTATGTGCAATGTGAGAATACAAAGCAAACTAAAAAAGATTTTTATGGTTAACATTATTTTATATCATGACGGATGCAGGTGAACTCCTAGCGCTGGCTAAGAGCTGCATAACGGTGTCTTTTTAAACCCTTTTCAGAGTTTTGGCAGTACTGTGCAGAAACTTAATGAACAGCAAACTAAAAAGAATTTTTTTATGGTTAATTTTTATTACTGTTTTTTAAATCAGAATGGATGCAGATGAGCTTCCAATGCAGGCAGGATTAGGAGCCTAAACCTGTGTAACGGAATGTCTTTAAACACTTTTTAACTCTTTTAGTACTGTGCGTAAATATAAAGAAAAACTAACAGACGATTCATATAGTTTGTATTTACATATTTTAAACATGACAGAGACTGGTCAGGCGAGATCTGCGCTTTCAGCTAAGGTAATAAGCTCTGTGGAGTGTTTTAGCATAGTGACAGTTTAGGAAGCTACATACTACCTGGACACACAAAAGTCGACTCTGTAAAGGTGTGTTTGCACATTAGTATATACTACAAGGAAATACAAGGAAAAACAAACTAAAATTAGATTGTGGATTTTTTTTTTTTCATTTTAAACAGTTATCATGATGACACTGCCTTAGACAAACTGTGAGGGTCGGTCATTATGAATAGACATTATGAATAAGTTATGATCCTGAGATAGTGGATCAATCAGATTTCACTATTTCTGTACAGTATACACTTCTATTGGATATTCTGAAGCAGGAGAAGTTCTTTTTCCACTGAGGCTGACTTCATTTCTTAGACGTACAAGGGAGATAATTTACTAACTACTGACATACTGTACTTGTGTTCTCTCTCCTGCTTCATTAAGTAAGTATACTGTTTGCAACAACAACAAAAATCTTCAGCACAACTTTCACCTGACTGCATCTACGGGACCAATACCTACAATTTAGCTGCGGAGTGTTACGCAGGCCAGAATTGGAAATTCTCAGATAATTCGATCATTGATCATACATGAAGATTATTTATTGGATTGTGTCAGGTGGGGCAGTGACAGATTTCAGCTGTTTTTAGGCAGTGATAGAAATTATTTTTTTTGAATCAACAGCCAATCCAGTTTTTATGTTAAGCATTAAGGTATTGGATCCATTACTGATTTTTTTTTCTTTGACTCATGGTTTAATATCCTCTTCTGTACTCCTATAGGGGATGCCAGAACAGTGGGCACGATTACTGCAGACCTCTAACATTACCAAGTCTGAACAGAAGAAAAACCCTCAAGCTGTGCTAGATGTCCTCAAGTTCTATGACTCTACAGGAAACACAGGCAGGCAGAAGTACCTCAGCTTCTCTTCAGGTGAGCTCTGCACCTTTTATGTGGATGATGAATGTAATCTGACTGTGCAATTATTGGGCTTTTTTTTTTTTTATTTAACTGTGTTATGTCTACCCATTTATGTGTTTTAGAGAAGGATGGATTTCCTTCGGCTAATCATTCGGTAAGTTTTGACCTGTCGACTCTATGAAGAAACACAAATGTTTTAAGGTTACATTCTAATTCCAAATTTTTGTCTTTAAACACACAGCCGGTTAAAAAGAGCGCAGAACAGCCGTCACCAGATATCAAAAATGTTGATGATGATGACGACGATGAGACCCCTCCGCCTGTTGTGGCACCGCGGCCAGAGCATACCAAGGGGGTAAGAAAAGCCATGAAAGAGTGATGCAATCTTTGTAATCTTTACTTTCACACACAATTTTTGGGCTATAAAAAGTCTGTGCTTACTATTCCAATTCACTGAAATTTTGTTCACTTTTAGTTAAGTATATAAATTAGAGCCAGATTTACTAAGCAGGGCAAAATAGTGTGTGGGCTCATAGGCCGTTTCACATTCAGTGTACTGCGAGTAGGGAATGTGAAAAAGCGGAAAAGATAAATGTAATGTAGCATTAATATTCACAGTGAATGGGATGCAATCATGCAAACATTTTGCTAAACTACTCGGCAGTGGAGTCATCATACGATGATGAGCTGGTGCTTGGTCTACATGATCAATGGAAACGCGGTTAGTTTCACTGCTTAGTCCAGAAGTTGAAACTCTCACGGATGCTCCCTGCCCTGTTTCAGGATGTCTGTGGGATAGTTTTTTAAAAACGATTTTTAAAATCGTTGACTTTATAGAATTTGTTGCCCTTGTCAAATAGTGCTGGATGCTGAGACGCTTAATAAATCTCTGCTATTTTCCGTCACCTTTCAATTTCAAGCGTGATGTTTCAAGAAGCAACGCCCTGATTGGTTGAATGCTTTTCTCTCACAGAAACATGCTCAGTTTTCTTCTTGACAAGGGAGCACCCACAAATGCATATGCAAACAGGACCATTTGCATTGTAATCAAAATCAAAGACAATTTTATTGCCCAAATTTTTTGACCAGTTCACAATCTGCACAGTTGAAAACGAAACTAAACAATTTCAATATGATACAGTGGCTCTATTTTTTTTTCTTTTCCTTTTTCTTTCTGTGCTGTTCAAAATCCTTACAATTCTGCAAAACAAGCCAGTAGTCTTGATTTTTCTGGGATCAGCTCAAACTTTGCAAGCATATTTTAATTGCAGCTAGCACAACCAGAGTGCTAGCAAAACTTGCGCAAATTGTCACTTACCTAGTATAAGACACTCAGTGCCACCAAGGTTATCTGAAGTACAGTTTTACGCAACATGCCAACATTGGCTTATTACTGCAAATGAGTTTTTGAATTTGAGTTTTACTCATGTTCCATTATTTCTATTTCTTTGAAGATCTAGTTCATATATGAAACAAGGTGATTGAAAAAAGAGTCTCCTCCCATGCTGATTAAAAGTCTACCTGTGGTGAATTAGTGTTATTAGCTATTTAAAACGATCACATATAACATCAGCGGTTCCTTCCGGCAACATCAGTCCATGCCCGTTTTCAAAGTGCATGCAAGTGTTGGGACTCTAGGCATGCTCAGAGACATGTCGCCTTTCTTGACTGGCTGTTCTAACCTGGTAGTGACGCGAACTCGTTGGATTGGCTGGGCTAAGTGACTGACCCTTGTGGCATAACACATTATCAGCCACAAACAACAAGCGCAGAAAACATTTTTTTTGTTCCTTAACCAACTGATGTCAGGAAAGCCGAGTTGGCAATTTGGAATTTTGCCAATCATGCCTGATTTCTTCTAATATCCTCAATGCTAACTGTGTCTTTTAGGTGAATACTCGGTCAGTTATTGATCCCATCCCTGCACCAGTCTCTCCAGATGGGGACGTTGCATCCAAAGCTGCAGACAAACAAAAACCCAAAAAGGGCAAGATGTCAGATGAGGAGATCATGGACAAATTGAGTACGGCATCGCACGGACATGTACACCTCACACACATTTAAACACTAATTGGCAGCTTATCACAATTTTTAAATGTTTGTCTGGAGACTTATCTTTTGTTTGTGTGTTTTATTTCTGTGCAGGAACCATAGTCAGTTTTGGAGATCCTAAAAAGAAGTACACACGATATGAGAAGATCGGACAGGGGTGAGATTTGTTTTTAGATCGCAGTGCTAATAAAATCAGGTGTTAGCTGAAGTGTGCATGAATATGTTTTCCCTTTCACAGAGCTTCGGGGACAGTGTTCACTGCCATTGATGTTGCTACTGGACAAGAGGTAATTAAACTAGTTGGCATTGGTGAATATTATTTTAGAAAATGCATTTAAATTGTTAGTGACTTTTCTAAAATGTTACATGCTTTAATGAAAAAAATGGTGTGATACAGACGTCATAAAATCATTCAGCCGATGTATATTTGGTGCATGTTTTGTTCTGAAGCTACAGAAAGGTGATAGTAGTGTATCTCACCCGATCCTCACATGAAGAATCGTATCACGCAGACTAGCTTATGTGGTTTAGGACGCAGTGTAACTTAGTGTAATTGATTATCATGATTAGCAATGGTGGCTCATTGAGTACCAATCTTAAGTCTGGTGCTCCCCTATTTATTTAAAAATAAAAAAGGTCATGCATGGAAATATTCTGTTGCTTAACCTGACTTCATAATTTGTAGTATAGAGTTCTCAGAGTATTCAGTTTTTTAATGATAGCATGATATTTTCATTTTTCATTCCTGTACTTGCTTTTCTCAGGTGGCAATTAAGCAAATCAACCTGCAAAAGCAACCCAAGAAGGAGCTAATTATCAATGAAATTCTTGTTATGAAGGATATGAAGAACCCTAATATTGTCAACTTCTTAGATAGGTATCTTTTTTACAGCCACTTTTTGGATTACCCTTCACTGACTGAATGTTGTAACTGTGTGTATGTGTGTGTGAGAGAGTGAGTGATTTGTTTTTTTTTTCCTTTCTTGTTTATGTATGTACAATATAACATTGAGTGTAATATAACATTATGGTAATAATTTCATACTGAGTACTGATATTATGTGATGTAACCATGTGAACTGTGTGCATTGTGAAGTTTTCTGGTAGGGGAAGAGCTCTTTGTGGTGATGGAGTACCTGGCTGGTGGCTCTCTTACTGATGTAGTGACGGAGACGTGTATGGATGAAGCTCAGATCGCTGCTGTTTGCAGAGAGGTGTAGAAAATATCCAGATGTGCATAATCCCCTGGGTTTAAATTAAACAAGTATTTTATTATATACCTGGTAAAAATATATCTACAGTAGTGTGCAAAAGTCATGAGCCACCTGCAACGAAATGCTTTAAAAAAGTAATAAAATTGAATGTTTACAAACTTATAATAAATCCCATAAAGAGCAATAAATAATCGTAAGTGAAACATAGGCAGTATTAAAGTGATGACCTTTTCCAAACTTCCGCATTTTTTAACTGGGACTCGACGAGGACGGGCTGTGGAACATGTCGTTGCAGTACATATGAAATGGCCAAGTTTAAAACGTTTATAGAAGTTTTAAAACGTTTATAGAGTGTTCATGGTTAAAGCGGAAAGTAATTCCGGTCTTTCTTTCCATTCAGTCCCATAGACACTGAAATTTGTCATGTAAATGAATACATGTAGTATGACAAGGATAGGCAGCTCCCAAAAGATATAGGGTGTGTCAGAACTTTTGCACAGTACTATATGTATTTATTTGAAAAAAGAAAAAAGCTTGAGCAGTTTATAACCAGACTTTTGTGTTATTACATCTTAATCCCTTGATTTTATTTTGCAGTGTTTACAAGCACTAGAATTCCTCCATGCCAACCAGGTCATTCATCGAGACATCAAGAGTGACAATGTTCTGCTAGGAATGGACGGCTCTGTGAAACTTAGTAAGTCAAACCACACAGTGAGCCCTGCATGGAAACAGATTTTATCTCTTGATTTCACACATGCTGGGCATAGTGTCGTAGTGGTTAGCACTGAGTTTGAGTCCCTGGCTCAGGCATGTGGAGTTTTCATGTTCTCCTCGTGCTTGCGTGGGTTTCCTCCGGGTACTCCAGTTTCCTCCCACAGTCCAAAGACATGCACATTAGGCTAGTGGGCTGTTCCACATTGCCCCCAAGTGTGAGTATGAATGATTTTGTGTGTGTGGGTGGGTGTTGTCTCTGTGATGGTCTGGTGATCTGTTCAGGATGTACCCAGCCTTTGCCCAGTGTAGGCTGGTATGGGCACCAGCCTCCCCACAACCATAGTAGGATTAAATGGTTCAACAAATAAGTGAGAGTAATCTCACACACAAGTGATAACAATCAGGTGTTTTTCCAGTGACGTTCGTTATTATTTAATTGTTTATTGATGTGAAATTCAGCACGGGCGTTTCACCGTGCTGTTATATAATAAAGTTGCATAGAATTAAGGCAGAGACCCTACTTGGCTTGTTATTTATGTAAGACTTGAGGGCAATGATGTCAGTGACTGTCTTAGTATGAAAGTTAAAAATTAGGAAGCTTAATAAAATCATTTTTGTTGTTTAGTCAGGTGGATTTTTCCTTAGACATTTTTACTGGTTACAAATTTGTGTGTGTGTGTGTGTGTGTGTGTGTGTGTGTGTGTGTGTGTGTATATATA
>JAQMYF010000002.1:23310843-23330106 GCA_030014195.1 Neosilurus mollespiculum | reverse complement strand
TTTAGATTCCTCCTTAATTTAATTGTACTATGTAAAGCTGCTTTGTGACAATGTCAATTGTAAAAAGCGCTATACAACTAAAACTGACTTGACTTGACTTGACTATTACTTTTATCTTTTTTTTTTTTACTCAAATTGCAAACCTTCACGGATTATTATAATAGCGATTATTTCCGGCTTCAAGTCCATGAGTCTGTCCTTTCTGTGTGTATGTTTTCCTTGTGCTCGCATGGGTGTCCTTTGGGTACTCTATAAATATACTATACTAAACTCTACATTATAAACTCGAATTTAATTTTACAATTTACAACTTGAATTCACGCGAGTGGCTTGCTGTTTACTGTCATATATTGGTATTTATTGAATTAGCTTCACTCCTCGTTAGTATAGTGGTGAGTATCCCCGCCTGTCACGCGGGAGACCGGGGTTCGATTCCCCGACGGGGAGGTGGTAATTTTTAATCCATCATTACAGTTTACGTAACATGAAAATGGCTCCTATAAATAAAGAAAGAAATTGAGACAGAGAAAAAACACATGTTAAATATGAAACGGTTTATAAGGCTTTTCCGTTTTTTCTGGACTAGTATTAATAGTATTTGAATTGAGTTCTCTTGTACATATATCATAGCTGGACAATTGTCCGATGTATTTTGCCGCATAACTTATACAATAAAATATTGTTGATGTTTGCATTACTGTAAACCCTTTCGAAAAAAAATTAAACATAAAAGAATCCCAAAATGCGAAAAACGTTGACGAATTTGACACAACATTAATTAATATTCACACTGAATGCAATTTGTCCATGCGAATACTGTTAAAAATGAAGTGTCGAAATGAGGGCTGTGTTTATTTAGATTTAAAAATGTTACTGGTTGTTGATTATAAAAGCAAAGTTACCCTGCGCCTGCTGTGTCTGAGTGACTGCAGCCGATTCCTCCAGGCCCACAGGGGGCGATGTGAACATCTGTCTGTCTGTAACCCGCCCCCAGCAAGGAAGAATAAATAGCAAATAATGTCCACTTTTCAATATGTATTAAATGTCTGTTCAGTTTGTTATTTTTTCCCCTTTTTAGATAAGATTTAGAGTAGGGAAATATCGGAAATTGTTTTATTTGTTAGTAACATTTTGTTTTCATCGAAAACAATGGCGGCTAATATAAAAGATAAAGAAGCTTTTCAGAGGCTAAACTTCCTTTATCAAGTGAGTAGCCTAGCAAAGTTTTTATCTTCTTCTAGCAGTATCTCTAATATACGTAAAAAAAAAGATTATTTTCTTATTTATTTGTGTTTTTAAGGCTGCACATTGTGTATTAGCCCAAAACCCGGAGAACGTTGAACTGGCCCGGTTTTACTGCTTCACTCAGAAGACCATAGCCAAACGCCTGGTTCTGAGACAGTGAGCAGCATTTTAATACATATCACACATAAACAAATGGTGTAGAGTGTGTGAAGTTCAGTGTTCATTGTTTTAATAATGCAACTTCATTCACACAGAGACCCCTCAGTGAAAAGGACCGTGTGTAAGAAATGTTGTGCTTTACTGATATCCGGGGTTACAGCAACTGTCAGACAGAGAAGTAAGTTTTCTCCTCCGTTTACAACAAAAACACGACCATTTAAAATCCTGTGGTTGGCTGTAGACACATCAAAAACCATTACATTGTGATTTGACATCATTGTGAGCTCCTCACTCTTGGAATACTGATTGAATGTTTGTAATATTTACACATTCAAGAGCAAAACAAGTCCTCATTTTCTTATTGTGATGTTTTAAAGACTATATTCAGGCATTTTAAGGGAGTATAGTTAAAAACATCCCTCTTCAATGGTGTGGTTAAATTATTAACTGTACCAAGATTGTCAGAGGTAAATGGACACCCTTCATTACAGAGTTTTATCTGTGAAAGTCATCAAATCAAACATTTCATTTAATTTTATCTATTTATTATTATTATTACTGATATCCTCATTGTTAGTACTATTAGATTACAGTATATAAATTGTTATAGTCATTAGCTATGCCACGAAAAAGAAGAGCAAGGTCCAAAGAGGCCATATTGTGGGTCGGTCTGAGGCTGGATTTACCCCGTGTCAGATTGCTTGAAACCTAGGGATTCCTCCTGCCACAGTAAACTGAGTGAGCAAAGGAAAAGAATCAACAGCAGCCTGCTTTCTACAAAGGGGGGGAAAAAATCAAGAATGGCTTAAACAATGTGACTAAGAGTTCAAGGTGTTGACTTAGTCTACAAATTCCCCAAATCTCATTCCAGTTGAGCATCTGTGGGATATGTGTTGGACAAACAAGTCAAGTCAAGGCTCCTCCATGGAAGTTGCAGGATGAAATAGATTTGCTGATAATATCCTGACAAAAAGGGGACATACACTGTATTAGTGTCCTGGCTGATTGGTGTATGTTTCTATGGGTTTTATATCTTTGCATATTTTATTTGTAGAAAGTTCTCAGAAGCAACGGGTAACACTAGTACGATGTCTCAGCTGTGGGCACACCAAAAAATTTCCAAACAACCCGAAGCATCAGCTGTGGGTTGACCAACCAGAGGCTCAGTTGGAGAATCAGCTTCAGCCAGGTACTAATTAAACCCTGCTTTCCATTCATTTTATTTGTATTATTGTTTAAAAGTTTTTCATATACAGTATCACAATTTCTTGAGTACTTAAGTGTATAAGAACAAGTGTAGTCACTATACCAGAACTAATCACATACTAATCGCTGATCATCAAAAATTCACATTATTTCAGTATATATATATATATATATATATATATGTATATGTATGTATGTATGTATGTATGTATATGAGGTGCTTCCATGTGCAGGCTAACTTTTGTTGTTAGTAAAATATCTTGGGTGGAATTAAATCATGTCCTCATAAAAGATGCAGTCATGTCAGTTTGAGCGAGAATCTCACAGGAAATTTTCCAATGTAATTTGCAATCCATACCATCAAGAATTCAGGTTAAGAGCAAAGGGAGGCCATACCCAGTGTTAGTATAATTTTCCTTGTAGTACAGTACGCAGTGAGTGTATGTGTTTGAATAAAAGGCAAGCAAATATGTGCCTCTAATTTATACTGAGAACATGCCATGTCTAATGTTAACTCTCTTAATTTTTTGACAGATATGCTTATACCAGAATGCTACTTTTTTGTTTGCCTCTTATGTTCTATTTAGTTTGTGTATATACAGTTTTTACACTTACAGCATTTGGCAGACACTCTTATCCAGAGCGACTTAGAATTATCATTTTTATACAACTGAGCAATTAAGGGTTATGGGTCTTGCTTAAGGGCCCAACGGTGGTTTTAGTGGGGATTGAACCGCTTACCTTTGGATCAGTAACTCATTAACCACTAAGCCACCACTGCCCGTTTTTAATTTTTTTGCTTTATTTTCTTCGTGATGGATCAGTATAGAAATGTCATGTGTACCACTGGGTGTTTCTAAACCTATTCATTCCTTTATTTTTGCATGTTCACAGATGCCAGTTCATCATCTAAAGTTCTGACCCAGAAGAATGAACCTGATAAATCCAGTACTGTGGCTCCCATGATCCAGGACGCTGGCTCTTAAGATCAAACTGAATTTATTTATTTTCACCGCCATCCACATTAGAAGTTGGCTGCTGTGACCTTTTTTTTCGGTTAGGTGAAAATACCAGCAAGAACACAACCCGTAAAAGTCTGTGTGCTAATGCTTTAACTTTACATTTCAGACAGCGACAAATACTTGAGACAGGAGATTAATGTAAGTCATAGCTGTGGTGTTTTTAATAATTCCAGTCACTTCCTGGTGTACTATAATCCAACAGAAGCCACAAAAGATATTTTTTTGTTAAAATGCTTCATCACCAGAAGTGAGAAATCCTTAGTGGTGAAGTGGGCAGTGGTAGTTCAGTGGTTAAGGTTCTAGCCTACCAAGTTCAAACCCAAATGCCACCAAGCTGTTACTGTGGGGCCCTTAAAATTTTTTAACCCCCTTCTGCTCCATGGGTGGTGTATTCAGACCATTCTCAGCTCATTCTCACTCACTCATTTGCCAGACGGCTTAATCCTACTAGGGTCATGGGGAGGCTGAAGCCTGGACTCAGATGAAGGTGGGAGAAGGTGGGGTAGACCCTGAACAGCTTACGAGTCCACCGTAGGGCCAACACACATATTCCTTAACAGTCACCTGGGGCAGTTTGGAACTGCCAATTAGCCTAATGCGAACTACCTAGAGGAAACCCACACAAGCGCAGGGAGAACAAATAACTTCACACAGAAACACCCGGGACCTTTTTTGTGTGAAGCAATTGTGCTAACCACTACACCACCATGCTGGCACTCCAAAGGATTTATGTATATCAATTTATCAAAATCTTTCCTTTTTGCATGCAAAGAACAGACACAATGAATTGTCACATTCATATTTTATTCTTTAAAATGTAAAAAGCTCCTTGTTTTTCTTGACTGTGATCCTCTTTCCCCAATGTCAGTAACTATTACGAAGGTGTCATCCTAAGATTGACATATCAGTACTACATTAGGGTGGGATTAAATGTGTCTCATGAACTTTTCTTTTCAGATGTTTTTCCTTTTGGAGGACGAAGGTGTGCCTTTTTTGAGAAAAACAGGTTCTTGGTGAAGAGTAAAGGGATGTTACCTGTGTAGAGCAGCAAGGCCAGGATCATACCTAAAAAATATTAATCATAATATTTACCACTTTATGCAAAAATGTCTAGAAGTGAATGAGACAGCATGATGTCAAGATGATCAGTTATATATAAAAGCAAAAAGACTTAAGTTATTACGATGTCAGATTTAGACTTCAGCATAAGCTTACAGATTTAATATTAAATAAATTTAGGACAATAGGATATAAACTTACAGATTGATTATTTTAGTACATTACAAAGCCTTTAACAAACTATTCTTTCAAAGAAAAGAGCGTGGTAGTGTTTTCTTGTCTGCCTTACCAGTGAGAGGCCCAAGCCAGTAGACTACAGCATATTCCCAGAAGGTGTGTCCAGGACAATTGAATGTAAGTGCATAAGCAAGCGATGGGTTCACGTAGGCACAAGTGTACTTGTCTCCTTGGGTACACAGAAAATACATAACATAAATGTTATTGGCTCTATTCATGCCAGTTAGAATAGCAAGGTTTTGGGTTAAGGCTTTTTTCATCACTAATGCCTGCAGTTTTAATGGGTGTCTAAGCTTTTTATAATAGTAATAAAATGAAATGCCGTACTGAAGTTAAATAAAATTGCATATCTGTACCCCTGCCCAGTGCAGCTAACTGGGTTACCAAGGCAAGCCATGTCTTACACTGTCTGTGGTGAGAGGCATGTTAAAAAATCCATTGCTGTCCTTTGGAAAGAGTAGGCCATTGGGTTGCCGTCATCGTGTTTCTGCTCTGTGATGGCCTGGCAAGTCTGTCCAGGGTGTACTCTGCCTTCACCCAGAGTCAACTGAGATGGGCGCCAGCCTCCCCGCGACTCTAGGATTAGGCGGTTCAGAAAATGAATGAATACCTATATCTATTTTTACTGTGTACAGCCCCTTCTGCACAGAGACCTCATTCTTGTGCTCTAAAAAACTTATACATCAGGACAGACAATGTTTTTGCATCAGCAAAACTGGATACATTGTGTAATACCCACACTTGACTTTCCTTCTTTTCCTCTTAAATAGTCAAGTTTCAGTGAATAGTTTTTAAAACCTGAGCTTTTTCCTTCTAGGTGTGCATGGCTTCCACCTGTGTGCACTATGCATATCTTGATTATTTCTCCCCTCCTTCGTATGTTGCAACACAAGGTACACAGCCAGGCTACTGAAATCTGCTGATATTGAAATCCAGTTAGATTCTGTGCAGTAGAGATGTTCTCCTTTTCAGGTCTGTGTAATAAAGCTGAGGGGGCAACGTCACTCCTATGCGAGGTACGCCCCTTTCTATGGTGTGGTTTATCAGACATTCTCAAATTCTCTTTAATACATTGGTCAAGTGAGTAAACAGATTCGTCTGGTCATATTTCATTTGCCAGTTCACTGACAGATTAACTATGGGTTCAGGAAGTACTGCTGCCTGGGTTAACAGCAGTCAGCAGTGCATGAGTTATTATTCTGGACACCTACTAATAAGAGCCATTCTAATGTTATTGGTCATGTATATGTTCACTTGCAATCAAATGACTTGTATGCAAATTTTTGCAGGATGTGTTTAATACTAAAATAAGTGTTGTTTTATGGCTCTTTAGCAAGCATGTTTTTGCAATAAAACTTCTCAGTGCCTTTTATAGTGCCATTTCACTTTTTCAAATTGAAATGGCTAACAGTTTGAATTAGTTTGTGAAAGTTAAAATAGAAAAAAAGCATTATTGAATTCTGTGGGGAAAGTGTTCAAATAGTTTGGTATATGTAATGAGACAGAGCATGCTGGTTGAGCTGTAGCCGGTCTCTAAGCAATCAGTCAAGTGTAGATTAGGGGAAATAAAAATGTGGCCATTTAAGCACAGAGAAAAATTATCGCTTGAATTAGACATATTAGAGGAAGAGAAAAGTGACCTGGACAACTGGATTTTTTTTGTCATTGAAACTCATGGGATAGACAGAGCTAAAGTTTATTGTAAGTAAAACAACCAGCCAGCAGCAGTCCTAGACCTGTGGTGGCTTAGATTTTTCGACATGATCTGATGCCCATTACAATATACAAGTGATGATTCTGACTAACCTGTGTAATAGAGGAAGGTGAGCAGAAGAGCCAGGCTGGGAATCCGGAGCAGCTGTGACTTATGGCGAAGGCTGAGGTCCACAAGGTGAAAAATCAGTGCACTTACAACTTCTGTGATGGTCCCCTGCATCAAGGACACATTCAGTGACGAACTGCACTGAGTCATCATCATGACCTTGATCATATGCATGTCTGTGAGCTCCATTGCCCAATACCACCCGGTAAAGAGAAGGGCGAGCTGGGCCCCTCCGAGCTGACCTGCTATGCTGAGAGAAGAGGACGCTGCTCCTGTCTCTTTTTGTAAATACTTCATTAGAGTAACTGAAGGGTTTCCGGTGGCTCCTTGCATGACGATTGCATGAACAATTAATGCAAGGAAAAGCATGGTGAGGGTAACATCCTGCCCCAGGCCTCCAGCCCACTGACCTATCTCAGAAATAGTTTGCACTTCAAGCCGACATGCTGCAAGCGCAAAAGCTGCAATAAACTCTAACACAAAGCTCCATTGTGGCCTCCAGTGTGCCACCAGGGCTTTGACAAATCCACATACTACTACCACACTGATGAAATAACCCAATGTTATGTTAAGGCCTGACATCATAAAAAGAGTGCAGTGGTGAAGGTTACAGAGAAAAAAATTAATGAGTTCCCCGGGCCTGTATTTACGCAGTCTTAGATAACGTGGCAAAATCTCATGCAAGTTTCTTATCAAAGATTTCCCCGCCTTTAGTTTTTATACCTTGAACCAACCCCCACTAATAACCAATTCAAGGCCATGTGGAAAATCTGGCAGATTTAGTGCTGGAGTCACTGGTGTCATGTGCCAAAATGAACTCTCATTTAATATTACCTGGTAATATGATTTAAATGTCAAGTTTTGATGTTAAGTGGTGGATTTTAAACTCCCATGTGAGGAAAATGTTCTGATCTTATACAAAACCGGGCAAAAAAGAGACTTGAGTGTTGTTTCCTAGTGGTTTGAACTAAATGATTTGCCACATGGCGTCTATCAAGAAACTACAGAAATGAAAGTGATCCACTGGAAGCTAAACGTTGGTTGTAGGTCCTATATATACAGTCTATGGGTTGCACAGGGGCAAGGGCTCTCCTTTTGTTCCTGCGGCAATGCAATGTAAATATTAAACAATGTTCCTGAATAAAACTGCTTTAATATTTATAATAATAATCATAATAATGAAGGACAGGTCACATTTTGAATGGATCCAAAATTCACAAAATAATAATACATGATAAAGGGTGACGTGTTCGCTCGGCAGGGTAATCAAAGATTTAAAGATATATTCGGAGGTCGATGTTGTGCCTCGTTGGCGCAGTAGGCAGCGCGTCAGTCTCATAATCTGAAGGTCGTGAGTTCGAGCCTCACACGGGGCAGTGTTTTTTCCGTTCCTTACTCGGAAACCAATACCGTGTTTCAATTAGCTATAATTATAAAAATTTCAACATATTTAATATGCGACATCCTATCAGTTCTTAAATAGTTTTAGCGCTGCAAATGGTATAAAATGTATACAAAAGACTATCATTGGGTAATACTGACGCCTCAGTACGGTTTAAGTTGTGTCATAGCGCCCTCTTGTGTTCATAACTACGTCAAAAAAAAAAATCAAGTTCTTATTGTGTGCCCCCCCACCGCCCATATATATATATATATATATATATATATATGTATGTATGTATGTATGTATGTATGTATGTATGTGGACTTTTCATGAATAAATTTACATGATGGTCCTATGACTCACTCACTCACTCATTTCCACAGCTCGTCAGTCCATCGCAGGCCAACACACACCCATCCATTCACAATGGCATCCACACCTAGGGGCAATTTGGAACAGTCAATTAGTCCAGTGTGCATGTGTTTGGAAGAAAACCAGAGAACCCGAAGGAAATCCAAGCAAGCATGGGGAGTACATGCAAACACCACACACTACCGCCTGAGCTTGGGACTCAAACCCAGGACCTTCTTGCTGTATGTGCTAACCTGGTTCTGTAACTCCAAGTTGAATAGTAATTCTACAGAGTAGGTTTAAATTTTGCAATAATCCTACTCAAATTAATAAGACATTAATATACAATAAATTTAAAAGTACCCATTTATTTGAAACCTCAGTTAGCTGAACACACTATAGATTTGTTGAAGAGTGTAAATACTCTCTCAGTAATGAGTTCTGTTTGTGAAGCCTGCGTGCCATTGATCTATCGAAGTCCAAATTGGTTTCGTCTTGATGATTAACAATTCTATTTGTGTAATAGCTGATTAAATGTGTTGTTTGTTTGTGTGTGTGTGTGTGTGTGTGTGTGTGTGGCTTGGCACTCATGCAGCTATAGAGGGAAAAGTAAGAGGAGAGGGGTGCGCAAGCTGCAGAGTCCCAGCCAACTCCCCTCCTCTCTGAATTAGGCAGCAGCTCTTCTTTTAGCTCCAGTGAGTCTTCTGAGCTGCTGGGAATTCATAAGCATGTGAAATTCACCACAGCTCTCTTTCAGGATATTAACAAAGCCTGCCTCCTAAATGCTGGACCCTGGGGAATCTTCCTGAGCAATTCTTCAGAAAAGCTTAGCTCTTCTTTGTCACTCTGTTATTATAGGAGACTATGGATTGAAATGGTGCAATGCTCCGTGAGACAGTGTGGCGAGTTTGGATCTGTTGGATATTGATGAGTTCTGGGACTCAGTGGAGAGTTCAGAGTGCAGGTCCACATAGCTGCCAAGAGGTTAAAACAGCTTTCCAACTTCGGCAGATTGGCCCTTTAAAATTGGTCCCCGAAAATGCGGCAACAGGTTGGTTTGTGAATAAGCTGAATAATTTATACGAAGAAAATATCAATGTGTCCTTATATGTTCTGTGCAATATTTAGGTTTTTTTTCGTGCAACATTTTGGATGTGTGCTACACAGTGTCTTACAAATTGTGAGTCATTAACAATCTCCAGTATCCAAAATATAAAGGTCATTGAGTACAGGCATAATGTCGCTTCAAGGCTTCAAGATGTTCACTGGTTACTTCTACTAAAAAAAAAAAAAAAAAAAAGAGAGAAATTTTGTGAAGAGTTTCAAAAAATGTCACATAATGTACCCATATGCAATTAAAAAATAATAATAATAATAACTTACAGACACCATGATGATTATATGCTTTAGAAACAAATCTCAGAAATTGGCTTTCAGATTAGTACAGCTTCAAGATCATGGAAATGATACATTTAGTCTTTCTGCCTGTTGTTTATTTGTTTGTGTACAACCCCATTTATTTATCAGTCTTACTATGTATAGGACAGTGTGTTGCCTAATGGCTACAGTGAAAATGGAAAAAAAATGTTGCCAACTTTGGTAACTAAATTGGTTCATGAATATAATTTAAACAAATACATCATCATCATCATCATTATTATTATTATTATTATTAGTAGTAGTAGTAGTAGTAGTATTACTACTATTACTAATAATAATAACAATAATAATAGCCCTGCGATGGCCTGGCGAGTTGTCCAGGGTGTATTCTGCCCTTGCCCAGAGTCGGCTGAGATGGGCGCCAGCCTCCCTGCAACCCTAATTAGGATTAAGCAGTTCAGAAAATGAACGAATGGATAATAATACTTTTTTAGATTTTCCATTACTCAAAAGGCTTAAATTCAACATCTTATTTAATAATTTTAATCATGATGTTAAACCATATTTTTTTTTTTAGAATTTTTAATTAGGAGGCAGCCTGTGTATATGTATGTGTGACAGATTAGAGCACGTGAAAGGTCAGGGAGGACTCTGTGATCCCAGTCAGCTGTTGTAATGTGTGGTTTACTTGGCTGGATCAGATTCTCCACATAGGACAGAGTAAGGACATTAGACAGACAGGTACTGTCCCTCATGCAGGATTTTATTCATTTCTTTATTTTGATTAAAGGCTTGGTTTTTGAAAAAATTAAGCATTTCTTTACATGATTAGATTCTGTTTATTTAGGGTGGGCACTTGATTGTTAATCTTCCAGTAGCAGCTTCAGGGGAGTCTTACAATTTAAAATCACAATATTATCCTCAGTAATGTCTAAAATATAGTTCATAATGAAATTCTGAGGTAACATTTTGTTTAAACTTTTTCCAATAACATGTTGGATTATTAACAATGTTGTTTCGCTACCTGCTAATAGTGATGTCATGGGGTATTACAAAATCTTAAATGTATTTCCTTTGTAGATGCAGAGCTCCAAGTCTGCAAACATCAGGGTCCAACCTGCTGTACACGCAAAATGGAGGAGAGCTACTACGCTGCTGCACGCAGAGATACACTGCAGAACATTCTCTCCTATAGCCTTGAGCTGAAGTACCTCATCATCGGCCATGCTGCAGCCATCCAGGGTGAGGTTTTATCAGTGCTGTTACTGACCACTGAAAGAGCCTTTCTGTCACTTAAAGGTGCCCAATCACTTGCCAGGCAAATTAATTAAACATGAAATATAGTGTTATCTCTTGGAAAAAATTAAATCCTCCACAGTGTCTTTCTGAAACCATTTGTTTACTCCTGCATGAGACCTCTGCACCAGGCACGATAATCTGGAGAGCATAAACATAGTGCGCATGCCATCTGGAGTCAAGAGCGCAGAGCTATCATTAAAACGAAATGGTGACCATCAACACAGACACGTGTGAGCAGTGAAAACTGCACAGCCAAGTTACCACGCAAATGCAACATAGTTCCTCCAGTCACGTGGCCTTGTTATTATAAACATACACATATGGATTGTACTACACACTGACACTGAACAAAAACAAGATGTTAAACGTGAATAAGAGATACTAACCCTGGGATCTCCGTGATTCAAAAAATCCTGGAGTTCCACAATTTATCAGCACACTTTGAGCACAATTGAAGTATAAAAAGGAGGCAACTCGCATCCAAGAGATGAAACTTTTTTGCGTGTTTCCGAGTTCATCAAGATCCCCTACGATAGTGCATCCAGGTGTGTTAAGGACTGTTCAGATCTATTAAGCTCTACTGAGCTCTACCACGATTCCCATGTTCTATCACGATTGGCGTAAAATCCTTATACATCATAATAATTGAATTTTTTTTTGCCACGATCAGCGCTATCATCATGAATCCACTAAGTTCCCTCAAGATCATCATAAATCGATCCCATGACCCCCCATGCTCATCACAATTCTCTCAAATAGTGGAGATCGTGAACATCGTGCCCCACTGTAAACCCAGGGTAAGCCCATGAGGCTGGGTGGTTTTGCCAGGAAACCTTTATATTGCACCAAAATTAACTGATAATGGAAGATAAAACACAAACACCATATTAACTCATGAATGGGCACTTTTAAATTGGTCATTTTTGCTGGCACACATCACATCAAATAGACTGGCTTTATTGTTAAATTCCTAACATTCCTGGTTTATGTATGGTAAGTAGTATGTTTAATCCGTGAATGATCAGTAAGGGCATTTTCATGGAAAAACAGGATGAAAAGATGTAAAAAACAAAACAAAAAACAAAACAAAAAAAACCAGGAAAAACAATGCAGTTAATTTGTATTCATATGAAAACCCTCATTTAAAATTCATTAATCAGTACACAGATGTTTAAAATTATTAGAGTTGTTATGATCAGCTTCATTTTTCTCTGCCTCAAATGGACATTTGGCCAAAAATATAATTTGTTTAAAAATTGACTCATGCAAGATGTTTCAGATGAAGAGACAATCAGTTTAAACGGTATGCTTATGGTCCCTTGCTTGTCAGGGTCTTTTCAGTAGAACTCAGCAGTTTCACAATAGAAACATGCCCTCCATCCCTCTCCCAACAGAATGAATATTAGACAAGTGAAATGTTAACATTCTTAGAGTGTCCCCTGGACACACCTCTGTCTTGAGCACAACATATTGCTCTATAATGAGGACAGATGAATGGGCCAGAAAAGATCATTTGTGTCCTTTTGTGCTTTTCACACGATTGTAGCTGGTGCCCTGGTCAACAGAGAAACAGTCCTTAAAACACTTTCATTCCAGTGTGGGAAAGGACTGTAGATTTATACAGTTGTGGTTTCACTCTTAACACTCAGTAACATTTACTTCAACCCTGTGTGTGAAGGTGTTCAGTAATTACCACACAAGAAGAACACTGAGGTGCATGCTTTTTTCTGTACAGCTTGTAGGTTTAATTAGTGGCGAAAAAGAAATAATTAGCTACATTTTCATTCTCTTGAAACAATTATGCATCAGTGCAAAGATCTGAACGATCACAAATTTTAAGGAATTATTTTCAGTATATATTTAATGACAAGGGCGCCACAGTGGAATAACAGTTAGCATGTCTGCCTTGCAGCAAGCAGGTCCTGGGTTTGAGTCCCGACTCTCTGTGTGGAGTGTGCAAGCTCTGTCTTTGTTTGCATGGGTTTCCTTCAGGTGCTCGGGTTTCCTACCACAGTTCAAAGACATGCACATTAGGATAACTGGCTGTTCCAAATTGCCCTTAGATGTGGATGTGTGTTGCCCAGCACAAGTCTGGCAAGCTTTTCAGGGTGTACCCCTGCCTTTGCCCAGTGTAGGCTGAGACCTTCATAGGATTAAGCAATTCGGCAGATGAGTGAGATAATTTAAATATAATGTATTAATGTAGAAAATAAAATTATTGTGGCCACACTTAAGACTGTAGACTTGTGAGTGGACCTTAGAAATTAACATTGAAAGCAAGTGTGTGAACATATTTTTCAATGGATGAACAAAAAGTACAGGATAAGAGACAAGCTCTGTCAGAGCAAGGCAAAATATCTTTGGAATACAACAAAAATCCTGTGAAATTTAATCCTGTGAAAATCCAGTGATTAATCCAGATACATTGAGAATCATTTTATAATTGTATCATAATACCATTAATTAAAATTGTTTTGTGTCACTTAAATCCTCAATATTCTTCTGCTAGATTGGACTAAGGATGGATGTGTCTCAAATCAGTCGTCATGTGCTATAGTCACATTAGGTCTTAGGTCTAAAAATAAATATAATAAAATACCATAAACAAATTCTATCATTAAAATAAAATCTACGATATGTTTTATTTTAACAATACCAATACAGACAAGACAAGAAAACACATTTCTTAAGTGGCTTAAAATGGAAATTGTTCCCTGAGTGCTGCTCACTAGCTACTCAGGACAATTCTCCTTTAGGGTCAATGAAATGTAAACCCAAGTTTTAAAAAATATATAATAAATTATGCCGGAAAAAAAAGGATTGAATACCTGAATAAAGAGTTTTCTAAACAAAACATATTTGTTATTTGTAAAGGAACAAGACATAGGTGCTTCTGTAATTTTTTTAAAAAATGTTCTGCTGGAGGTGTGAGTTGAAGGCCCTTCTGACAAAAGACTTCCCAGGAGACCCTAACTACACGCTTGGGTGTCCCAGGTCTGGAGGGAGGCCTCCCCCACTACTGAAGCCAGCTCACCACCAGGTGGTGATCGGTTGACATCTTAGCTCCTCTCTTCACTCGAGTGTCCACCTAGAATTCCTTCTTATCGTATGGAGTGCAATGTGAAAAGGATGCCACTATCATCTGCTTTGAAACAGCCGTTTGGAGTTTCTGCCTCTAGAATGCGAGTAGCTGCAGAGCTTGTCCTGCAATTCGGCTGCATGCATGTCTGAGATGCTGAAATTTGTTGTGCTACTGCCTTTAGCTGCATCAGAGACAAACTTTACAGTGGACAGTAGTTTTTGCTGTAGGACTTTGTATAAGCGAACCATTTCTAAATTACTGAGGAAACACTGCCAGTTTTCAAGACGAGTGTTGACTTGAATGCTGCCATCATGCTACTCTGTGTTGGTGTTTGATGGGCACGGACAGGCTTTTTTCTATTTGGTGGTTGGTACTGAGGCATATCACAGCAACAAGAACTGTTCATGCTGTTTGCCAGTCATATGAGACTCTGCCTTATTATGAACTCTGCTTTTGCTCTATGTTTTCGGTTTGTTTGCTTTTTTTTTTTTTTTAATAATACCTTTTCTTACTGCATATGAATCCTGCCCGACTCTCCCATTCATAACAGCAGAGTAATAATGTCTAAAGCTGAACAATAAAATGCAGACCTCATGTTATTGAATTGCTACAGAATAACCACCCCTGGATATTTTTAAATAAAAAAAAATTCCCTCTTGCTTCTAACTTGTTCCAGTAATTCCCCACAAACAACAGAAGAAGTAACTTAAACTTAAAGTAAGTAAAAGGAGTTTGAACTGTGTTTGCAGTGTTGCTGTAATGATTGTACTTCAAAATGCTGTATCTCTTCTGCCACATGTCATTTTATTCTCCCCCCATTAAGCAACCCACATCTATCCTTAGCAACCCAATAGGCACTAAAAATAAAAAATACTGTACACTACCTCCTCACTGGTCTAAATTAAAACTTGGATCAAATACAACTTTAGAGGTTTACAGACACTAAATCATATTCAACACCAGAATCCTGCAAATATAACTCATAAAACAGTTCATGAGTGGACATGAAATGATTAATAGTACACTTCGTGACTTTGTTTGTTGAGTTTGTCAAAACATGTCAATGTAAAATTAACTCATGCAGTATTTTTAAAGCAGTTTCCCCCTCAAAATCTGCTTTTCTATGCTTGAAACTAAAGCACCTGACCCGTATTCACAAAAAATTGACTCGTCCCTTACTATTACTAATTAGTGGTAAAGCCCAGAAGAATTTTCCAAAATGATGTTTATTGTTGAATTTATGTTACATAAGAGAAATACCGGAAATGATATTCTGACAAAACTTTCTGTAATAGTCTTTATGTTGAGACTGTCCTCGCAGTGAAATTAACATTTAACATCATCCAAAGACTAGCTATTCAATTTTATTAAGTATGTCAGTTTTAATATTGAATTTATAATTAAATTGTATAAAACTTTAGCATAAATAAAGGTAGCGATACAAAAACATTGTAAAATACTTGCAATCAACTGGGAATTATTTAGCATATAAACTTTTTTCCTCTCTAATACTGCTTTTTTTTCGAATACTGCATTCATACCATCTTGTCTCTAAGGAACAGTTTGGCAAAAACTACCTGTAAATGATGATTCTCAAATCAATATGTGTGCTGAGGTGTTTAAAGCTTGTAGCAGTGCTTGCCTTGCAAAACCAAAGAAGCATGCTACAGCTTTTACAGCTCAATTTCCTTGTATAACCTTTATCATTGGGGCAATCTGCAATGACCTGTCAGCATTTTTGTCAGCTGCAAAAGATATGATCTACTAAATACATATATAGTATAAGCAGTAAAATGTAGGGGTTAAGAGTCTCATAATTTTAAAATGGAGTAACAGGAATAGTAGACATGATATTTCAACCTATTTAACCTATTGTATTTTTAAAGTGGCACCCTCTGGTTATGCCATTTATAGCAGGAACATTTTTTATTGACTGGATAATTCTTTTCTGCCAGCAGTGAACATTACTTACATAGAAACAAACCAGAATGATTTTACTGAAATAAGAATTTTTCAGGGCTCCAACATCTGGTGCTGAAATCAGTATACGTATTTTGCTGTCACATAGAGTCAGTGGGAAAAAGATAAAGCAAAAGATTCACATTCATCCTCAGCTTTAAAGAGCCTCCAGAGTAAACTCATAAAATGCCTGCTGACAGCTAAAACTGGTTGTGGAATACATAATCAAATTCCTGCTTTGAACTCTTGGTCCAAAAACAGCCACACTAAAAAGGTGTGTGGATTACCTTTAGTCAAGTCTGATTAAGCAAGTGAAAAATAGGATTAGACATAAAGGGGGAAATGAAATTAAACAGGAGATGAAGATCCACTGGAATGCAAAATATTTGGCTATTTTGAAAATATTTGGCACCAAAAGAACTTTCCTAAAGATATGGATGGTTGGATGAATGGATGGATAGAATGATGGATAGATGTACATACCGGAAAAATGGATGGGATATATGGATCTACTGTATATATTTCCATTTGTATATCTATTTATCTATCAAAATGACTCGATGGATATATATATATATATATATATATATATATGAAATATTATGGTAGTCGGATGGATGGATAGAATAATGCACAGGATGGATAGAATAATACAAGGGTGACCTATACATACATGATAAATATTTGTGTATGTTGCACAAATATAACCAGTTCAGATACAGGACAGAGAGATTCATGGAAGGATGGATGAATGTAGAAAGATGAATTCATGAACTGACTGATTGGATGGACAGAAAATAGAGAATAATGGATAGATGGATAGACACATGTACAGACAAATAAATTATGAATAAAATGATAGTCAAACAATTTAGATAATGAATGGGTTGACAGATAGTTTACATAGATAGAAAGACAGACAGATATACAGTAAATGGACTGTGAAATAGATGAAAATTGGATTGTTGCACCACCCTCCACTTTTTTTGGGAAATCTTTACTAGAACTTTAGAATGTAACTGTGTTAATTGTTGCCTATTCAACCACAAGAGCATTATTGAGGCTGGACACAGATGTCAGTAAGAATACTTGGTATACCAGTTCATCCTGAAGATGTTCAGTGGATTTGAGATCAAGACTCTTTTTCCCACACACAAGCTTTGGCAAACTATATCTTTCTGGATCTTTCTGGAATGGGGTTGGACTGAATCCTTTAAATCCAACAAAAGTACACCTTGAAAAATTACAGTTGGACATTGGAGAAAATTCTAAACTCCAAAATTTGTGTTGCAGTGTGGTGAAGAAATGCAGATGGGTGTGATGGTCAGGTGTCCACATACCTTTGGCTTTATTAGTATAGACAGATAGATAACCAACCCTCCCACACATTTAAATCATATTTGTTACAGATAGAAAATACATGAACTATATAATATTATATTAAAACTATATTATTTTATTGTGTATCATATTTATAGTGCTGACAGTATTCTTTTCACATCTCCCTCAGATACCTTCCATTCCCTGCTATCTTTCACGCTTAACCACACTCTCTCACTCCTCGATGTTGCCTACGAACCAATTGCTGCTGAGTCCCGTCCCTTAGTCTCTGTCCTCTTCTCTGACCTTGCCCTCTACCTCCATGGCAATGATGATGTCTCTGTTGTTCGCTCTGTGCGGCGCTTTTTTGATGAGCTTTTCCCACTGGTCTATTGGCGCCTGGTAAACCCAGGGCTTGCATCCTCCACCTGGTCAGTAGAGGGTGCTGAATGCCTCCGTGCTACAAGGCAAGACCTCAACCCGTTCGGTTCTCACCCACAGGCTCTGGCACATGGGCTGGCACAGGTGTTAGGGGTTGGCCGATCACTTATGCAGGCGCTAACAGTAGGCGTTGGGGTCCTGAATGCTTCAGAATCAGCAGGCATGGCAAAAGAGTGTGGAAGGGCAATAATGAGGATGCAGTTCTGCTCACATTGCAAAGGACTCACACTGATCCGACCATGCCATGGGCTCTGCCTGAATGTGATGAGGGGTTGCCTGGCAGGACTGGCGGAGCTGCAGGGACCATGGAGTCGCTACATAGCTCTGCTGGAGGGCACAAGTGCAGCATTGGCTGGGGGGCATGAGCTGGAGCTAACTCTTCTGGGCATTCGTGAGAGGATCAACGATGCCATCCTGAGTGCTCAGCTGAATGGACCACATCTCAGTGCCATTGTAAGTCACACCTATTCTATTTTCTGTTTGTCTTGCTGTCTATATTATCATTAGTCAATTAGATTGATTGGTTAATAGAAAACAGGCTGGCTCAACAGATAGATGAATGTATGGATAAAGGGATAGATATACCTAAAGACAATCAGGTAAATAGATGTATGGGTAGACAAATAAAAAGATCAACTGATGGCTGGATGGATGAACAAATAGGAATGTGGATAGATAGTTATGGGTATAGATGGATATGTGATGGTTGGAGCAAATCAAAATATAACTAGTTGCATGGTTCGAGGGCTATATGGATGTCTAGATGGCTAATCAGATGGAAATAGAGACAGCTGGATATAATGTAAATAAATGGATACGTGGATGGAAGGAGCAATACGTGAATTGTTGGATATACAGCGAGTTTAATAGATGGACAGAGAACAGAATAAATGATGAATAGCCAGAGGTACAGATGGTTAGACATTTAGGCAGTTTACATAGATGATAGTTGTACAGGTTGAAGTTTGGAGTACTCTGTCTATAAACATTGGTTTTAGATTGTTTTCATACTTACCTACTAACATAGATAATGTTAAGCAATTATTGAATGTGACGAAGTATGATGTGGACAATTATTCAGATAGAATATTACTCAAATCCGGATTTTTTTTTTCTTTCTGGATAACACTCTCCAATATCTGAATAATTCTTACAAAAGCTGGCTCAATAAGTTGAAGCTACCAGCCGCCATATTGGTACTCCCTATCCCAGGCAGGCAAAGCAGTTTACGTGTTTTGCCAGAACAGATGTTTTTGTCCTTTTGAAGTAATATCCAGATTGAAATATAAATGAGTTT
>JAQMYF010000002.1:23276711-23304727 GCA_030014195.1 Neosilurus mollespiculum | reverse complement strand
TACCTTAAATGTCTGACACTTCTGGTTCCTTTTAGGAGTTTATTATAATCATTGAGGTGGTCAATTTATATGCTCCTTATCAAATTGAAGTGTTTTTTTATTACGTATATTCTCACATATCCTTCTTATGGACACTTATAAACAACTGTTTAGTTCCTCCTGTGTAATCCAAGTGAGTTCTTGTTGATCATGTATGTGAAAATATTTTTATTATTAAACATAGCTGTGAGTTTACTGTTTAATGTTATTAAATTTAACTTCATCAAGCATTTAACATGATCACTGATCATGTTATATAAAAAAAAAATTATTCATTAATTTTCTGAACTTCTTAATCCTAATTAGTGTCGCAGGGTGGCTGGTGCCCATCTCAGCTGACTCTGGGCAAGGGAAGAGTACCCCCTGGACAGCTCGCCAGACCATAGCAGGGCAGAAACATGCTGACAGCTATGCAGCCTACTCTTGACGAAAATCAGCAATAGTTGTTTTACATGCCTCTCACCACAGACATTGAGAGACATGGCCGGCCTTTGATAACCCAGTTAGCTGCACTGGAGGGACAGCAGTGACATCCCATTGATAGTGGGGCTTGAATCCCTGACCTTGGGATGAGTAATCCAGCACCCTACTACCGGGCCACCATTGCCTTCAAAAAAAAAAAAAAATTGAACATATTTCTTTAACAAAGTTTACCACAGTCTTTTCAAACTTTAATAATCCACTGGAAAGTTCTTAACCCAACTCCAATTTTTACACTCTCCTTAGTTGATTTCAGTTAGTTCATGGTTACTGCAGGCCAATAATTGACCCTTCTGCCAGACAGAGTATTTACAGTACAATACATTATTTACAATAATTAACACTTCTGACATAATTGTTTAAGAAATTAGAAGCTAATCACTGCACCATTTAAAGTTAAAAGTATTGTTGCTAGCTGAAATGTTGTTCACTACAGTAATTATCACTTCAAAGTGTCCTAGATATTAGCTTATTTAAATCTAAATGGCGACTTGTTTTTCAGCTTGGTAGTGAACTATATACTTTTTTCTTGATAGTGGCACTTTAGGTATTTTCTATATTAGATATCTGTATGTGTGAAAGGAAAAGCAAAATTCAATGGTGAATAAAATCCTGGGTCTGAGCACTGCTGACAGCTGCATGCTTGTATGGGTGTGTGAAGGTGGATTAAGTTTGAGGCTCATACTCATAAGCCCGTCTGAATGGAATGCAGACCTGCTCGTCAGAATGAAAGATATTATTACCGATCCCCCCTCTGACCCTTTGGCTCTCTCGGCTGCCTCTAACTAAAAGTCCCTATGTAGCGAGCGTTCCCACCTCCCTCCAATCTTTCTGGATCAGGTTTTGCTTGCTCACTGATGCTGTGTAGCTGGAATAACTTTGAGTTCATGTTACTTAAGGTCTGGATTGCATTGTTGGAAGGGGCAGGAAGAAAAACGGGGTCAATATGGCATCAGTACAAAGATTGTCTGCAGTGTAAAGGGATAAAACTGTGGATCTCATTTAAAAAACTTATATGATTTGTTGATATCAACAGACCAACTGGTCCAAGGTTCTGATTTAAAATTGTATTTAACTTCCTGGCACAATCTATATTAGGTTTCAAGCTCTCGAGTGAATGTGACTTCATATCTTACAGTAGCAGTCAGAGCAAATGCTGTGTGTAAGTTTGGAATATACCAGGCCTGGTCTTAAACCTGTCTTGGTGCGTTGTAAGTTATTTGGGTGGTTTCCTTACTCCCCTGTCCTGCATGCAAATCTACCTGTAGACAAAGGCAACTCCAGCTGGCTGACAAACCCGTTCTCAAAACACAGTGAGACAAGAGAGGGGCCACAGCGAGGGATGTGAGGGAGTTTAGGTAATCCTCAAATAAATAAAGCACTCTGGAGAAATACGAGGTTTATCAACCCTGCTTAGAGGCAGTTGACTGCAGTAAGTCATGGGTGTGTAGGTCAGCAAGGTAAAAAGTACTGATAAATGACAAATAAGTAGAATAGTCTGCATACAATAGTCTGGTGAGCAGTTCTATGTGTACCGCCTTCATCCAGTGTGGGCTGAGATAGGTGATTAATAGGATTAAGCGGTTCAAGAAATGAAATGGCAGATTGTTGTGGTGTAAGAGGAATAATACAATTGAGGACATGCTGTTATGTTGTATGGAGTGGTAACAGTAGCTTCACTTTTTTTTGGGTTGTATCACAACACTCCACTTTGAACTAGATTTCCTGCAAAAGCATGTGCCGTATGATTAATTTCTTTACTTGGCTACCATAGGCTTTGTATATTGTTGCTATTGTACTTAAAACCTGTTAGATATTCTATAACCCTTTGTATCTTCCACATTGTTCTTTAAGAAATAATTGACTATTCAAAAGAAGTAGTGGAAAGTACAAAAGGGACCATCTGAAAAGATGGCATTGATATTACTAGACATCAACTGATATCTAGTGAAAAGTCCATGTGCTTGACTCTCAGGTGGAAAAGGTGTGTGGTTCTCTAACTGAGTCTGCCTCGTCCACACAAGATGGTCCCGCCCAACAGAATCCAACACCTCAGAGCCCTACACCCTTGAACCCGAGTTTGAGTGTGGAATTAATCTCCTCCATCCCGTCCATGAGTCCTAGAGTACAGGACAAATCTGATGATCACCAAGACAGCCATGTTACACTGAGGAAAAGGTGAGAAGCTGAGTTTCATAAAATGTAATTATATCACCTTCTAACTTCTAGCATTTAAATTACTTTTAATTATTTTAATGTACAGAACAGCCATTTTTAATTTAAGCATCATGGGACACAAATTAATTAATGCGAATTTTAGCTGCACTCCTTTTTTCTTTTTGTAAATTAAGTGTGGTAAGTTTGGTTGTCATGTATTAACATTTTGTGCAGGTACTGTATATTATTGATCTAGTAGTCAGTAATCACAAAAACACAAACACTTTTGCATTTGCATAATATTATTTCAGATGAATATTTACCATTTTCACAAAAACCTTATTTATACTTGCAAACCAGATGTCTGTCATTCACTACATTTTGTATGTTGACGAATACCTCACATTTTTCTTTGGTCTGAGGAACCGCGACTGTCAGAAAGCTTGTAAAATTCCCACTCAGAGGCTGATGTTAACCGTTTTTTGGATGTACTGGTTATTTTACCCACTGGTGCTTTTGATCAGTGTTACCTCCAACAATAAATGAGTTTGTCACCCCGATTAGATTCCCTTTTCCTGTGTGGAATGTATTGCCAACTTTCTGATCTCTGACATTTACAGATCATTGCCTTTAAAAACATCCAAGCATGACAAGCCCAGAAGTCTGAAGAAGATCTCTAAGTATGTGGCAAGCTCTTTATTTGACACGGTACATTATCCAGAATGTGTGTGTATGTGATAACATAATAATATTCATTGACTATACATATCTTATGAATGGTTTTGTTGTACTTAATTTCTTTCCTGATGGCAATGTTGTAATGAAGCAAATCACCTTCTCAGGGAATTTATGAGCTACATTCAGCGGTACAAGTCGTTCTTCACCATGTTGCCAGATGTGCTATGTGACAGTGAGGTGCTGCTGGAGGAATATGTCTGCTGGAATGGGGAGGAAGTGGTGGAAAGGTATGATGTGTGTTTGCTTAAGTTCAACTAGTCACAGCTTTTCTTTTTTTTTTCTTATCATTCTTACAGCATTACTGATGTACAGATGGTCATGATTCATTTCCAACAGCAGCTCTAATAGTATATCCAGTAAAAAGGCAAGCCACAGGTATATCAATGGAGATGTTTATTTAACATTTTGGTTGACTTCCTATGTGTATCACTCTTACGAACAAAATACTCAGAAACGGCAACTTGCATCTTCTTATTTATTACTCACAGAAAGTATTGATATCAGGCATCCAGGTTCAACACATTCAGTTATTTAGTTTAACACAGAGTTACTGCCATACATCTGATGTCATTATGCATTCACACTATTACACCATTGCGGTCAAAGACCTGTATGCAACCTGGCATGGAACACCTAGCATGTATTACCTTGCCTACATCAATACAATTCCTTAGAAGGATACTGCCACCCAATAGACAGGAGGTGTATAACAGCAAACAACACAAAACACACCATTAAACAAATGGCTCTTACAGTACGTATATAATAACTAATAGTAAGTAATTTACTTCATGTAACTATAAAATGATAAAACATATGGTGTGCCTTTCTTTAATAAATTAAGGTATGTATGCTATTATATGAAAATAATGAATCATATCAATCTATCAACCCTTTGCCATACCGCATAACCTCCAGGGTCATGCTGGGGGAAGCTGGAGCCAATCCCAGCTAACTTCAGGCAGGAGGTGGGGTAAACCTTAAACAGGTCACCAGTGCATCACAGGACTAACACAGAGATGAACCATCATTCAAACTCACACCTATGGGCAGTTTAGAGCAGCCAGCTGACTTAAGTGCATGTAAAGACTGTGGGAAGAAACAGGAATACCCAGAGAAGTCCACGGAAACACAGGGAGATCATTCAAATTCCACACAGAGCTAGTCAGCCATGATGTTTTTACCCAGAACCTTTTTGCTATGAGGCAACAGAACTAAACACTACACCACTAGAAATATTTAACTAATGACTATGTAATAATTAGGAATATAAATAAACAATTTAAATATAAACGATAACATTCATTTAACTGCACATTTTATTTAATTAGGTTTGATTCGAAGGCAGTTATGATATCAAGTCCATAAATCCAAAATATTATTTATATTTTTATTCTTATAATTAGGGTTATTTTTATTTTTTAAATGTATTAATTTTTTTTTTCTCCCAGAAGTATAATATTGCATTTTTGTAGTTGTGGCAACACTGAGGCTTTGGGGGCCAACAGTTGCCATGGCATTTGGGAGCATTTGCCTGGACCTCTTTGGGACAGAAACCGCATTTAGAAGGAGATGGAATGTCATTGTCACACAGATGAGATTCCCTGGAAAACACATTCTAAACAAACATTTGAATATAGGTACTATTTCTGTCTCAGCACACAGCCAAACTTTTCAGCAACACTGGACACACACAATCTCTCAACTTGGAATACTTGGCATTTGTCCACTCTATGTCACTGCATGCTGCTTGTTACCCCAGGAGAACTTGTAAAACTTCATTGACTGGCCTCTTTAGGTGTTGAGGTTGATGAAGGCGGCACTGTCACGGATGTCCTGCGCAGCAGTATTCTCTAGCATGCCTCTTGTTTTAGTAAGTAAAAAGGATATAAAAAACCCAACTTGGCATGTCTGGAGCCCGATTCTGGCCATCATGGGTTCCGTCCCCTTACTTGTGCCCCTGCAGAAATCCCACTATTGTACCCTTGCTGGCTTTAATGGGGGGTTGGCAACATCAGCGCCCCTGGGTTGCACAAGTACAGCACAGTCCAGGAAACAGCAGAGACCAAACATCAGCAGTATGCTGGGGTACATATTTAGATTTATTTAGCATATTTATTCATTAAAAGTGCCTTTTTTCTTTTATGCAGTTATGTGCAACATGTTGATATATTAAGCTTTAAATGAATGTAATTGTCTTTATAATGTTCTGAAGAAACAACAGTCTGGTGTTAAATTTGTCTGTCATGTGTTAGCATTTTGTGCTTGCATATTATTCATCTAATCAGCAGTCACTTTTCTCACTGAGTCACAGAAACCCAGAAGCATGTGCAACATGTATAATATTATTTCAGATAAATATTTAACATCTTCTCAGGCGATAAACCTTCTGAAGATTTTTTAAACATTCAAATAATTGTTTTATATATTTGTTTGCATACTCTTCTGAAAATCAATCTATTGTATGTGCAAATAATCTGTTTTAGTGTCTCCCTGGACAACATAGTGTCAAATTGATAAGCACGTCTGCTTCACAACGAGAACATGGGCATTTGGGCATTTCTGTGTGGAGTTTGCATGTTCTTCTCACGTTTGCGTGGGTTTCCTCTGGGTACTACATTTTCCTTCCACAGTCCAAAAACATGCACATCAGACTAACTGTCTGCTCCAAATTTCACTAAAAAGTACACTTAAGCACACTTAAAATGAATAGGAAGAAGGCTGTAAGTCTGTCAAAAAGTCATGGTGGTGCAGTGGTTTGCACTGCTGCCTCACGGAAAGAAGGGTTCAAACTTGACTGGGGCCTTTTTGTGTGGAGTTTCCATGTTCTCTTACTGTCTGTATGGGTTTGGTTTGGGGTGCTCTGGTTTCCTGCCACATTCCAAAGACATGGATTAGGTCAAATAGATTCACAAAATTTCCCATAGCCTAATGGAACCTGTATCTATCAGCTGAGATCGGCACCAGTGGATACGCCATGTAGAAAATGAATGAATGAATGAATGAATGAATGCAGGCTAAAAGTCTTCATACAGGCAAAACATCCATCTAAATATCCAACACCACCCCCTTCTGGTTGCATTCTGCACCACATCTTCCAAGAGGTAATTAATACTGTGTTCACATGATGGCAGTCATTTTTTAAAGTACTGTTTCTTGTATGTAAGGCATATTAAGCAACAGTATAACCTTTTACACACATACAGGTAACACTATAAATCTATAGGAATTGATATCACTATAAATCTATATGAAAAAATACATGTTTTTGGTGAATGGGAAAGGGTTTTTATATGTCCGAATAATAATAATAATATAATTTGAGGAAGAAGAAGAAGAAGAGGAAGAAGACAAAGAAGCAAATGGAAATGAAGAGAAAAATGAAGAGAGGAACAAGAGAGGTATGAAGAGGCAAAAATAAAGACAAATAAGAAAACATAAAAATAAAGAAAACATAGAAGAAGAAAACAAAGAAGGAAAAGAAATGAATGCGACGAAGAAGACGAAGAAGAAAAATGCAACAGTGTACATTTCACGCCATGTTATTTGGCAATGGGGGCCCAGAAATGAGACGTGTAGACAGCGTAATTGCAGTTTATCAGACATGTAGATGTATTTGTAGTGCAGCAGACTCATGCTACATTTAGATAACTATAGAGCATTACACATGATAAAACACATCTTTGACACAAATGGATCCCCCTCCCATGAAACATTAGCCAAAGCAGCGGTTTTCAGCTTGCCTTAATGTTCCTAGTGGTATGTTTTGTGGGATGTTACAGTAAGCAAAGGAAATGTCAGCAGAACTTTTAACCACATCTTATCTGGACTTATGTGGTTGCTGCAAGGCTCCTGCAGGGGTATGGTTGCCATGGATTCAGTGGTTGTTGTTGGGTTTTTATTTTTTTTTGGTTTAGGTTTTTTTTTTACTTTACAAAAAAAAACCCATTTGTGGTCAGTCCAAGTTGGCCTTCGTTTGGCTGCTTTTGAACATACAGTTTTTTCTCTCTTGCTCTTAACCAACACTCATAACTGTTGACTCACCCTCAATGATTATATAATAACAATATACTAATCTCCTTCCCTCCTTTAGCCAACATGACTAACACTTTCTGCTTGCTTCCCTACTGAAAAATGTTGTCCTGTCATCTCCCACACATTTATCTATTTCCTATTTATATGTTTCCTCTTTGATGCTCATAAATACATTACTTTATAGATATATTAGGTTACTTTTTTGCTGTTAGACATTTATTACTCTCAGAACTATTGAATTTTCATATTAGTTTTCCTTTTATTACTGAGAAATTTATATTTTACACAGCACTGCTAAATTCTCAACTCTGATAGGCAAGTGTTACAGTAGTGCCAGAGTCTATTCTAGACTCAGATTCCCAGAACACATTACAGTCTTTAAATATAGACTGTTGGGGGTACGGTGGCGTAGTGGTTTGCATGTCCACCTTACAGAAAGAAGGCCCTGGGTTCGAGTCCCAGGCTCAGGCCCTTCTGTGTGGAGTTTGATTGTTCTCCCCGTGCTTGTGTGGGTTTCCTTTGGGTACTCTGGTTTCCTTTCACAGTGCAAAGACACGCACATTAGAGGTTAATTGGTTGTTCCAAATTGCCCTTCAGTGTGAATGTGAATGGTTGTGTATATGTTGGCCCTGCGATGGTCCTGCAAGCTGTTCAGGGTGTACCCCACCTTTGCTCAGTGTCGGCTGAGATAAGCTTCAGCCTTTTCACTTATCTAATAGGATTAAGAGATTCAGTAAATGAGTGAGTGTGAGTGAGTGAACATAGACCGCAATACCCAGACAACACAGTCATGGTCAAAATAAGTTTTAAATTACACACATTTCTCCATTACACCATAGATAATACAGGGTGGTATTGCACACACAAACACACACTTTGCAAGATATACACTCCTTATGCCAGTCATTACTAATCCTTTGTATTATTCTACTCAGGTTCTGGTTTTTGCTTTCATTTTATGTTTTTTGGTTTTGGTTTTTATTTCTGAAAGCTGTTCATTAGACCTACTTGTCCTCTGTGTTTGTTTCTGATTACCCTGATTCCTGCCTTAAGCTTTGGTCTACCTCTTTTAAGAAATATTTTTAATCAAACTGATAACTGATTCCTGCCAGACATAATTATCGGAAGGAATATTGAATATTGAACAGCTAGATAGTATTGCTAACTTCAAGGTTTATATTTATACATTTATTCTAATACAAGTACAATATTTGATATGAAGATGATTGCTTAACATTTATGGAAGGAATCTCCAGTGTTAGCACTTCTCTAACAGTCAGTAAAGCTGTAACTAAGTATTACAGCTAGGGTACACATGGGGCAGGGTTACAAATGTACACCAAGTTGTATTAATTGGCTCAGCCACCTTTCAAGGTGGGGACTAAAGAAAACTGATGTAGTCTTGAGGTTAGCAGTTCAAGTGAACTTTACTAATCATTATGCATTATAGCTAATCAAAAAACTTTAATGCAGTAGGACTGCTAGGGGGTTATAGGTAATCAACTAAATTTAGTTATTCATTATAAGTTATGAATTATATAGCTAAAAAAACAAGCTTTAGGTTACAGCTATTGTTAATAACTTGCTGAATGAAACCATATTGTACGGACACCTCAAGAGTAAAGCCTTGAGAAAAACAGATTACTTATTGTGATGTGCAATATAGTTTATTCACATCTGCAACAAAATTTCAGGTTGTGTGACATAAAGCATGCTCGCACACAGGAAAAAAACAATAAAAATAAAAACATAAAATACCAAAAAAAAAAAAAAAAGTTCCTGAAGAACTAGGCATTTACAGTACAGTTCTAACTGAAATATTTTAATTAATTAAATCAAGCATGACACGTTCCGGCTGGGCAGTGTGTGCCCAGTGGTAGGGTGCTGGCATACTGATCTGAAGGTCGGGGGTACAAGCCCCACTATCACTGGGTTGTCACTGCTGTCCCTCCGGTGCAGCTAACTGGGTTATCAAAGGCCAGCCATGTCTCTCACTGTCTATGGTGAGAGGAATGTAAAAGAACCATTGCTGACTTTTGAAATGAGTAGGCTGCATAGCTGTCAGCGTGTTTCTGCCCTGCGATGGCCTGGCGAACTGTCCAGAGTGTACTCTGCCCTCGCCCAGAGTTGGCTGAGATGGGAGCCAGCCTTCCCACAACCGTAATTAGGATTAAACAGTTCAGAAAATAAATGATGAATAAATGCACGTTCCAGCTGTTACACAGAGAATCTGAAAACATGGCAAAAGCTAGACGTAGTAAGTATGCCTAACTAAAAATTGAGCAATAAATCCCTTGACAACAATACATTCTACACTTATCTACACGTATGTACCTAATTACAAAATATCTACGCAAAAAATGTGACATTTATCTTATTCTGATGGAAAGTAAGTAATAGCACTCTAAACTATAATACATGATGATCAAGAATACACAACGTTAAGCTGCTAAATGCAGGAGAAAACCTCATGATTGTGCATATTCATGCTGAAGGAGAAGCAGGGAGTATGCTCACCCCAATCAGATATTTCTAAAGGATGTTCATTATACCTACATGCTCATGGGTTCTGCTACACATGTAGCCCTGTCCCATATTTAGTCCTGCCTTCCTCCTTGGATTGCAGCTGGAACTGTCTCAAAATTTACAGATTCAAAGACCTGTTGATCATATGCAGCCATTTTGGCTCAAGCAAGTCGTGAGAAATGTTTAAAAAGGTCAAATAGATGAATTTGCATGCATTTGTACCTGAAACAAAACATGCTTGTGTGGACAAAGTCAAACCTGTGGAACATCAGATGAAACAACAACAACATATCCAAACAGATTTTACTTACTAGTTAAGTGGTTTTGCTCCACAACCTTCTGAACAAACAGATGAGCTAATCTAATTGAGCGGATGAATTTAATTGCACTGATGCTCCACTTAAACTCTGCGCCCACGTTTGTGTGTGTGTGTGTGTGGGGGGGGGTTTGAGCATACATGTGTGTGCATGCATGTTTTTTCCATGGGAATAAATCAGTATCAAGTAATGGCTAAGAAATGTCTGATTGCAGCAGCTCAACAAGTCCTAACTCTTCTTTGCAGCTTTGCAGATTTTGACTCTTGGAATACACTGTAACATCTGGCCCATGTCATATTTTAGGATATTGCACTCATACAGTAGGTCATTTACTGTATGTTAAGATATTAAACATGATGGGTGTGAGGCTGGAGGATGGTGTGGAGGTAGGATGTTGTTTAACTTTAATGCATCCTGAAATTTTACTCTTCTTATATTGTATATCTTATATATTCATCTGATATAGTAAATTCCCAGTGGTAACAAATGTATAACTGTAATAAATAGCAACATATTCATTTTATCAACTTACAGCTATACTTGATGCTCTTCAGTTAGCCTGTGAAAGCCCGATCCTGTCTGATATCGGAAGCTAAGCAGGGTCAGGCCTGGTTAGTACTTGGTTGGGAGACTGCCTAGGAATACCAAGTGCTGTGAAGGGTTAGGGACAGATCTGGCAGCCTACCTTGTAAAAAATCAGCTAAGAGAACTCTATGACAACAAAGTCACCGACCCTCAATCATGAGGATGGATCAGATCATCATCATCATAGCTATATATTCCTGTTATCCCATACATTCTATCAGCTATAAACATTCACTTGTTCCCTCACTTTCCTCTCTTTTTGCTCTCTCTTTTAGTTAATCAGACCAAAACCATTTGCCATGTTACCTAGAAACAGAAACATCCTCTCAATTCAGAAAGCAGTTACAGCTTTACCTCTAACAATAACAAAGCAGAAAACTGGTACCTCTTTACATGAATATACGTTTCATAAACATCACATTAAATAAATCTTATATCAGCAATCACACATGTCTTTATTAATTTTTTTGTGGAATATCCACTATAAAATCCCCTGTGTATGTTGTTACTAAAGAAATAATTATATGTTAGTATATACTGAACAGGAACGGCTCAGTCTGATTGGTCCACTATCTTGGGATTGTTCAGAGTGGCAAAATACCATCTAAATCAATATGACAGCCACTCACAGTTTGTCACAGTCACTTGGAGCAAGCAATGTCATCATTAACATGCTTAAAAAAAAAAAAAAAAAAAGTTTCTGTGTAATATATGCTAGAACACCTTTATGGAGTGCAGCTTATTTTGATTTTCATGTATGTATCCTGTGTACTAAATTCTGAATGAGTAGACTAAACAGACGCTGTTAGCTACATGACCTGACCTGTCTCTGTCATGGTTAAAATATGTAAAAATAAACTACAAAATAAGCTACAATATAGATTTAGTTTGCATTTCTTTATGTTTTTGGGTAGTACATACTTAAACTCTTGGAGTGGGTTAAAAAGATGTGTTACACAGCTCTTAGACTTGCTTGTGAGTGTGCTTGGAGCTCACATGCTCAGAGCTTTTGCTTATTTTCCCATGTAGTATATTCTAAAATAATTAAGCTCGGTGGATATTGCTGAGTTCTCCACAGTCTCCTCTACATTTCCTCATGGCGCCTATTCAGTGACATCCAGCTCACCTTCAGTAGATAATTGTTAGAACAGGCGTGTTAGTATAGACCTGTGATTTGTAGCTGTCAGAGCTGCTAGACAATTAATCAACCTCTTTTGAGCAATCAGAAGAATTCAACAGTGCTTTGGTAAAAACTAACATCATATGTTGTGGTTGTTACTAAACATACAAAGAGTTCAAATGATAACAAGCACTCTCTTTTAAAAAACAGTACCATCAGCAGATTGATGGTGCAGACATCTTTCTGTTCAGCAGGTTTGGCTTTCACAAAAACAGACATCTGTTTTGTAAAATACCGCTATATCTGTGGTTTTGTTTCAGAAACTGATATCTGCCATGTCCCATTTTTCTACAGATGCTGACAACTCCATTTCACCAAATCAGCATTCTAAAGCTAGTGTTGTCACAGAGCTCAGCATGCCCATATCCTGCTAATTTGGCATTTATTTAACCGAATAATACATTCAAGCTTAAAAGACTTAAGGTTATATCACAAGTGGAAAAAGCATGTCAGTAAAAAAATTATTTATTGGATTTACTCAATTCAATAGTGGACATTGGTTGCACACACATTGTTTGCTTTGGCAGCAATCTACAGCACTGTGTTAATTTAACACAAACTGTGTATGTTCAGGCTACACAAGTACTCTGTGTTGATACAAAAATATTGAAATTTGTTTGAATAAAGTAAATTAAGCTCCGCAATAATTTCACTCCTACAGAGTTTGATGGCTTTATTTCAACACAGTTCAGTCCCTTTTATTCCCACACTATTTGATCACTGAAATCTAATGTGTTATTTGAATATGTGAATTACATATTTTTCATAATGGTAATGTTAACATTCTCTAAATAAATTTATTCCTAAACATATGTCAATGTAAATATAAAACAGATTCTGAACACAAATCCAATAAATTACATTTTCATTATCCTGCTCAACATTACCCCCCCCCCCCCCCACTGAAAATGATAACAACGTTTAAAATTTCTGAAACAATTGAGACCTTTATTCCATAACTTATAAGAACAATGTATGTCAAACACCTGAATGAACACTTACTGCATACTGCCTTACTACTACAGTCATCTTATTTACAAACAAAACAAGGACATCTTGTCTGTCACTCCTTGTCCTGATCTACAGGAGTCTGTATACAGTTCACACATTTTCCAACACTTAAAGATTTCAGCTTCAAGTATAACATGAATTAAACAATGCTGCCAAATATGCACAGGCTTTAAATATAAAAACAGCTGGCAGAATATTAATTAAGTATGCAAAAATTTTAACATTTAAAACAGTAACATCACTACTGGTGCTGAGAGAACCAGCCACACCACTCATTCCAGTTTCCTTCAAGTCTTAAAAAATAATGATTGCTACTCACTGATGATGCATTTCACTTTTCAGGAGTCTCTATGTTGTCAACACATGACCATTTCAACAGCATGTCACATGAATAAAAAAATATTATACATAAGCACAGCCAATGCTTCCAAACTATCAAAACAGCTGGCAGAAAATAATAAAGTTGCAAAAAATCTTAATATTTAAAACTGTAACATCATTACAGTCGGCAAGAAACCAGCCACACCACTCACTTCAGTTTCCTTCAAGTGTCCATAAACATTGATTGCTACTCACTGATGCATTTTAGTTTTCAAGCTTTGGGCCTTTCTTGAAAGTTGAGCTGCATCTAACTCCATTATTATTCTTTTGGAAGATTTCAAAGGTGTAGTGGAGTCTTGGTGGGTACCTCAGATTTATGGTGTATAAAAGTCCAAACAGATTGGCAGATGCAAGTGTCACATTATCGAGATCATGAAGCACCACCACGCCTTTGATGATTACTCCCACATCATAATAGTCACTGGAGGGAGTCTCTCTCGCAACATAGATTCCCAATGTTGTTCCTTCTACGGCACTTAGTGTGTAGGCCTCAGTCATGCCCTGGTGATTCGAAAAGAAATTTCTTTTTGGGATAGGTTCTTTACTTTTTCAAGCAAACACATTAAGAGACAGCATTTTATGCCTCACAGATTAGTTCAACCATATCCTCACAGACTAAGAAATGAACACTATCATTTGAGTTTACCTTTGTGAACTAGTCAAGTCACAGTTCGCCTCCATGTGGACTCATATATGTAGTGAAGACATTGAGGAATCCTTTTATCTTAGACACGCCTATGAATTTTCTCATTCATCCAGGTCATAGTTATGACTAGCTATGACTAGTGAGATGAGTCAGGAAATCTGAAGGAATTCCATCCAAGTAAATGAGATATTGCATTTCTGATATGTCGCAGTGATCTTGACTATTGGCGTAAAAGATTTAATCAGTTTATGCAACTAGATATTTACACCCTAATGATATCATGCTCTTATAACTTAGGATACTTATCTTTTCAAAATATGTTTTTTTTATTGTGGCAAAGGCACCACCTCTGTTTGCACACACTTACCATGTACTCCTGCACAAGGTCATCAGTATCCTCATTAAGGAAATGCAGAGTCCTCTTATGATACCCTCCCTGCCAGCATTAATATCATCCTGAAGGATTATAACAAACAACAGCAACACTTAACACAAATTTTCAAGATCAGAGAAGAAAATTATCAAAAAAACTAAAAATGTTTTGCAGTGGTTAACTTGTGAGGCTGGCACCTGCTTTAACAATATGAAAACCAAATGAAATGCAGCAAACTCTGTTCAACTAAATTAAATTATCATTGTATGTAGACTTAAACCAACACTACCTATTATACACATTCATGTTCAATGAGGTTTGTATCTGTAGAGCGTTTCAATCTGCTATTAAATCTGCCCTTCTAGGGACAAATGACTTGATAATCACTGGTCAGTGGCAGCTTTGACAAAAAGGAACTGACAGTGCCCTAATCGATGTTATTACACTTGATCTGTGTAATTAGTGTTAACACACTATGTTATTACACTATTAAATCTAGGTCCTGTCAGCACAATAAGTAAACAGATTTTTGGAAAACTGGTGATTGTAAGGGACACTTTTAAATCTTTTACAGGCCTTGTACAATGTATGTGCAATTTAAAGTTAAACAGTAGTAGTTAAAAAAGTTCTTACAGTCATCATGGCAGCCATGTCCTTGAGTTTCTTGCCTTGCTGCCCCTTTTGCTTCTCAAACACCCTCAGAAGACTTGCAGAGTGCATGTCGAGTTGTGACAGAGGCCAAAGCTAATGCTGGTCAACTATGCATCAATTATTTTTGCAAACACATGCAAATTTGGCAGATAACACTGGTAAAACTACCCGTGAGCTGCAAACCTACTAAGTTGGCTGACGCCGTTACAACGAAGTTAATTAATTGTTTGGCTTGCAGATAAAATATCATGCTTTATTCTCTCAAAGTAACATCAGTTAGCTTATCAACAGAAAGTAACTGGAATAGAAAGTAATGGTGCTGTGTTTTTTTTTGTTTTTTTTTTAACGGCAGCAGCTTTCAAACTTTCAGGAGGAAATTTAGCAGACATACTGACTAAACAGTGTGACAACAAATAATCTCGAGACAGCTCTTGCACTTATGTTACCATCTGTCATGATATTAAACTACATAAAGTTGCACATTATTTAAGAGTTAAGTTAATTCCAGACGCTCGTACTTACCAAGCTGAGCTGCACCTGCTTAGACGTGAACATGGACATGAAGTGCCGTCTGCTAATCAATGAGCGCAATAATTGATTGTGCGGGATGTTTTTTTGTAAACCTTTATTTATATGGGTGATCTTATTGAGATGAGAAAGGAGATCGAGAGGGACCTATCACAAGAAAAAAAAAGTTGACATGACCAATTCACTTTATCTCAAGATGAGTTGGACATGTTAATGCACGAGCTCCGCATATAATGTAGTTTCTATACAATACTGTTATATTTTATTTCAGAGCATGAAACAAGAGTGTTAAAGTAATTAAAGGTGCTTAGATAGATCCAACAGATGCCAGTTTCTTTTTTTCAGTGTAATAATGTTGCTGGAAAAATCCCTCACATCTCTATGCACAAATATAGGCTGGCCTTGGGTGCATACATGAATAGAATTTAAGCTAGTTAGTGAACCTTACTGAAGTTTAGCTCAACTTTGTTTCTCATCACTGACATTGAATTCTGACATTGATCTTTTTTTTTCCTCATCATCCAGCTGTTTTGTTTAAAAAAAATATGCTTAATAACACTTCTTAAGTCAATGCACAAATTTTACCCATCATTTCTCAATGCCAAAAGGACACATGTGCCAAGTGTTAAAGTTTGTTCAGTGTTAAGTCTTTTGTTTTTGATGAATAACTCTAAACTAATTATGAATTCATCTGTGCTTTTGTCATTAGAATGAGTTTATCAAGAGCTTTCATTTAATACTGTATCCATCATCCATACAACACATCTGTTGAGTAAAACTGATTCAATGGTTCTTCTATGTGGAAGTGAACATAGAGTTGCATGTTCCTTCCTTTGTGGGTGTCCGCCAGGTGCTCTTTTTTCCCTCCACAGTCCAAAGACACATAGATTAATTACAATGGTTACTTTAAATTGCCCATAGGTCTGAATGTGAGTTTGAATGTTTGTCTGTCTCTCTGTGCTTGTCCCTCTGCCTCTGGCAGCCTGCCCAGAGTGTGTCCCATCCCTCACCTGAAGTCAGTTGTGATTAGCTCGAGCTCACCTTTAACCCACCATGGATAAATGTTACAGGTAATAGATGAATATGCCTTCCTTTCCAAGGAATTTTTTAGACACAGAGTGATGAGAGAGTGCACCGATCATGTGCACCTTTCATGGCACACCCATCACACATCGCTCTGATTTTCTGGAGCTCATGAAAGCTCCAGATAGCATGCACCACAGTATAATAGTAAAAAGGAGTCTTTCAGTAGCATTCAAACAATACTAGCCCTGTGCTACTGTGATGACACGATGAGGCCACATGTCAGCTACCAATCTGAGAGGGTGAAAAATAACATGTGCTTTAGTGTTTTTTGAAATGCTGCTCTTGTAGGGTAACAGGGCAGCTGAACACTCAGAGCAAAGCATTAACTGTCCATTTTTGCATACATAAGTTCACAAATGATGATTGACAGACCATGGCTTCTTAAAATTTCCCAATTGAATCATAGCCAATTCCTCTATTCAAGATAGGTCTCCCCTTTGTGTGTAAAAACCCTTATGTGATTTATGAGAAGGGTGTCATTGAGCAGAATACACTTTCAGGAGGGCACCAAGTACCTTATTCCATATACATAAGCTCAAAGATGCCCTATCCTGATTGAAAGGAAAGGCTGTCCTTCTCACCGCTTCTGCTTCACTCAGCAGCTGCATTCTAGCATTTTTAGAGCCCAGTGTTGCAATAACTATTAAGCAATGCATACTGCCTTAAATCATTCAGGAAGGATGATTGCTGAACTTGCAAGAGTGTCATGTTTGCCCAAGGCTCACTGATGTGTGTGAGGAGCAAAAGCTAGTATATCTATCAGGTCTATCCAGAGAAGTGCTACTGTGGCACAAAATGCTGAAACTGTTGATGCTTTAATGCTGATAGAACGTTGTCAGAACACACAGTGCATTGCAGCTTGCGGTGTATAGGGCCATCTAACCACAGAGCAGTCAGGTGCTCTATATAATGATGTTTGAGAGCAATGGTTAATTATTATTTCTTATCCTTTATAATATTGAATTTTTATACTTTGGTTTGACATTCCATGTGTTTTCCAATAATATTATGACTACAAAATTCTATATGATGTGGAATTCTTTTTTCAAATGTATTAAAATTTCAATTGATTACCAGTAGCGACAGCTTGAATAAAAATAGCCATCAATACTGGCTTTAGAGTCAGCAACTAGACAGCGCGGTGGCATAATGATTACTACACCTGCCTTGCAACAAGAAGGTCCTTGGTTCGAGTCCTGGGTCCAGGCATTTCTGTGTGCTCTGGTGAGCTTTTTAGGGCATACCCTGCCTTCGCCCAGTGTTGGCTGTGACCCTAATAGGATTGAGCTGCATCATATAAGTCATTTATCAGATTGAGAATGTATTCTCTCTCTTTATTTTGGACATTGTTGTATTTTTCAGTGGACATTTTTCAGAACATAATGTGAGTGAAAGTCCTAGTTTTTCTAGCAGTAAAAATAAATAAAAAATCTGTCTTCGCACCTTGGAATCACATGTTAAATGATTGATTGTGCATAGAGTGCAATTTTATTGGGACATAAATCAGTTGGACTTATTACATGAACACCACCATCATTTATCAGCAATTCATTTTATTATTGAAATGGCAGAATGAGAATAAGTGAAAAGCTGGTTTGTGGTACTTTGGGAACCCACTCCTTCCTGAAATGTCTAGTCCTATCTTGGGCTAAATGATACCCTAATCTTTAATTGTAATGATTTAGGATACATGACTAAACAGGTAGTCATCTGTATCCTAAAGACAATGTAGTGTGTGAAATAGAGATAGCCTAATAATTTACCATTAGGGATGGTGTTATTCATTCAGATGAGTGGCACTAATTAGAGTCGCTGAATGTGTTGATTATTTATTCAGTGATTATACCGCTTAAACGCTGTTTTCACTGCTCAGCCATTGATATATCTGTACATTTTTGGTGATTCAAACACCAGAACACATTCTTGTTTCATTTATTTGGAATGGATGGCCCATTGGTAAATCTGAAAAATTTGGCTTTGTTTTACAGAATGTGGACTCACAGCATCTTAACAGGATTAAAATAATCTGACAGCAAACAGAGTTGACAATTAAATCCATCACTGACCTTTGTTTATTATTCACCAGCAGGAGTATTTAACATCCACTCTGCATGCTTAATGAAACTTTTAACCTGTCTGACCTTTTCACATTGCCCTGTGGATGACAGACCCTGCTGTGCATGGTTCTTTGCACAACAACCAAATAAATACAACACCACAACATGGCAAATAAAAAAATAAATAATATTTAATATATGTATATTTCAGAAGATAATAATAGGAAAAAGATTTAACTCAATTGAAAACCATTCCTGTTACCAAAGTGCATCTCTGTGAGAAGCTGACTACCCAAATTATAACATCAACTGATAAATGCTTGAAACTAATGTTTTAAAAGCTTGCTTAATTTCTGACTGGAATCCTGGCAGTAATCTTCTTTAGTGACACTTTGTCTTTCATAGGGTTTTATTAGTTTTAGTCACCCACTCATTTGCTGAACCATTTAATCCTATCAGTGTTGCGGGGAGGCTGGAGCCTGTCTCAGCCAACACTGGGCAAAGGCAGGGTTCACCCTGAACAGGTCACCAGACACACACACAACCATTCACACCCACACCTAGGGGCAGTTTGGAATAGCCAGTTGACCAAATGTGCATGTTTTTAGACTGTGGGAAGAAACCCACGCAAGCGTAGGGAGAACATGCAAATTCCACACAGCAAAACCGTCGCCAAGTCTCTGACTTGAACCTAAGACCTTCTTGCTGTGAGCCAGATGTGCTAATCACTATGCCACCATGCCACCCTTCATATTAGTTTAATTTTACATATTCTAACCATGACAGAGGCAGGTCAGGAGAGCACCACATGCTCCGCAAGCATATGCTACATAGAAACAAAGAAAAATGCTCTCTCTGTGTTAATGATTTTAGTATATACATGAATACAAAAGAAAAGCAAACTCCAACCAGATTTTAATGCTTTCTTTTTCCATTTTGAAACTTGACATTGATGATCCAGCCTGTGCTAAATGAACATGACAAATGATCAATGAGCTGTGACAAGCAAATGGTGGTACAGGCCTCATGAGTGATAATTCTCATTCTTACTCATTTTCTGACCAGTGATTTGTTGTTAACTCCATTAAAAGCTTATTAATTTTTTTTTTGTCCAGGAGTGTATAACATAACAATAAACCTTAGCGTGATAACAGCAACTCCACCTCAGGCTGCATTATAAACTTTTTTTAGCCAGCAAATGTAAATAATTTGATTTGTTGTATATTTTCAGTATAATGGTAGTCATTGCGCAATATTTTAATAAATAAAAAAGCTTGCAAATAGGAACTTGTATACATGCTGCATGATTAATAAGCATTTGACCTGACCTTGATTTACATGTCTGGGGGGGTTCTCTGTAGAACCGAAAATAGAAGGCTTCAACGGTAACAAGTAAAACCTCTTTTTGAAGAAGGAAACCTTAACTACTCAAAAACCCTCTTTAAAGAAAATAATCCTGTTCAGTTGAACACTACACATCACTGCAGCAGTTTGATGTTCACCCTGCTTTAGTACATATAATGCAGTCCATTGAAGGTTTTTAAAATAAATCATACATGAAATTATGTTGATGTGGTTGTCAGCACAGGTAACATCCTAAACACTTACCAGGCTGAATGGCAGGAGGTTCCCGAGAGCTAGAGGTGGTGGGGACAAACATGAATGCAGGTATTAGTATGCAAGAACAGTGTGTGTTATTTATGCTCAGCTTGCCATGGGATAATTAATTGGAAACAGGTGTTGGTGCATGTGTAATGAGTGGAGATGGTGTTGGTGCATTCCTAATGAACCGAGGATGAAGAAGGAGGCTGACTGATCCTGTGGATGTTGTCACTCCATTGTTATTCATATTACTTAGAACATTTATATTATCTGAGTAATTTTAAATAAATTGTTGGAGCTGACTGGTCCACTCCTTATTACGTATTATCTGTCTGTTTATACATAGGGGTGTGGTAGTCCAGCACAATGAGAAGGTCTGGGTCTCAAATCTCTGCCAAGGGCCTTTCTGTGTGGAGTATGCCTGTTCTTCCTGTGCTTTCTTGGGTTTCATCTGGGTACCTCAGTTTCCTCCCCAGTACAAACACATCACATCCACTGGTTACATCATATTGCCCATAGGTGTGAATGCAAATGTGGATGGTTCTTTGTATCTGTGTTAGCCCTGCAATAGACATGTTCAGGGTGTACCCTTTCTTCTGATAAGTGGTATAAATAACTGATGGATATTTAAACGTATGCCTTTTGATATTGGTGCTGTTTGTCAAATATTTGAGTGAGAGAGAGATATAGTTGTTTTCTATAAAACTCAAGATTTTTGGCTACTAGTTTGTGAATATATTGTGTTACCCAACTCTATGTTATACTTCGCACTAGTCTGATTACCTAGATGAAAAAAGTGGCCACTAATGTAACTTAATTGCAAATTATATAAAGCTAATTATGCCTCAATACAGACTATGGAAAATAAGTGATGACATAAATGACTTTATCTAACCCCAGTGTATATTCTCCTTTGATAATGAAAGTATAATGCTTAACCCATCTACAAAAAGGCAAAAAATCCTTAGCTAAAGTCTTGAATATGAACTGTGCCATTTTCTTGTCACATTTAAGGGTGCTGTATATGAATAACTGATTTTGTTTTGCCCTCTTTGGAGTATAAATATGATGAGACCATGCAGCATATAGTTATATTAGATTATATTAAAGCTTTTAAAAAAAAATCTCTAAATGTTATTGATCTTTACTACACTTTAAAGGGTGCAATCTGATTTTTTGTTATGTCGGGATAATTAACAATCATTTACCAAAGGTGAGTACGATGTCACTGAATATTCAACCAGCATTGAGGTGAATAACTGTTTTATTATATACTACACAGGTACATAAGAAAAGCCAACTAAAACAAGATTTTTTCTAGTTAATTTATAGATGATTTACAGTATTGAGCTAAAAATTACCTGAAAAGTCTCTATGAAGTTATACAGGTTTATTTTAATAGGATTCGTATTTTGAAACTCATTCAGAATTTTACTTTATACTACAGGGAAACATGAGAAAAACAATATTTTAATGGTTAAATTCTTTTAACATTTTTAAAGACTGACATCAGTCACTCTCCACGCCTGCTTCATTACTGGATTTCTCTGGGAGTATTCAGCAATATCCATTTCACCTCTAATGAATTATTGTATATATAAAATATTATACATTTGACATTATATTGTATTCTGATTCATTACATATATTGAATTGTAAATATATCTGGCCAATTGGTAATTATTATAGTTCCTCTCCTTGTGTACTGGTTGGCATGGCAACAAATGCCATGTGCTCATTTTGTTTTGGTTTCTCTTCTAGTGCTGGCTCTGCCCTGTCCAGTTATTTGCTTGTCATCAGATTGTGTTCACTCTTCTGTGTTTATTTGTGATGTCTTTTGTGCCCAAGGTGCCATAATATTTTCACCACCTGACTCACCATCAACATACAAAACGAGTTGCAGTGCACTGTGTGTTCTGATACTTTTCTATCATAGTCAGCATTAAAAGTTTCAGCAGTAGGTGTTACAGCAGGTCTTCAGCGGGATCAGAGCAGACGTACTAGCCTTTGCTCCCCACACACATCAGTGAGCCTTGGGCACCCATGACACTCTTGGCAGTTCACTGGTTGTGTGTGCTTGGACCACCTTTGACAGGTACTTACCACTGGGTCACTGAGAACACCCCACAAGACCTGACATTTTGGGACTAAATAGACCAAGTCATTTAGCCTTCACAACGTGGCCCTTGTCAAAGTCACTTAGTTCCTCGCTCTTGCTCATTTTCCTGCTTCCAACACATCAACTTTGAAAACTAACTGTTCAGGTTTTTCCTAATACAACCCACTACTTGGCAGATGCCACTATAACAAGATAATCGATGTCATTCATGTTACCTGCCAGTGGTGATATAATGATATTAATGTTATGACTGATTCGTGTATATGCTGTTGTGTCAACTTGTCTTTCTAATGTCTTTGCATGCATATCTGTTCTAAAATTCAAGCTGAATTTCATGTTTAGTATTCCTCAGTTTAGAATACTGAAAAACATTTGAAAGGCTTGCCTTACTAGGACAGTGAGCCAAGGCATACAGCAGGCATAATAAAGTATTATAAACAATCATCTAAAAAGGCCTCAGAGAGCCCTATGAAACTAAAGCAGTTATTCCATTAGGGGGAAACGACTGCTGGCTTGGCGCATTAAGGCTTTAAAGAATTAAAGGGCAATTAGTAAAATCTTGGCTCCAGCTGGAGTCGTAATGTCTGATCCAAAGCAAATTAATACGACTTAAAGTCTCTTTTTAAAGACTTTGCACAGTTTAATTTACTCTATGACGAGAAGATGTATGAACAATATGAACATTTCCTGTAGGTTTTTAAGAGAAAGAAGACCTTGAATGACCCTTGACAGTGTACTAATACAGAGTATAGCTCATGTTTTTCCATGCACAATTTGTTAGTCATCCTCTAACCCTTAATCAGTGGTAAGTGTTAGACCACAAGACTGCTGTGAGCTGGATATTTCTGGTTGTTGGGCTGTTTCTCAACCCAGCACTGACACAGGGGTGTTTTAAAACACAGAATTGCTGTGCTGAGAAAGCTTTATCACATAATATCTGGTCAGCATAATAATAAGTATGCAGTGGTCCTGTAGTGGTCTGTACAGTCCGTAATTATACACCTACATAGTGACCTATGTGGTAAATGAGTTTGCTGAAATGGCCAGTCTACATATTTTCCCGTAGTTAGGTAATATATTGCATCAAAACTGGAAATCAAACCTTTTTTTAACACAGATTTTGGTTTACTTTTAAGAATTGATTTAAAGTTATGTACTTTTAAAGAATTTAAGATAAGATCATAAGAATTTGAAATAAGATCATAAGAATTAAAGATAAGATCATAAGAATTTAAGATAAGCTAATTAGACGTAGGTAGAAGAGAGCTGACAAAGTTTGGTTACGATGCTAATAATTTCACTACACCACATAAATATTAACATGTTATTAGAAATATGTTATTAGACATCTTGAGACAGATGGACGGTTCTTACTTCTGCATTTGTTAAATTGTCTCCTTCCCCAGTATGATCTTTGCTGGAATACATTTTTTCTTTCAATGTGATTTTGGCGAAATCTGTGTATTGTTTATTAAAATTGTCAAAAGTGCCACCTAGTCAGTGGAAAGTGGTTGGAATAAGATCAAGAAGATGGATGGCAACAAGCCGGGTCTCAAACCCAGGACCTTCTCGCTGTAAAGCAGATGTGCTAACCCCTATGCTACTGGTCTGCCCTCCTGAGATCCAAGACACTAATAATTTTGCAGCCAGTAACTGAATACTACACCCAGATCACAATATGCCTGCTGATGATCCATGATCATCTGCACTAAGTTTAACAGATATGGAAATGTACAAGAAAACTACAGAATTCGGTTTGTATTGTTTGGAAAAATGGGAATGATTTAGATGCACTTATTTTTGTCCTGAGCTTTAACTTGAAATTTTAAAAGAGTGCTCCAGTATCTTTTTAAGTAGTCTGCTTTTAAGCTGTCAAAGCTATCACTATGACACGTTGAGAAATCTATGACCAGGTTGTATTTCAGACCTCTTCAACACCAAGTCACCTGAATTAGTCAAGATTCTTGGAGTGTATTTATTATGCCTCCTTAAATCAACAATGACCTTATTTGTTTTGCTGGCATTTAGCTGCACAGCTCCACAGTAAGCTGGCCTGCTCCCCATCTGAAAGCAGTTGCTTCATTGTTTTTGACTAGCCCATTCCACTATGATATCACTATGTTATTACATTGCCTGGCACGGCTAATAGGACTTATGAGAAGGTGACCGAATCTTAACTGAATCCTGTCTAGCGAAGTTATGAAGAATAATGAGAGAGGTATTTGGTACTCTAGAGTTGTGTGTACATGTCAGTCTCATCCCTTAATTCACAGGCCTGAGTCAATTCAGAATGGTCATTAGAGAGCTATGCTGCCGGCCCTTGCCTAATGAGTTGTTGCTCTTCTCTTTTCACATTAGTGAGTAACGATTTAGTCCAGCAGCTCATATGAGTCTTATTACCCGTGTCAAACATATTCCACTTGCCTTCCCTCACTCGATCTCCAAGAACAGGCCACAAGGTCAATAGTTAGATTTGCAGCTCTGTTGTGCCTTCAGGCATCATGGCGAGCGAGCCATTAATGTCATCATTAATCATTGATGTCACTGAAATTGCAGACTGAACTTCATTGATTTATACCCAGAAATCAAATGGACTGGAGTTTAAACAGTTCGTTTACTGCTGAAAAGACAGAATTATAGGGACAATATCAGATTAAATTGCTTTTTAATGTCATACTCTGTTTTTTCCTCTTTGCTCAATTGTTTTATGTAGTATAAAGATAACTGAAACATCCATATAGTATTGTATATTTTTAACACAGCATTGTCCAGTTCTCAATTCTGATTGGTCAGATTGTGTTGATTTATTTAAAATAATAGCAGCAGTAGTTCTGATTGCAAGATTTATAATAATAACCTTGTTGTAATACATTACAATTTCTATAGTAATTACTTTGATGTTAATAAATGTGTATTTATTGACATGGTGAATTTTTTGTGTGTGATGTATATTTAGAAATTTTGGAAGAAGTCACCTGTGTCAGAGCTCTGGTGAAGCTAAAGAACTTTAGAGGAGTTTATGCTTTGCTGTTTCTTTGTTTCTTTGCTGCTTATTCTTTTCTGAAATAATAAAATCTGGTGAGAAATCTTCAGGGTGATAATAATAACTGTACTTCATCACAGCACCATGTCACTGATTATTTTCCTATAACAGCATGTCCCCATGTGTATGAAACAACAGAAATGACTTAAAATGGTACTGGGTTTCCCTTTTCTATATCAAGCATTGCAAAAAGAAGACTTTTATTAATAGACTTTTTTAATAGGGCTAAATTTTGTACATAATGTTAAGTTGCGGTAATTATATTATCTTCAGTATCTTTATTTCAAAGGTTTATTAGTGAAAATTATCATATATTCACCCCTTCTTCATTCTTTCTCTTCTTTAGTTACACACGCTCTGTGGTGGGGAACGGCCTCCAGGCCCAAAGACAAAACCCTGAGATTATGATCAGAAGTGTGGACCCGGTTCTAATGGAGGCCAAAGAGACACTTGAGAGATTTAATCAGGTGAAAGCATGTTTTGTACACTTTTTCTTGTCAGATGGCTATTAAGAACATTATACCGTTCTCACTAGCACCATGGTCTAAAACAAAGCCACAATGTTCATTAGACTCATGATGGAAAAAATAAAACTATTGAAGACTTTATGCCAACCACTAAATATGCAAATCTAATTGTGTAACTCTTCAGGAAATCTGAGATGGATTTTCACCAGATGTTAGATGATTAATATGTGAAATGCATCTGTCTCATTAAATCACTCGAATCTTTGCCAGTAAAATCGTCTCTCAATACATTACGTTGAACATAAAAAAGATGCTGCACTCCTAAGACTTCATAACTACCCTAATAATAATGCTGGTCCCAATCTTTCTAATATTGGATAGTGAGCCAAGCTTCCTCTCTAGATTAGATGTGATATTATCAATAATGCAGAAGATTTGAGTAACTTTTTGATGAAAAGAGATGAGGAGGGCACTATGAAGCCCCTCTGGTGACATCGGATTAAAAAATAATAATGCGTGGCCAATCATTGCTATCTCGTGGCCACGAGATAGTTAATGCGTGGCCATGAGATAATAACATGTGGCCACACATTATTTTTTTTAATCCAATGTCACATGACTTAACTGAGCTGTATTTTGACCTTGGACTCGCCTATAAAGACACTGCAGCTTTGTTTGTCTGCCGTCACCGTTGTGTTATCTCCGAACGACACTAAAAGCGGGTTTTAAAGTCTTGTGGTCGATTTTGGATACACCAGCCTTGATCAGTCACCTGATCACCTGATAATATAACGGTGACGGCAGACAATCAAAGCTGCAATGTCTTTATAGGCGAGTCCAAGGTTAAAATACTATGGAGCCCATAAGGGGACACAGAAGAAAAAAAAAAGTAAATATATAGTATTATTATAAAATATATATATATAGAATAATACAATGGAAATACATGCCTTAATTGAGCTGCATCTTAACCTTGGACTCGCCTATAAAGACATTGCAACTTTGCTTGTCTGGCATCACCATTATTTTATCAGGTGATCAGGAGACAGTTAAAAAGAGAGCACAAATATTAAAACACAACAAATATATACAACAAATAAATGTACAGTTTTTAGTATGTATTACAAAATCTATGTCTATAAGAATTTCTTGCACAGTGGAAGAAAAAAAATTATTATCACAATAACTCAATAAATCAAATAAGGAAAAATATTGGAAAAAATATTTCTGATTTTACATGTAAATCCTAATTTGCTCAATAACAAGCCTCATTTCTTACCCATAATTTGTCTTACATTATAATTTTTTTTTGTTCAGCGTTGTTGTGACAAATAAATTGCCAACTGTGGTGGTTTTAGTACTCCAATTGCATGCCAAAATGTACTTTGGAGGTTGAACAATGGAGCCTGTAGTTAAGTGTAATAAGAGCAAATCCATATTAAGGTGTGGTACAGCAATCTGACTAAACAGAGGCACATTTGTTTGTTGGAAATTCATATGGTTAACATCTGATCAGGATACAATCCAGACACAAGGCGTTTTATGTTTCAGTAGAGCAAAGATTTTTGTTTGATTTTTCCAGTGAAACCCTCTTGCTGTGAATCTCCATGTGAACATTTCTGAGATAACTTGTAACTGTTTCCTTTTTATGCACTAAAACCAGCTCAGCCCCTGTTTTAACAAAAAATATCCAACTGGATTATAGTTTAAGTCCATTGCACACCACACCCTTACTGACTCAGACTTTGTGCTCTGATCCGTCTCCCGATATGTCCCACTGGATTCCACTAAAGAGAGCTTGGCTCCTCAATTTCTGGCTCCTGCAGCCATCTTGGCGAGGTGACCCAGGCCGTTCCACTTGACCCTCCGAGGACCTTTTCTGGAATGGCTTACATTCCATTAATAAACTGTGTTCATGATATATATATATATATATATATATATATATATATATATAAACACACACACACACACACACACACACACACACACACA
>JAQMYF010000002.1:23257448-23268335 GCA_030014195.1 Neosilurus mollespiculum | reverse complement strand
TATATAATCTAAAATATATACACTTAAACATTTCACAAAATTTGCCCCTAGAGGGTGGGATATAAAGATGTAGTTGACACCACAAACAATATCAAGGCCTTATTAGCAGGAAGAAATGGAGTTCAAACAGCTAAGTAGTAAGACGAATTATATTGTCATGATGGTAGGCAGTCACTGTGCCTGGAGTACAAAAATGAACTTCTTATAGACAACCGCAAGTTGTTTTAGATTATTTAGCATACCTGTTGAAGCCTAAATGATTCATGAATTTGACTGAAACCTTTAACCTTAAACCTTTAACTTAAACTGGAGCCAATCCTAGCTGACTTTGGGTGAGAGACAGATACACTCTGAACAGGTTACCACTCTGTTGCAGGTCTAACACAGGCACAAACAACCATTCCCACAATTTAGAGTAGAGAGTTGACCTCATGTGCATGTTTTTGGACTGTTGGAGAAAATCTGAGCATCCAGAGGAAACCCACACAAGCAAAAGAAGAACATGAAACTCCACACAGAAATGCCCTTGGTCACATTTCTAAGTAATAAAGCCATATGACTTCTACTAATTTATGTAGATTTATACATCAGATTTTACTAATGCGGAGACATATTCCTATTTCCATCCCAAATTATATTCAATGCACTTGAATTGTAAACTTTTGAATTAGTGCAAGGATGTGAATCAGGGAATCTTACCATTCCTACAGTGAACACATTAGGCTATGCCTACAGCACACCTACAAGACACTGATGTAACTCTCCATTCCCTATTTATTGATGCATCCTTGGACCCACTCATTTTGTACTTCCCAACTAGTAGTGTATTATTCCTTGAATTATTAGTTTAATTAATTAAATAGTAATGAAAATTCTTAATTTCTTTAAAAGCATTATATATCATAACAAGTGCTTTCACTCCTGTAGGTATATTTTCTCTCCTTTTCCCTCTTTTACATTAAAGCTAACAACAATATTGCTTTCCTCCTTTCAGTTATGTTGTATAAGTTTTGCCAAGACGAATCACACACAGCAGTAGTTTGGTATTTTGGGAGGTTTAAGGCCTGCATGTTCAGACACAGTGAGCGATATGTCTAGCCTGCTGTTTGGCCTTCTCTAAATGAGCCTCCATGCTGATCTTCTCAAACCACCAGAGTTGTAGCAAAGCCCAGTTGATGAGGTTAGGCTTTCCAAATGGGCTTGTTGTCAAGGAGACAGGGTTCTGCAACAAAAACCCTTCACTTTCAGCATGCTATCATATCGATCTCTGAATGTGTGAAAGGTGTCCGGACAGTCAGGAGTTCACATTGCCCCTGGGTTTCTTCAACTCAAACATGGTAGAAGTCTGGTTTCTAGACACACAGGCTGAAATGTGTATGTAATAAATGAGCAGGTTATTTTTAAGCACAACATTCTTCACATTCAATAAGATGTGGGAAAGTCTGACTCTGACGTCTGACTCTGATGCACGTGTTGTAGGCAGATATTTCAATAGTTCATTACTATCATTTAATGCTTAGAAAGGGATAGAAAGACCTTTCCATGGCTTGTGGAGTTCACATTCCACTAAACCACGATGAAAGTCCTTAGGTCCAAACAAGAAAACCGGAGGTAGGGATTAATCTTCCCAAAAGTCACCAACCTGCTAACATTTCTCCAAGAGAAAACTCATGCAGGAGGTCATAAAAGATCCAAAAAGATCTTTCAAAAACTGCAGGGCTCAGTCATAAGTCGTCACAAGACAAGACTTGGCATTAAGGAAAAGTCTGGACATAAATGGGATTCATGGGAGAGTAGCAATGCAGAAACCAATGAAGCACCCAAAAGAAACATTATTTTAGTTTGGCCAAATGGGAAAAAGAAAGCACCCAGTGATCCCCAGGCATTTTGGCATCTACAGGCAGCATTTCACAATAAGAAAATCACATCATGTTGGCAAAATAACAGTGTGGATATGTTTTGCTGCCTCAGGACTTGGATAATTGCCATTATTGAAGGAACTATGATTTATTCCCTATCAGAACATAATTAATGATGTTCAAGCATCTGTCTCTGAACTAAAGATGAAATAGAATTCATCATCAAAGCAATGCAAAATGATTTGGAATGATCCAGGTTCATGATATTTTTCCAGCAAGGATCTGAAATAAGCAGTTCATTCCTTACAAGCTAACAACATTACTGAATTAAAGCAGAAAAGGTGTGTTAAAGTAACATGATGAATAGACTTTAAAATTATAGCAAGCTGGCTTTAGTTATTGCCAATAATAACAATAAAAAGTGGTGCAGTTAGTTAAATTTAGGAGGATAATTAATTTTTCACATTACTAAAACCAGTTTTCAAGACCTGTTTTTAGTAAATAAATTAATGAGTTTGAACACATTTTAATATGTGTTACATGATTACTCTGTTATGACATTTTGTATGCAACCATGAAGGGCACAAATACCTATATAATAAATACTTTTATTAATAATAAAAATAACACTGTACTTCGACAAACTTAATAAACAGTATTATACTTTGTAGGTGTTATGCTCAGGGATCCTGATCCCCCTGTCGGGGTTGTTGTGCTGTAATGGCTGGCTCACTGTACGTCATATCTTAATCAACTCTAACATACCCAGTCATGTTTTATTCCTCACTTATTACATCATCTACTTTTCTATGTGGTTGGACACTTGCGGGTTTCCAGAATCTGACAAAATGCAAGTTCATCCTTATTTATTCTAAATCATATAGGAAAATAGGAAATTCTCATGAGGTCAGCTTAAACCTTTATTTAAAAATATTATTTTATATCTTTTTAAAAAAATGTTTACGTAGACATGGTTTCACCTTGAGAACCCTTAAAAGAACTACAACAGGGGTGCCCAGTCTGATTCCTGGTGATCTACCTTCCTAATGATTTTAACTGCAACCCTAATGAGGCCCATCTGATAAATCCAGTCATCGCTTTAAGTCTTCATTTCGAGTAAACGTCTTCGGGAAGGTAGATCACCAGGAACAGGATTGGGCACTCCTGAACTACAGTATGTTTTCTTTGGTTGCAGTGTATTACACAAGCATGTCTAACTATGCCCATATACTGTATCCCCTTTAGATAACTGAACTACAAAGATTAATGCGGTCATGTAATTGAATGGTAAAAAAGTGGGTACAAAATAGAATATCCACAGGATTTGACAACACAACAGCCTGATATGGCAAATAATTGATTACCTGCTAATTATTTAATAAATCCTCTGGGGGACATGGGTGTAGTGGCATCGTGTTAGGAAGAAACTTTGGATGTGCACCCATTAGTGCACCCGTCTCACAGCAAGAAGGTCCTGGGTTCAAGTCCCAGGCTCGGGCATTTCTGTGTGGAGTTTGCATGTTTCCTCTGGCTACTCCGGTTACCTCCCACAGCCCAAGGACATGCACAGAAGGATAATTGGCTGTTCCAAATTACCCTTAGGTGAATGTGAATGGTTGTGTATGTGTTGGGCCTGCGATGGCCTGGCGAGCTGTCCAGGGTGTACCCCGCCCTAGCCCAGAAATGGCTGGGATGGGCGCCAGCCTCCCCACTACCCTAATTAGGATTAAGCGGCTTAGAAAATGAGTGAGTATATGTTTGATGAACTCTTTAATGACATTTTTGAGGAAACCGAGCTTTCCTTGTAGTCTTAGAGCAGCTGCCACTGATAAATACTCCATCTCTGAATACAGCTGTACAAATTAACACATTCTTACTACAGCGGCACCATATAACAGGGAGAGAACGAAGGATTAATTTTAAACAGTGTATTTTCATATTTCCCATATCTGTGTCATGTGTTTATGCAGTATTCATCATCTTGCCGCCTCTGCATGTGCCATACACTGTTTGTTGTTGCCTTGGCTGGTATTATAAGCAATGAGCTGTGACTCCTGGCCTGGAAGCCTTTGTTGAAGTGGTTATTTGGATTGTGTGGGTGGGTTTGCTTTACGTACCTGCTTCAAAGAAATCTGCTTGGCTGACTTTTCTTTTTTTGTACTGCAGTTTCTGTCAGGTGGCTAAGAGAAATGAAGGCCAGTTATTGTGTAGAGAAGAAATGAGATTCACAGATTTGTATTGAAATATTGCAAAAAAATGTTAAGCACAAAAGGTTCATTTAAAGTAAACAATTGGACACAATCCAAGAATAAACTGACTCACTGAATTTGAGGTATAGTGGGTGATAAAGACTACTTAGTCATTAGCATTTTAAAATCCCAAAACATACACTATCCACTGCCATCCACTGAAGAATAAAATACAAGGTATTGTATCCTTCTGAGGTAACATTCTTTGTGGTGGTACAGAAAAGAAATTCTGTTCCATCAGCTCCAGCCAAAGAATGTGAGGCACATAAAACCAGACTGTTTTATACAAGCTAAAGACAAATGAAGGAATTATTTTTTATTTTATTTTAAGCTTTTAACTACTCCTTGAAGAAGGGAGCAGAGTTTTCTGGGGTTTTATGTCTGCCTTTTGCTATTTTGCCAATAATTGGTAAGTATATCAGTTTAACTGGAGAGAGAATTACGGAAACACACACACACACACACACACACACACACACACACACATACACTGGAAATTCTTCACCAAGTATAAAATATTAATGTCCATTTAAATGATTATTTATCCATAAACTAATTCGAACTCTGGAGCTCTCATGGAATACACACATTTTCTGAACTAGCAGTTTTTTCCCTGCATGCCATATTGTTTTTTCACCGAAAGATTTACAAATAAAGCAGTTTGTATTCAGCTTGATTAGTGACATTCACTGAGCTTGTGAAAATTACATAAATTTTATAAACAAAGGAAACATTAGACACTCAGGACCAACCCTCACAACACTGCAGTAAGTATAGGAGTGGCTGGGTATTATGATGATATATACGATTACTAAGGTGAATCATTATTTTAGAATATACTTTTATGGCATATTTCATGTATTGCAGGAAGGTAGCTAATTTATTATAAGAATTTTGTATTCTTTCAAATGTCAGTATCCGAATAGTTTAGAATCTGTACATTTGTAAGAATCTGTAAAAGAATCTGTAAAATCTGTAAGTTTTAAACACTTAACAGAAAAATCAAAAAGAATTTATCATTAGTTAGAGAATACTCAACATTATAAGACATTATCAATATATAACAACTACAGTACAGTTTTATAATTTAGTATAATGGGCAGTGCCATTGCTCAGTGGTTAGCATGTTTGGTTGGAGTCCTGTGCTCACCGAGGGCATTTCAGTGTGGAGTTTGCCTGTTCCCCCTGGGCTTGCGTGGTTTCTTCCTGGTACTCCGGTTTCCTCCCACAGTCCAGAGACATGCCCATTAGTCTAACTGGCTGTTTTAAGTTTCCCCTGGGAATGAGTGCGAGTGTGAATGGTTGTGTGTGTGTGTTACCCTGTGGAGCTATTTAGGATGTACCCCATTTTCGCCCAATGTTGGCTAAGATAGGCTCAAGACTACCGCAACCCTATTGAGATTAAGTGATTCCGCAAATGACTGAGTGAGTTTAGTCTACAGTTTCAAAAAGCTGTTGTGGCAGTTTTATTAAATTACAGCTCATACACAAGGCACAGTAAAAATGTTCCTGGAGTTTTCGAGTGGTGAGCAAATGGAGCTTAGCACTGTCATGTGCCTCAAATGTGTGTAACACAGGTCCAGATGTTGACAATGCAATATAATGAGGCATACTGACACACAAGTGTGACACACACATGACCATGCTGTGCTCTGTTCGTTTACTATTAGAACACTCTCAGAAATTTTTGGTCACTGCTTGTTTAGCAAAATTTTGAAAAAGCACTCCAGATGGTGAAGAATTTGACTGAGGGAATGTTGAGGTGAAGTCAATTACAGTGCACAAAAACAGTGCAGTACTCCACACACAGGGCATGGGGAATTATGAGAGTTTTGTGATTAGAAATGATGCAGGTTAAAATCTAGACTGTGATGGTTGTGCTGTGTTACAGGACATGTGGGCTGAAATAGGACTGGATAATGAGCGGAACATACACTTGGACAGTGGCAGCGGAACTGAAAACAGTGGCGAATGCGATGATGAGGACGGGTGTGAAGGTTCAGGAGAGGAAGAGGAAATAGGTGCATTTTAATTTTTTCTCTATGGATGCTAATGATTTTTTTTATTGCTTTTGCAGTTGCAGCATATGCACTCACATAAATCTTTTCTGACGGAACTCATAAAAATGGGATAGGTTAAGGTTATGATTTGGGATCTTTTAACATTTTAAATGAAGATGATGGAGCTGTGTTTAGTTATCTAGATATATGGTGTACATACTGCTGTCAATAGAGAATCAATGACTTATTAAAAAAGGCAGACAAATGGTTAATATTGATCTTCTAACCTTGGCTTGGATCACTGGTCCTGTCCCTTTTTATGACTTCAACCCCTAACCTCAACAATACAACACAGAAATACAACACACAGAATCTAGGAACTTTGGTTTGATTTGAGGGTAGTGTGGAGACATAGTGGTTAGCACTTCCACCTCACAGCAAGAAGGTCCTGAGTTCGAGTCCTGGCCTTGGGTGTTTCTGTGTGCAGTTTGCATGTTCTCCTCGTGCTTGTGTGGGTTTCCTCTGGGTACTCTGGTTTCCTTCTATAGTCCAAAAGACAGGCTCATTAGGCTAACTGGCTTTTCCAAATTACCCCTAGATGTGTTTTTGTTTTTTTTGCCCTGCAATGGAGTGGCAAGCTATTTAGGATGTACACAGCTTTTGCCCAGGGTTGGCTGAGGTAGGCGCCAGCCTCCCCATGACTCTAGTAGGATAAAGTGGTTCTGCAAATGAGTGAGTGACTTGATTTGGTTGGATCTACTTTGGATGACCCAGTGGAATTTAAAAAAAAAAAAGTTTGCCAAAGTCACATCCTTTTCCCATAGTGATCTGAGGGTCAGGGGTTCCAGCCCCAGTATCACCAACCTGCCACTGTTGGGCCTTTGAGCAAGGCCCTTAACCTTGAATTGCTCAGTTGTATAAGAATGATAAATGCCAGTCGCTCTGGATAAGGGTGACTGCCAAAATGCTGTAAATACCTGTAAATAAAATAAATACCTTTCTCAGCTAATTCTGGGTGAAGACAGGGTAAAACCTGAACAGCAAACCAGACCACTGCAGGGAAAACACCCACACAACCATTTACACTCACACTCATACCTGGGGCAATTTGGAAAAGCTAATAAGTCTAATGTGCGTGTCTTTGGACTGTGGGAGGAAAACCGAGTACCCGGATGAAAACCCACACAAGCACAGGAAAAACTCCTAAAAGAAATGCCTGACCAAGTCTGGGACTCGAACCCAGGAACTTCTTGCTGTGATGCGGACATACTAACCACTACGCCATCATGCCACCCCTACAATTTTAGACAAGAAACACATTTCTGTGATGCTGGTCATCCTTTCTTACAACTAAAATAGAAAGATGTAGGTCTCCACTATCGGATCAATGCACCCTATCCGAACATTCAAAGGCTTTTCCCCATACCACTTCCCAAACTAGCACTGATCGAGGCCAAACGAGGCTGCACATTAAGACAGTTCAATGTCAGAGCCAGCTGGCCTGTTCTGATTCACTCATCAAGCAATCAGTAGTCACTAAGACTGACATAGCATATTTTTACATCACATCAGCAAATGCTTCTGTATAAAAGCAAAGTTATGAGGCTGCACCTGGCAAAGAGTACTTACACACACACACACACACACACACACACACACACACACACGTACAAGCATGGAAATAAGTGTCATTTGAGGCTAACTGGAAGTCGTGGAAAAACATGATCAGCAAGCAATGAAACCAGCAATGACCACATTCTTGCACAACACAGCATACACTGGTTCAGGGAAACTTTAAAATCCACCTCTTTAGAACTAAAACATCACATGATCAAATGTAACTGTGCAAAAATTTTATTAATTGGGAAGTTCCATCTTAGGATTTCAGAACTGTTTGTTTGTACTAATGGGGAAAAAAATGAATGTCTTGCTTTTTTTCAGGAGACAGTGATGCTGTGATTGACACACAGTGAGAAGGTTATGGGTTCAGATCTCACACTGACATTCTGTGTAGAATTTGCATGCTTTTCCCCTGGCTGCATGGGTTTCCAAATATGGGATTATGTCAACTGGCTACTCTAAATTGCCTTTAGGTGTGAATGGTTGTTTTTATCTGTGTTAGCCCTGTAATAACCTGCCAACCTGTTCAGGGTATGCCCCGCTTCTCAACTGAAATCAGCTGGGATTGGCTTGGGCTTCCACTGTGACCCTGACGTATTAGAGTAGCCAGTCAATGTGCATGGTTTTTCGACTGTGAGGTAACCGGAGGAAACCCATGCAGGCACAGGAGAAACCTGCAAACTCCACACAGAAAGTCCCCAGTCAGTGTGAGATTTAAACCCAGAACCTTCTTGCTGTGAAATGACTCGCTCACCAATACACCATCATGCTATATGGTGGAATACGTGGAAAAGTTATAAGTGGAAAAAACTTGCAATTGATTGATAAGAGAACATTATTAATTTAAATTTATGAGAGTCTGAGTACAGCATAGGTCATTAGCAGGAACTGCAAAGCCTGGTCGGTTTGCAATGCACTGACAAAAATGTGACTGACAAAAAAAAAAAAAACCCAGTGTGCTATTTGCACACTGATTGGTTTTTGTATGATTTTGATTATCATATCAAAATACATATGAGGATTGAATTAATTAATTCAATCCTCTGGCTGAAGGTTCTGTATGCTTGTGTTTCGAGACATGACCTGGGATTATACATTGATTCTTTCAGCCTGCTCTCACTGTCAATATTGCTATGCTTAAATGCAAGAAATTCTTTCACCAACTCCCCAAGCTCTTTTCCTCATTCACTTTGCCAGAAGCAAACACTGGCCTTTAGACCTGTTTGACCTTACAATTGGAGGGGGGTGAGAGGTATGACCTACCCATAAGCTTCCTGGCTGTTTTATTCCTGTCTTTGTCCCTTTACTTGTCCCTTTTTTTTTCCTCCCACAGACCCCTGACTCTGCAGCGCCCAAGGCGGATGTGGTATTTAGAATGTAACTTTATATATCCAGTTTATAGAAGCTGGGTCTGATAAATAGTTGCTGAGACTGAAATCTAGAATGTGGTGTAATTAAATCTCCAAACTGGAGTGTGTGTGTGTGTGTGTGTGTGTGTGTGTGTGTGTGTGTGTGTGTGCCTGTGCACACATCTTCATTTGCTGAATGACAGCCTCCTTGGGTCAACAAGTATTTTAGTTAACAATGCTACTTATTGCTAATAGCAAATTGTTTAGCCAACAAGTTGTTTTAAGCCAACAACATTAGTTTTAATAAAGACTGTATCTCTTATCTGTCTTTATTAAAACTAATAAAGACTGTATATCTGTAGAACATCTGTAGCTCATATGCTTACATCCGTATTACTCTTATAACTCCAGATCTCGTTTGATCTCGGAAGCTAAGCAGAGTCAGGACTGGTTAGTATTTGGATGGGAGACCAAAGCTCTTTTGGGGGCAGCCGTGACCTAATGGTTAGAGAATGGGTTCGGGACCTAAAGGTTGCTGGTTTGATTCCCGAACCAGCAGGAAAAATGTGTGATGGCAGGGGGAGTGAGCTGCACATTCTCTTCCTCCACCTTCATGGCTGAGGTGCCCTTGAGCAAGGCACCTAATCTACAACTACTCTCCGTGCACTCTGACCCAGTGGTCAAGCCATAAGCTGACCCCTTTCAAAGTCACTAAGATCCCTATGCTTGCCCTTTTTCCCTGTTCCAGCACATGAACATAGAGAGCTGACTGTTCACTTGCTGCCTAATAACCCCCACCCTATAATAGTTGCAACTGTAATGAGATGATCACCATTATTTACTTTAACTCTTAGTGATTTTAAAGTTACGGCTGATTGGTGTATGTTTTGCTGGCAAAGTTGAGTACTAGATTTACTCATATGATAAATTTTTCAACTATTGTTGATTAGCTTCGCTGTCGACTTAAAAATGTAGATGGTGCGTTTCTTTGGTTTATGCACACAGGGGATTAAAAAAGGCACCAAAATCAAATGATTTTAGATCATTTATAGCAAGAATCCTAAATCCTAAATCCTAAATTTTGGGTAGAGGATTAATGGACAGGTAGAATTTTTTTTTTTTTTTTTTATCATTGTTATAAAAATTGTTTTTCCATGCTATTAAGATTAACACTAATGTACTTAATGTAAATCAGCTGGTTACTGTTATCTCTTAATGTACTTGGTAAATTTAAATTCTACATCAATAAATTGTAGACTACAAACCAGGTTTTATTATTTGTAAGTATGTCAAGTTGAAGAAGTGGAAAAAAGTTTACATTATCTGATGAAATCCAATCTAAGCTTTGCTGTTTATAGACCATGGAAGCAGCTAACTATGAATCAGCTTTGGGACCGAAAGGTCGCTGGTTTGATTCCCAAACCATCAGGAAAAATGTGTGTCAGTGGGGGAGTAAGCTGCACCTTCCCTTCCTCCACCTTCATGGCTGAAGTGCCCTTGAGCCCCCAACTGCTCTCCAGGTGCCCCAAAAGTGTGTGGCAACCCACTGCACCGAGTGAAAAAACTATAATTCCCCCAAACACAAAATAAGCTAGCTGTAAAATCATTAGCCCAGTTATTAGTTTCTACACTTCCATGCTGCCTAGCTTGCCGTCTTGTCAATAGCCAGTGGTGTAACCCCGCCCAGGGTTGCAGATGCAAACAGATTGAACAAACTGATCCGCAAGGCCAGAAACATTGTGGGGATGGAGCTGGACTCTCTGATGGTAGTGTCGGAGAGGCGAATGTTGTCCAAAATAAAGACAATACC
>JAQMYF010000002.1:23233207-23246792 GCA_030014195.1 Neosilurus mollespiculum | reverse complement strand
CTTTTCCTCTTCAGGCTCATGGAAGATCTACCACTTATTCTGGGAACACTGGGTCCAAGTCTGCTTTGTATGGTTACTTGGATGAAAGGAAATGGGAAGGAAAAATGTGAATTACACGTAAAACCCATTGCAGACATTATATCCCAATTTCTGGATTAAACTCGCTGTATTGCTGTTACCTGCTCTTCCACCCTATACATTCATTCATTCATTCATCTCAGCTGTCTCTGGGCGAGGGCAGAGTACAACCTAGACAGCTCACCAGAGTGTCGCAGGGCAGAAACAAGCTGACGTCAATGCAGCTTAGAATTGACTAAAATCATCAATGGTTCTTTTAGGTGCCTCTCACCACAGACAGTGACATGGCTGGCCTTTGATAACCCAAATCAAATTTGATTTGATTGGGGGGGGTACAACTCAGTGATAGTGGGGCTTGAACCCCCGACCTTGGGATCAGTATGCCAGCACCTTACCACAGGGCCACCACTGCCCAGTGGTAGGGTGGTGATGGTGGTGCACACTGCTTTCTAACACATTGCTATGTACATCATTCTCATTCATTCATTCATTCATTTTCTGAACCGCTTATTCCTAATTAGGGTCGCGGGGAGGCTGGCGCCCATCTCAGCTGACTCTGGGCGAGGGCGGGGTACACCCTGGACAGCTCGCGAGGCCATCGCAGTCATTCTCATTTTTATCATATTTATATCTATGAAATTTAGCATTATGGGTGGCACGAAGGTGTAGTGGTTAGCATGTCTGCCTCACACGACAATGTACCTGGTCCAAGTCCCGGGCTCAGCAAAGGGCTCCCCATGCTTTCATAGGTTTACTCTGGGTACTCTGGTTTCCTCCCAGAGACCAAACGCATGCACATTCCGCTAACTGGCTGCTCCAAATTGCCCCAAAGTGTGAGTGTGAATGGTTGTGTGTTTGCTGGCCCTGCAATAGACTGGCGAGCTGTTTAAGGTGTACCCTGCCTTTACCCAGTGTTGGCTGAGATAGGAGAGGTAATGAATGATAAATATATATGTCAGAGCCATGAGCACAAATCATACAAGCAAGAAAACCCATCTAGATTTAATTGTCTATATTTGAGTTCAGCCTCTTTGCCTTATTTCAATTAAATTTTATAGTCATTTGGAATCCACACATCGATCAGCACTGTTACTTTTTGCTCCTTCTGTTATAACCATGCTACTTGTGCAAGTACATAATATTTTCCAGGTGCAGGATTGGGATCTTGTGCTGAATGTGATTTTGTGTTAGGGTGGTGTTGGAATCTGGGCTGCCTCTCCTTACCCTGCCCCCAGGTGCACACAGAACACACACACACACGCACACACAGGCTCCCATGGGTGATACAAGCTTAACGGCTTATGGCTAGCCTGTTTCTGAGCCAGTTGATTTCTGGTGCTGTATACATAGCAAAGTATATATTGTTATATTTACATTTACATGAATGGTATTTGGCAGATGTCCATATCCAGGGCGAATTATGTTTTATCATATTTATACAAGTAAGCAGTTGAGGGTTAAGGGCCTTGTTCAAGAGCCCAACAGTAGCAGGCTGGTGGAAGTGGGGCTTGAATTGTCGACGTTTTAATCAGTAATCCAGAGCCTTAACCACTGAGCCACCACTGTCACTACCTCACTTTAAATACCATTTATTACATTTCAGTGCACATGCCTAATTCAAAATTCATTCTTTTCTTTTTTTAACCGGATAATCATTAGGAATATCAAACTGAAGCTAAACGATAGAAACAATTTGCAGCTCGTTATCTGAAACATTGCACCCTCATTAAGCTAGATGCAAAATAATATATTAACAATCAGTACTGATTTCATTAAAATGCAACATTATCAATTTTCTTAGCTAAACAGAGGGAAATGAGGCATAAATATTTCTACTGTATGCTTTTACATCTTCTACTGTATGAGTGTCATTCTTTTGTTTTCATGATTATAAAGTTGGCTGAATTCATTATAATGGCTTGATGTCCCACTGTGCTTGACGATCCCCTGTGGTGCATATGCTGATGGAGTGACATAACTATGCCATCACTAGGGTCACATAAATTAAGTTGTCTTTTAGCACCTGCTTTCTCTGCTGTAGTTGTGCAAGTAGGGATGGGTTTTTTTGTCTTGTCTAATGAACATCAAAGTAAATTATAAACCCCTCATACCTGCTTAGACTGTGTGCAGCACAGATGTATGAACAAAAACCCTTTTGTCTAGCACGATTTGCTGCTGACTTTCACAGTGAGCCTCTTCACTCAAATGTGGTCTGCACTTTATCCTACAGTGTACACAGCTGTGAATACACTTCTGTGTCCCGTATTCAGCTTCGGCTTAGAACTAAAAGCAGCCTACTCAGATTCAGAGGATTGAGTAAAAATCGTGTGCATCTCTTTTTCTTCTGGAGTGATGACATCAGTGCACATCATGGACTGTATTTTGAGTCAGTGACTTCAATTCACAAGCTGTGCCAGTGTTTACATGAGGAACATTATACATCATATTTAGGGCTGGGTTACACTGCTGCTTAAGTAGTTTTTCAGGAGGACATACTAATAAGACATTTTAATTATGCAGATTTTTTTATTGCATGCTGGAAATGGCTCTGAGGGTGCCAGATTTTAGATATCTATCTGAAATTAGCAATTTCACACTACTGAAGAACACTGACGATCCAGGAGGAACTTGCTCTTGAGCTTGACTTTGTGTCTATGGATGCATTGCATTTGAAAGGAGAAAGGGGCAAAATATTTAGTAGCTTAAACCACACCAGAAATTAGGCCCCCTTTTAGCTTGTTCAGCAATCACGGCTTCTTCTGGGCTCTTGTCCACATACACACTCAGCGTACTGTCTAAGGCGATGAGAGGGAGAGACAGACAGCCCATTAATACAGTAATGATGAAATGAAATGTGTCATGTGTGCCAGTTTAATCAGTTTAATCGGGGGGGGGGGGGGGATTTCAGGAGGTTCTCAGAGAATGGCTGACGTCATACTGGCAGCCAGTCAGGCTCGCTAGACGGAATAAAGGTGCTAGCTAGTGGTGGATTGGAGGACCAGATTAGCTTAGCCCGGCAAGTGTGCCGGCGAATGACGTCATTCCACCTGTTGTTACTGATGTTCCGGGGCACACAAAAGGGAGGCAGCACAATCGAATGAGCAGTTAGTTGTTCAGGCATTTTCTTCATCATTTCCGCCTCGTTCATTTATATTACCACGATACGTTATGAATTATATTACCAGTTATAAACACAATATATTGAATGTGTAACAGTGTACAGTTAGCGAATGCATTTCGTTGTGTTTAGCTCATGTGAACAGGCTCTCTGAGGAGTTTTCCAATGCTAAAAAGCAGAGTATTTAAAAAGAAGAGTATTCATGCTATTTGTATTAGAAAGAGATTTTTGCTAAAATTAGACTGAGTGCTTATTATTTTATTCTATATTTAGAAGGTTTAAGTGTAAAAAAAAGATTTGTATTTATTTTTTATAGTGTTCAAGGTGTTTAAAAGACTTAATGAATAAACACACAAACACCTGTTAGAGACTCTCCACTGGTTCATCCTAAGGGCTGCTACACTGAGCAAAGCCCAGCATATTATTAAAGTATGTAATGTAATTGCGCAATGACTTATGGGAAATGAAGATGCTGGAGGAAACTTGTAAACCCGAATGATTATAAACAGTGTACACACAGAACCATGTGGTCAATTTATTAGTTGTTTCCCCAACCCGACCGACTGACCCGACAAAATTGTGTAATGAATGAATTAAGTTATATTTGTGGCTCTAAGCATTATCTTATGTTAAATATTCTACAAAGAGGGGGGGGGGGTGTTGCATATAATCATGCTTTATTTATTAGATATTAGATACTAATATTAGATATTAGTAGATATTAGATATTAGTAGATATGTCTCAGTTTCAAAAGAATTTATAGCCCATTTTCATGACAGTTTTTCTGCCATAATAGGTCCCTTATATTCTATTTCTACTTATATTCCTTTTACTTTTCTACTTATGATATTCAGCAGTTGACATCTGAAAGGACATAACAACAGGATCATGGGTAGACGTGAACTATGTGTTTGCAAACAAATATAGCTGGATTGGACAGATTGATATTTGTAGCAGGTTGTTGGCTTTAGTGTTTAAGTACTGGTGTTTATTGTAGCTGTTTAGTTGCTCTGCTAAGAAAACCATAAAGCAAGCACTGTAACATTTTGTTATTAAAAAACATCCCTCAACATGCTGCTCAAAGGAAAGGCGCTGTTTAGGTATACATTTTATTAGTAAAAAAAAATGTACAACCAAAAGCTATTTTTACTTTAATCAGGAGCTTCAGGGGAACTTCCAAACCCTAACACAATTTTTTTTGCTTTGATTTAAAAAAATAAATAAATAAAAATCAGTACTTCTACACTTGGATCCTCATTCTCTGCCTGACTCTAACGTGTTACACTACCTTTGTTATGGATAATCAAATCTGGAAACTTCTAGAACTAACTAAAGTGCTGCACCACTCAAACTCTCTGTCTTTACAACTTGACAAGTTTGTTCTTGGCAAAAATCCTCTCAGGATTACATTACAAATACATTTTTACATGACTGCTATTCAGAAAGAAAAAGCAGGTATTAAGTTTAGTTTAGCAGTGTTTTCCTGTGTGAGTGCGCACCTTCACTGCACTTGTTGCATGTGCAGCAGTTCTTGAAGCAAATCTCAGTATTTCATAACTGGTATGCAAATTTAATAGCAACCCAACACTGTGATTATATCATCACTTTTAAAGAAAGTGCACTGATCCTCACTCTACCTGAGTCTGACATGTTACACTATACCTTTTACTCACTCACTCACTCACTCACTCATTTGCCAAACCACTTAATCCTACGGGTCACAGGGAGGCCAGAGCCTATCTCAGCCGACACTGGGTGACAGCAGGGTAGAGCCTGAACAGTTCGCCAGACCATTACAGGGCAAAAAACACACAACCATTTACACTGACATCCACGCCTAGGGGCAATTTGGAACAGCCAATGTGTATGTTTTTGGCCTGTGGAAGGAAACCGGAGTATCCGGAGGAAACCCACACAAGCATGGGGAGAACATGTAGACTCCACAGAGAAACACATAAGCATAGGACTTGAACCCAGGACCTTCTTGCTGTGAGGCAGACGTGCTAACCACTACATCACCAGGTGCCCCCCATACGTTTTATCAATCTGGAAACTGCTCAAACTAACTACAAGTGCAGTACCTCACACACACACACACACACACACACACACACACACACACACACACACACACGCACACACACACACACACACACACATACACACACACACACACACACACACACACAGTTGTCTATTTCTATCTTTGTGGGAACCTATCATTGACATATTAACATAATTATTGCTACAGCTACACCTAAGCTTAATTCTATCTTTAACAACCAAAAGGAAGCCCTTTGACAGTTTTATTTGATTTTTTTTTTATATTTATTTTAAAGAAAACGTCCATTTTCCTCATGGCTACCATTAAAAATGTCCCCAAAATCTAAAATGTACTTGTCCTTGTGGGGACAAGTTAGTCCACACACACGCGCGCACACACACACACACACACACACACACACACACACACAAATGTACAGGGTATTATCTTCTCCACGCCTTTCCTTCCTCTAGCAAGGAACCCCTGAGGCGTTGCACCTTCAGTGTGAAACAGATCGGCTGAGCTCTCTGTTCTCATCAGTGTACATGGCTCCAGATTGGAGATAAATGACTTCTTTGTGCTTTGTGCAAATCGTTCCACGGTTATTATGTAAAGGGCCAGGAATCATGTTTCGTACAGGTGAGGTTTGGCTGCTGCTTTGTCATCTCCCTCCCTCCACCTATTTTATTCCTTCTTTATGTGCAATTCAAGTCGGTTTGTGATGAAGAAGCGCACGAGAATCTAGGTTGGGGTACAAATTATGCTATTAGCATTCTAAAAATTTATACTTATCTGAGCCAAAAAATTAGGGGTGGTTTATTTTAATGCAAAAAGAAATCGCTGATAGTATAAGAAAAAGGGGGAAAAAATACAATAATACAGTTACCAAATAAAAACCAACCAAACCCTAGAAAAAAAAAAAATTAAAACATTCCTCAGATTAAAGAGTCAATTAACACAAAATGAATATAGCTGAAGCCCTGCAATATATTGACTACTTATCAGGGTGTACCCCACTTTTCATCCATAGTCAGCTGGGATTGGCTCTTTCCCCTGTGACCTTCATACTTCATAATTTGCGTACTGTTGCACTTAGTTTTGCACATATCAACATTAATCCACTATTTTTAATAGGAATTAAGATGTGAGATATATGGATAAAAAAGCAACTGTGTTTTTCCTTGAAAGAAAGGTGAAAGTGTAAATTCTCATTAAAAGTCATCACTTTACCCATTTACACATTGGTGCAAACTTTATGTGTTGACTGTCTGTTCACAAGACATGGCCTTGGAGATTCTGCTGTCCACAAATGTCTACACTGTTTGGTTTCTCTAGGGAAGGATGTACATCAGTACAGGTGCACAGTTTATGCTAAAAATCCTTCCAAGTTAATCAGTAATAATAATAATAACAATAATAAAATCTTACATAAGTACCAGATATCATGGCAGAGCTACTTTTATAAGGATAACTAGGATGACAAGTGACAATTAGGGTGTAAACAATCTGTGTAGTGAAAAGAACAAAATAAGATTGATATATAGATGCACACACACACACACACACACACACACACACACACACACACATACACACACACACGCACACACACACACGCACACACACACACACGGGCCATAAATAAATGCACATCAACATTAACTCATCAGTACTCTATATAGTGACACCCATGACATCATTTATCAGCCAGAGACACATTATGATACAGCATTCTAATGTGTGTGTGTGTGTGTCTTGCTCCTGATGATGTATGGTTGTAATCATCTGCTGTGCATTAAGCATATGATGGATTCCTTTAACACACTGTCATATGAAACCATTACAGGTATGTATGTGTGTGTGTGTGTGTGTGTGTGTATCTGATGTAGGAGTGCTGAATCTCAGGGATTTCACTGCAACACCTGCACATAGTGTATATATCAGCTGTGCATTAAAAAACTAAGATGCTTGTCTCTCTCTCGCTTTCATTTTCTCTCTTTCAGTATTGCTATCAGTCTTTTGTAATTCAATGTGTCTGACTCTTTGCTTTTTGCTCTATTCTGCTTTTCTCTGTTTATTGGTTCTTCGTTCGTTTTCCTTCTCTTTCACTTTCTCCTGCCACTGACAGCTTCTGTCTTTATCAATATTAACCTCTCTTTCTCAATCTCTCTCTCTCTCTCTCTCTTTCTCTCTCTCTCTCCCTATTGGTTGCATACAACAATATTCTTGAAAAAAACCCTGAAGGTAATAAAATCGGTCTCTCATCTTCTCACCTTCCCTTAACAAAGTTTATGAAAAATTATGTACAGACAACCTGCTATTGCTCTTTTGTTATTAGTTCTCTGAGTGCCTTCTCTACTACACTACGCAACAGACACTTTCCCACCACAAAGCTGTAGCTGCAGGGTTTTTTTTTCCAGATCAGGCTCCATTTTAGACCAAAGAACTTTCACTCATTCATTAATTTATTTGCTGAACCGCTTAATCTTATTGGGTCACAGGGAGGCTAGACTAAAGCCTGTCTCAGCCAACTCTGGGCAAAGACAGGGTACACTCTGAATAGCTCACCATTCCATCACAGGGCAAGACACACAACCATTCATACTCACACTCACACCTAGGGGCAATCAAAAATATCCAGTATAGGCAGAATAGCATTTCTTTGGACTGTGGAAGGATACCCATTCAAGCACAGGGGTTACAAACTCCACAAAAAAACGGCCACACCAAGGCCATGACTCGAACCCAGGACCTTCTTGCTGTTAGACAGACATGTTAACCACAAAATCAGCCTTTTTTTTAATCAACAAGTTGCCATAAAAAAAACGTTACTGGTTTGTTAAAATTTTTATACCAGCGCACTGTGAATTTTTAATTCTGATTGGTCATAAGGTGTTTTTTTTTTTTTTTATATATTTTTAACCATAATGTTGTGAGTCTTGCCATTTCTCCACACTGCTTCCTTTATTTGTCAACTTGTAAATAATGAACCTGATCAACATCTGTAAACAGGAAGAAGATTGGCAAAAGACTAATCACCAATTGCCTTTATGTGGGGATCTTACAAGGAAATACACTCAATGTAGCTGCGAGAAAATTTGATGATCTCATATGAGGACAATTGGGTCTCTAGAGGTTAAAACACATTTTCTATAACAGCAGTATTTACAGTAGTGCAGCTGCAAATCCCAGACTTGCATGTACAATTATTGCATTTGACAGACACCCTTATCCAGAGTGACTTACATTTTTTTTTTTTTTTTTAACTGAGCACCTGAGGGTTAAGGACCTTGCTAAAGGGCTTTATTCCTCAATTGCTTAGTTGTATGAAAATGATGAATGTACATTGCTCTGGATAAGGGCATCTGCCAAACGCCATAAATGTAAATGTAATTATTGTTTTCATAGTAACAGCTTAGACACAGAGACTTGCACGTCAGATGCACCACATAAACTGATTTAAATGTGTGTGATTATTGGTATGAGGAAGTTTTCTATTGGAGATTTTTTTTTTTGATTCAGTGCTTTGTAACACTCCATTTGGCAGTTCTTTAAAGGTTTCAGGACTTTGTGGTTTCTATGAAATATTTTTTTGGTCTTTTTAACTTTAAAAAGACTTTTTTTAAGAGATAAAAAGCAGAGGTTGGTGAGGGAAGGACTGTTAATAGCTGCTATAACATGAATAATGTATGTTCTACAAAAAGTGTAACCTGCCATTGCTGTGGTATAAGAGAAACACTTCATGATAAGATGTTATTGAAATATAGTTAACTTCAGCATGGTAATGGTAGCTTTATCACCTCATTGTGTCATTGTTTACTTTCTTGGCCCTGCAAGGTAGCAAGATTAAAGACTTTCTAACATCTGAGACTAGTCAATCTCTATCACTAACTCGGTTTGCTTTAATTTCTTCTCCCTTCTGCCTGACTTTACCTCCTTCTTTTTTCTACCACTAACTGTGTTTGGCTCTCTTCCCATAGGCCATGTTGTCCCCTCTTTTTCACCTCCCTCTGTGAAAGAAGTTTCAGAACAGTCCTTTGACGCATCAGCATCCAGTACAGACTCCTCTTTGCTCCTGCTCTCGCTGTGTCTCTCCCTTCTGATGCTGTCTCTCCTGAACTCCACCTAAAGCCCCAGGGATGCAATGGCAGACTGAAGTATGTGCTTGCATTGGACACTTAGATTTCTACACGTTGATCTGACCCACTCCATCCTGCGTAGCTGCTCTCTAAACTAAACCCTCCAAACTATAGGAAAGTGCCTTGTTTTTGAATTATAGTGTGTTTTATGAAATACAGTTTTGCACATTGAGATTTTGTGCTGTTTGCTCCTCTGTATAATCTGTATAATCTTATGGTAAATTAAAATATTGTCTAAATCATCACACACCCAGAGTTATTGAGGCATTTTTTGACTTAACTTACAACAGGGCTGCTGTATTCTAAATTCAGATTGGTCAAAATGCATTAATTAATAAACAATTATTTGCCAAAGGTGAAATAGAAGTCACTGAATAGACCCCGAGACGAGGGACTGCAACATCAGTAACATCCACTGAGCCTGAGGTGCAAAATTGTTTAAGTATATATTACATTGGAACATAAGCAATAAAAAACACACAAAAATGAAATTTGTATGGTTTATTTCTACATTTTTAAAATTATGACAGACGCATGAACTCTGAGTGAACACGTGAGCAGGTACGTGTAACAGCATCTCTTTAAGAGTTTTAGTATATACTACGTGGAAACATGAAGAAAACCAAACTAAAATGAGATTTTTATAGTTTATTTTTACATATTTTAATCATGATAGAGGTAGGTCAGGTGTGCTCTGCGCTCTCCTAGGCGAGCTAGGACCGTGTAGCTAAAGGCATCTATTTAGCCTTCTCATTCAGTTTTTAATAAATACTACACAGAAACATAAATAGATTCACTCAGTCAAAGTGTTTTAGTATATACTACATGAAAACACAAGAACACCAAACTAAAATGAACTTTTTTATGGTTGCATGATGTAATAATGATAACGCTGCCTGTTCCGAGTGACCGTGACAATCTTTGAGTGTCCCTACTTTTTATTCATGCATTATCCACTCCAAATAATGCTTCTTAATCCTGAGAAAGTGGACCAATCAGATGGCACGTTTCCTGTGTAGTATATACTAATTTTTATAACAGTAGCTCTGATAGGATTGCAGCTGCAAATGACATGTTTATATTAATGCACTTGTTCTAATATATTATTGTTTCTATAGTACCAGTATACAGTGTGGTGACCTGCTCCAGATCGATGGATTATAACAAACATATAATGATTGATACTCTTCTATGAAAAGAACTTTTAACTTTCTGACATCTTTAGGACATGTTTCATTAGAGTGTATTTCTATTCTTTTTAAGTTAAAGAGAGGGGGAAAATATGCTGCTGAGGTAAGGACTGTTTGTAGTGCTACAACAAAAGTGAAAACAGGAACTAACCGGTTTCATGGATGTTACAAAAAGAAATGTAATTATAAATTAATTAACCTTATAATATATTGTTCTTTTCCAAACAGCTGTGGTATAAGAGAAATAAAAACTCAATTTCATAGTGAGAATAAAATCTTAAGGCAGTTGCAGCTCCTTCATTAAATTTCAAGCTAAAGTTATACATGAGATTTAGATAATAGATCCAGTCTGACTTGTGCAATCCAAACTCATTCATTCTTATATTATTTTTTAAAAATAATAATAAAATGATATGACTGAGCTAGATGATGCCTTTTGAGTTGAATGTGTGATGATTTAGGCTTAGAGTGGAAATGAATTCTTTACTTGTTGGTTAAATTAACCTTGTTGTTCAGAGATTAAAATAAAATAAGCCTATTTCAGATGAAAACGTGCTTAATGTTACATTTATGATAAATGGATTGTTAAATAGATTTTTTTTTGCCCAAACAATTTGTTTAAAGAAAAATTGCTTCTGTTTAAATTAAAACGCAGTCACAACCTTGCCTCACCTCATAGCACTGTGTAAGTCATGTGGAAAGATGCTGTTTGATTTGTATGTCTGGATGTAGTGACCTTAGTGATGTGAACATAAGTAATGAACCTGAAAATGTATGTAGCAAAAACTCATATTATTGTAATTGTCTGAAATCTGCAGCACTTCCTTCCACTATCCTATATGTTCTATAAGAGTTTTTGACTGCACTTCCTGGGATGTTGGCTAAAACATGACAGTGATGTAATATAAATGAGTAATGCAAGGCTCATTCATGTGCAAATCAGTCAGTAAAATAGTGTCAGACCTCAGGAATATTCACTTTCCATACCCCCCCCCCCCAATATCAACACTCATTCATGTGTAAATTGTTCATTCTGTTAAACTTTTACTGTTACAGTTAATTTACAGTCAAGTTATATTTTACACCTCTAGAAGCTTTTGCTGCAATAAGAGAAGAAGCTATAAAAATAAGTATTTTCTGTTTGGTTCATAAATAACACAAATCTTTGTTTAGCAACTTCACACCCATTTCCTGTCCCAGAAATTGGCTAATTTAATGTACTCAGTGCTCCCAGACACTCTATCATTAATGCTGATGGTTAAATGAAGTATGAAATTTTTAACAGAGATTGATGCTCATTAATATGGCAACCTGGGAGTCTGCATTTCCTAATTTTAAACTACAGGGAAGCAATTATTCCTGTGGCTAAATTATTAGGAACACAATGTTTATGTGATCAGATAATGACACTGGTACTCGCTTTTTAAATCATAGTGGGACTTAATATAACCTCATATCTGATTTCAGTGCTTTAAAGCTTTCAGTCTCTATGATTCCTTTCTAGGTGTTAAGGAGATAATGTGCAGTTAAGTAAACAATTGCATACACACACACACACACACACACACACACACACACGTACATTCATAGATACACACACATCTATCTATCTATCTATCTCCATCTGTCCATTTTCTTCTGCTTATCTGAGCTCGGGTCACAGAGGCAACAGGTCTTGGAAATAAACCCAGGACACCCTCTCCACAGCGACACTCACTACCTCCTCCTGTGGAATCCCAAGGCATTCCCAGGCCAGATGGGATTAATAATCCGTCCAGCAAGTTTTCGGTCTACCTTGGGCCTCCTCCCAGTTAGATGTGCCCAGAACACCTCTACAGGGAGGGAACCAGGAGGAATTCTAATAAGATGCCTGAACCACCCCAACCGACTCCTATCAATGAGGAGCTGCAGTGGCACTATATAACTAAGCATTAAAACAGAATAAAAGAGTTTTCAAGAGCTTCTGTGAAATGTAATCCTACAAAATGCATATTATAAATGAGGAAAAAGTTAAGACACCCCCACATTCATCAGCACTTAAAATAGCTCAACTCACACACAGGTGTATCACATCAGGTGCACATGATTAGAAGATCATTACTCAGCATTTTGAACGAGGTTTGCCCTATTTAAACATCAGACATTTAGTTTGGTGTGTGCCTGACTGTTGAAGTGAGAGTAAGCACCATGGAGAGAGCAAAAGAACTGTCTGAGGCCTTCAGAAAGAAAAGTGTTGCAGCCTATCAGTCTGGTAAGTATTGAAAAAGATCTCAGAAGATTTTGAAATCAGCCATTCCACTGTCCGGAAAATAGTCAACAAGTGGAGGGCTTTCAAAACGACAGCCAATATGCCCAGGTCTGGTGGTCCTAGCAAGTTCGGCAATTTCCTTCGGGATAAATAAAGTTGTTGGTATTCATATTCACCCCGAGAGCAGACCGAAATGATGCTAAAAGAGGTCTCCAGAAACCCTAAAATGTCATTATGGGATCTACAGCAGGCTCTGGCTACTATTGGTGTGAAAGTGCATGCCTCTACAATCAGAAAGATACTGCACAAGTTTAACTTGCATGGGAGGTGTGCAAGGAGGAAACCTTTGCTCTCTAAGAAAAACATCATGGCCAGACTGAAGTTTGCCAGAGAGAATTTAGACAAAGACCAGAGCTTCTGGAATAATGTTCTATGGACAGAGGAGTCAAAAATTTAATCTTATGGTCTCATGGTTTGGGGCTGCTTTGCTGCAGCAGGACCTGGACAGCTCACAATCATAGGACCCTCCATGAATTCCACTGTGTATCAGAGGGTGCTTTAGCAACATGTGAGACCATCTGTAAGAAAATTAAAGCTGAAGCAGAACTGGACCCTGCAACATGAAGGTGGCCCAAAACATACCAGTAAATCCACCCAGAACTGGCTGAATACTAAGACCTGGAGAGTCCAGGAATGGCTGAGTCAGAGCCCAGATCTTAATCCCATTGAGATGCTGTGGGGTGACTTGAAACGGGCTGTACATGCAA
>JAQMYF010000002.1:23192804-23233107 GCA_030014195.1 Neosilurus mollespiculum | reverse complement strand
TGTGACTGATGGCCCTGCGATGGCCTGGCGAGCTGTCCAGGGTGTACCCCGCCCTCGCCCAGAGTTGGCTGAGATGGCCGCCAGCCTCCCCGCGACCCTAATTAGGAATAAGCGGTTCAGAAAATGAATGAATGAATGAATGAATGTTCATAGATCCAAAATTGTTACAAAAATACACAGGCTTTGATAGGGTGTCCCAAATTTTTCACTAAATAACAGTTTTATCTGTGAAACTCAGCTAATCAAACTTATTAATATATTATTAATATTTGTGTTAGATTACAGTATATAAATTGTTTATAGCAATTAACTATTCCGCGAACACTTGTCTGATTTCCAAAGAGGGCGTATTGTGGATCAGTCTGACGGTGGGCTTATCCGGTGTCAGACTGCACAAAACCTTTGGACTCCTCTTGTCACAGTCAGCAACCTTGTACAATAACCAGGTATCTCACACACACAAACACATTTGGCAGATATCCTTATCCAGAGAGATTTACATTCTTACATTTATACAACTGGGCAATTAAGGACTTGCTCAAGGACCTAAAAGTGGCAATTTGGTGGTACTCGGGCTTGAACTCCTGACCGTCTGGTCAGTAACTCAAAGCCTTAACCACTCCGCCACCACTGCCCCACACCTAGGGCCAATTACAGCCAATTCTCCGACAGCTATGGAAACTCAGGTTCCCGTCTAGTTTCCCTTAAAAAAAAAAAAGAGGAGGAAGAAAAATAAAAACCCACATGCTGGTAAGTAAACTAAATTGCCCCTAGGTGTGAATGTGTACTATATATCCCATATCAGGTGGTCCTGTGATGGTCTGTTTAGCACAAGAACCAAGCACAACAGCTTAAGACCCAAATATTAAATTTGTAATCACACACTATTGTAGAAATTGTGGTAAACAGGCTATAGCTGGGTCATAGCTTTTGGCAAAACAGAATGATAACTACTTAAACAACTGAAGAAAGGAAGCAACAGAAATGATGTGGTTCGAGATCTGAGAGGTTAAGATGGTTACAATGCCGTACCGTGAGTTATCAGCACAAAACACTGGCTGACTTTGTCATATTTTCTTCTGAAAATAGAGTTTAAGTCTGTAGAGTTAATGATGGGAAAGGTTTTCATCATGAACACTTCAGACTTTCATTCAGACTCATTCAGGGCCCTGCTCTATCAGCCGTGGTGCAGTAAGAATCACGGTGGCCAGGGGGCGCATGTCCACCGCGCAGGTGCTTCTCTTACCCTCGAGAAGAGGTTGCCAGATTTGAGCAGCTGCTTAGGCATTTAAACGATTTCCCTCATTTGGTAGGAATGAAATGACCTGGCATGACAGTGTGACAGTGTGGTGCAGGGGCTGGCATTACCACCTCACTGACCGTATATAGTATTATAAAATATAGTGTTACTGTTAATGTGGAGTTTCTGTGAAAGTTGTTTCTGTGTCTGTGTGGGGTTCCTCCTGTTTTTTCCCCTTTTTTCCACCTTCCAAAAACATAGCACTAGGTGTATTGAAAAAGACACCAGTACAACTTTACAGTAGAGTGAGTGTGAATGGTTGTGTGCGTGTTGGCCCTGCGATGGCCTAAAGATCTGTCTAGAGTTGGCTGAGATGGGCTTAGATAATGAATGAATGAATGAATGAACGAACATCTTTCCAGTGGTTTCTGTGCACCTGTACTTCACTTTTGGATGGTCATTATTTAATATTCATTCACATGTTTATTCCAGTGGAAATTTTCTAAATATTTTTGTTATCAGAATTATCAGAAAATATCAGAAGGTAGTTAAAGATGCCAAAATAGTGCAAAGGTTTTGTAATGAAGTGAATGACGAGTGACACAGAAGACCACTCCTGACCCCCACAGAAAATAACAACATAATAAATCAGTTGCCGGGCCGGTAGTAGGGTGCTGGATTACTGATCCCAAGATCGGGGGTTCAAGCCCCACTATCAGCGGGTTGTCACTGCTGTCTACCCAGTGCAGCTAACTGGGTTATCAAAGGCCGGCCATGTCTCTCAGTCAAGAGTAGGCTGCATAGCCGTCAGCTTCTCTGGGCCGTGTTATCTCTGGGCCAGGGTGTACTCTTCCCTCGCCCAGAGTCGGCTGAGATGGGCACCAGCCTCCCCGTGACCCTAATTAGGATTAAGTGGTTCAGAAGATGAATTTATGAATGAATGCCCTGGATTGCTCACTATCTGCCAAATGACTAGGATAGAATGTTTATGTAAAAAATTAATAAATAAATATAAATATAAATATATAAATATATAAATATATAAATATATATATATATATATATATATAATACTTTTTTATCTTAATACGAATTGATGAAGTAGACTTTTCAATATCAGTTCTTTAAAAATGACTGCACTGTACAGGGTCAGATACAGACACCCACTCCATCGAGAGGAAACACGCACAATCTGGCAACCTCCGGCTGAAGAAAGAGACGGCGTTAAAACGCACCGAGTGTTTTGGGACCGCGGCAGTGCTTCTGTACCTCTCATCGGATATCTTCCCTGCTTCCCCCCTTCCTCACCTTTCATCCCTTCTCTCCAGTCTTGCTCCACTGACACTTTTTGAAAAGACATGAGCGCGAGCTATGGCAGTCCGCCGGACTGACTGAAGAATTCACGGGACGGAGCTTTTCCTTGATTTCGGACGGACGGAAACACCGGATGTTTCCTCGCTTTCCTTTTCTTTAAGATTGGATCTGACAGGCAGACAGACAGACCAGACAGACAACCAGACAACCAGACAGACAGACAGACTGTGTCCCGTAGTAAGAAATGGCTCTCGCGCTCACCATCCTCCCGGTGTTGTGCGTGCTCGCAGCGCGTGCGCACGCGGACGGAAACAACGCGGGCGGAAAAGCGCGCAGCTGCTCGGACGCGCGGCGCTTCTACAGCGGCAAAGGCTTCACGCTTAACGGAGTCCCGCACGCCGTGATATCGGGTAAGAACAACGACGCCCGTGGTGGTGGTGGTGGTGGTGGTTTCCCAGCGGCTGGACTGCAGCTTAAGAAGCATATGAACGCAAGCTTTCTCTGTGGTTCAGCACCAGCTGGTCGTGTGCTCTCAGGTCACCATGGCGACATCCCAACCGCATACCACCGTCTTAAAGATAAGGGAAAGTAGTACGGTACTCAACTATACACCAGCATACCATTATTTCTATGAGTAGCGTGTTGTTAAATCCATAATAAACTGTGATGTGCGGTCTACCGCAACACCCCCCCACCAACCCACCAACCCACGCCAAATTTTCCAGTCTCTCGATTATAAAGCGGTTTAATTTGGGGATGAACTGGTTCACGTGTTGGGCACACTATTGTGATACTGTGTAGGGTTGCCAGATTGTCTCAGCCCTGTTTTTCCAAAAAGTCTCTTATAATAAATGCCACAAAGCCATGCTGTAACGCTGATTAATGATTATAAGACAATGTCTCATCCTAATGACTCTTTGTGCCCTACTCCATGTTCCCCAAAAAATATTCAGGTGCCTTATTAGTATTCTGTGTCCTGTGTTACTGGGTATCCTTCACTTGACATAAATAGTGAAGTTATAAGTTATCCGCATATGTAATAATATATATAAAAAAAAAAAAATACATTGAATGGTAGGTAATAAATCTGGCAACCCAGTCTCAAGTTCAGCATGTGTAGCTCATGCAGGGTCCCAAACAAAGACATCAGAGCACAATGCAAGAGCATAGAAGGAATCTGATTCCATCTGAGTCCTGTCGGTCATGTGGTTTTTAAATGGATTTATTAATAATAATACTAACAACAACAATAATAGTTACAGCTATAATAATTAAACCCTTTAGAACATTACACAAAGGCAAGAATAAGAATAAAATGATACCATAATTAGGATTTAAAAACAGTTCATTTAAAGATTGTAAATAGTGATTTGAAGAAGTCTTAAATAGGTCTGATGTTTGTTCATGTTCACCTTGATAAAGAAACCAGAACGGTGTCAGTAATTGAGCACTGTTGAGTCTTTGTTGCTGTGAGGGCACATCACACCCTTGGAAGACAGCAGCCTTAGCATCACACCTCTGCGCTGAAAGGGTGTTGCTTATACAGTATTTTGTATAATCATGCTTATGTCCTTGGGCTTGGGTGAAAAAGGAATCCATTCCGAATAAAATATGCAAAGCATAATCAAACATGTTACTAAAACAATAATAAGACACAGCTTCAGCCCTGATGACAACCATGTTTTGACAGCATGTGTGTTTGTGTTGCAAGTCCAAGAGGAGTTTTGGCATGCATCGCTTCAGCGCCTGTCTGCTCATGTTCTGTATTCGCTAAATCCCACAGATCATTTGTGTTCAGACCACTATCAATCATAACACCGGAGTCGTCGTCTGATAACTCTGTGATAGCACTGATTGCAGGTCATAAAAGTAGATTGTAATAGGCCATAAATGGCTTACCATAAATTTAATTCACAGCTTTGTGTAAGGACTTTTACACAAACCAGCTGCTTCTTCTTGCATTGTCTTTAAGGCAGTGAGTCAGATTCTTTTACTGATACATGAAAACAAATGATCCCAGAAGCATGCCTGCACGAGCACATGTATACACACACACACACACACACACACACACACAAATTCAAAATCTAGTTTTTGGACTTGAGCTGTTAATGTGTTTAAAAATGGACAACCCAAGAGTGCTGATTTATTGGCATTGATTTGTAATGTTTAAACCAATTATAACTGTAATATGATTCAACAAAGTACATTCACACTTTTGTTGTGCTACAAATCTCAAATCTTGGGGAGAAAACATTAAATAGAGGTATTGCTTCTACTTCAGTGTTCTACATACTGTATAGAAAAAATATTATTAAAAAAGTTAATATAAAAGAAATGCTCTATAGTCATTAATAAGCTAACAGCTATTGGCTCTGTATTGTATATATAATAAAAGTGGGATGGTGTGGTGGCATAGTGGTTAGCACATCTGACTCACAGCAGGAAGGTTCTGGATTTGAGGCACAGGCTTGGCGAAAGCATTTCTGTGTGGAGATTACATGTACTCTGTGTGCTTGCATGGGTTTCTTCCGCATACTATGGTTTCCCCCCACAGTCAAAACACAGGCAAATTAGGCTAATTGTCTGTTTTAAATTGCCTCTAGGTGTGAGCGTGAGTTTTTTTGCTTTGAGATGGTATGGCGAGATATTCAGGTTGTACCCCGCCTTTGCCCAGTGTTGGCTGAGATGGGCATTAGCCTCCCTGAGACCGTAATAGGATTAAGCGGTTTGTCAAATGAGTGAGTGAGTAATAACAGTACCTGATATAGGCCATGACAATAAGGTACAGTTTAATCAGGATATTATTGGTTTTACTGAAGCATGGCATTTTTTATTATTTATTTATTAAATTATACATGTGCAGAATTGTGAATAATTTTCTATTGTTCAATAATGAGCTATGAAGTAATCCGTAATTTAAAAAAAAAACAGTTGTAAACTGTATGAATGACAAGATTTCTTGATGCAAAAATTGCTTTCCACAGGAAAACAATCTCTGTGACGATCTCTGATTTTCACAGTTGATTATCATTGCTAATTTCAATGAAATAAAAAAAAGATTTTAATAAATACCAGAGCTTTCTAGTAGGTTTTTTAACACCGTACACTATTCATTGTCTTAACAACAGCACACTTCATCACTCAGATGTCCGCGCCCTAATTGGTATATCATGGTGTCCTTTCCCCGTCTCCTCAGCAGGATGGGCATTATGAGGACGTGGCAGAGAGCGTGATGGCCTGGCGGAGATTTTCAAGGTTACTTTGTTAGTTTCAATGACACCACACACAGCAGGGGAGCCGATTCAAGCGTGCCCCCTCGCCACCCGCCAGTGACTAAACTGTACAGGACCAGCATCATGTTTTATTCATTCACCAAACAAGGCACAAGCATCTGCAGTGCAAATCCGGCAGTGTTTAGCTCTCTCTCTCTCTTTTCCTTCTATTTATGCCAGCTGTAATTTATGCAAATTACAGTTTGCAAGCTTCTGCATGTGGCTGGTGTTCACTGCTACTGAAGACTCACATTTGTTGAAATGTGTAATTTTTATGAATATTCCATGTTGTGCATATGCATTTTTGCAAATATTTATGTGAGGATTGAGGTGGAATTGTATGTAAAATTGCCTCTGAAATCATTATTTTCACTACATTATGGTGTCTGCTTGCAACCTCATCAATGAACAATGTTAAGTGACAAAGTATATTACATAAACAGTAAGTGGATTAAATTGCACCAAATTATTTGCTTGGGCAAACTGCTAAAATAGTTTTTACAAGAGATTTGTTAAGAGAATTGCTCTAAGCTTTCAGCTACTCAGATTGGGAATATGAATAATTAATGTATTATGCAGCAGTAAGACAATAGTTAACAAAGGCTGCAAGACCGCGTTTTTCTCTGCTGCACATTTAAGTGTTTCTCTGCTCTGACATGCTCTCATTTAATGGAACACTTTAGCCAAAAAAAAGGGAAAAAAATGAGTTACACTTTACCTCAAATGACTTCAATCAGCCTAGATACACTTAAAGCTCAATATTTGCTCCTAGAGTCAGTAACGTAATGTAGCAAATCGCGTAAGAGAAGATTATAGCTAGTACTTTAGCATCATTAACAATGCATCTCCAGAATATATAAACAATCACAAAAGATATTGTGAGGTTTAATAAATCCAGTTGCACATAGAAGGATTACATGAAATAGTCTAGAGTGGCATGGTGGTGTAGTGAATAGCACGTCCACTTCACAGCAAGATCTTAGGTTTGGTCCCAGGCTTGGTGATGACGTTTCTGTGTGGAGTTTTTCTGTGTTTGAGATTGCGTGGGTTTCCTCAGGGTACTCTGGTTTCCTCCCAGAGTCCAAAGACATACACAGAAGGCTAATTGGCTGTTTCAAATTACACTTAGGTGTGAGTGAGAATGGTTGTCTCTGTTAGCCCTGCGATGGTCTGACGAGCTGTTCGTGGTGTACCCTGCCTTTGCTAAGGTAGGCACCAGCCTCCATGTGACCCTAACAGGATAAAGCGGTTCAACGAATGAATGAATGAATGAATTTCTCACACTTGCAGGTTTGTGACAATTTTTATTATATAAATTATATATACAGTATAAGGGTTAATCTTCAAGTAAGAGGTGATTCTTCAGATTCATTCAGATTTGTTCAGTTAAACAGTACAAATATACAGACCATCAATCTGCCACCATGAAGTTGTGCTGAGAAATGAAAAGATAACATTCCTACTGTGGTATTTCATAATAGCGTACCTCCTGAATGGAGCACCATAGTCATGGACTATTGCTGTCTTGTGTTCTGTCCGGTGTCCATGCATGCCCACTACACCAAACCCAATAAGGCTACTGCGTCACTGAGTTGATGCTGATGGGCTCTTATTTATCGCTAACTTGCATGATACTGATGGGCAGCAATAAAAAAAATATTAAAGAAAATTAGGCAACCAAACCAGATTTATTATTAATAACAAAGCCAAAACCCAAAAAGTAGAGTCTCATACACCAATGCTCAGACTCCCACATAGATTCACAGAATCTATATCAGGTAGGCAGACAGACTTGTTGGTAAATTAATTTTTGGTGAGCAAACTCTGAAATCAGAAGCTGAATTCTAACAGAACATGAGTTCATTAAGCAAATAATTAACAAGATAGATTATACAAATGAATGTGGAAACCAGAAAGGCAGTAAAATGCAAACTAAGGCTCGGACACCTATTAAGAGGCATCTCTCTGTAGCTCTGGTTTTAGGCATTGCCTAAATCTATATATTTTGGTTATAATACACATATATGTGGTTTTTAATAGACTGAAGAATGAGTCTTGGTCCATGGAAATTCACCTTGCCACTGACTCATGACATCAGGAATGCTTCAACAATGATAAATAAATTATAAATAGATTTACCATATGCCAAGGATACTGCTAATTACCCGATGGTAGAGTTGTTGAACAAAAGAAAGGACCGTGGCAGTGACCGTGATTTCTTCAAATCAGTGACTAATTAAAATCAGTGACTAACTAAAAAAAATCTGATCATTTGCAAACTTGCGACATGCTCTGCAGAAGTAAAGCGATGGAACTCTGACTGTTTTTTAGCTTTGTAACTTCCTCTTTGTCCATTCTTATAAAAAAGTGTCTTATTGTATCAAAAACAACGCAAGTAAATTAAAAATAGGCCTGTTAATCTGTAAGTGTTCTTTATTAGCAGTTTTGTTTCACGAAGCACTCATTATTTAGCTATTGAACTTAGTTACAAACGTTAAGAAGCTTCAGAACCTACCGGCATGGGCACGCCAAACAATGTGTGGTTTTCAAACAAGGCTCTTTGTGCCGTTTACCAGGCAAATTGGGCACCATGGTGACTGTGTGAAGTGCTAGGCAACTGCTGGATTTTTAAATGTCATAGTATCATATTGATACCTCTTGAATATTTTTATTAGAATGACAATGCAATATTACACACTCTATGCTTTACCATATGGGAAGCCTTGACCACTCAGTGCTAATGCGTGTAGCATAGATAGTATTTTAACACAGAGATGAGAAGCCATTTGGCTGCCATGCTGGTCCTCCTTCCTTCTGCAAAATGTCTGGCTGTTGCGGGATGAAATGTAAGATAGATTTCTGACCAAAGTAAAGAGAAGGTGGCTTTTACACTGAGATTAAGTTGGTGTATTATACAATAAATAATAATAATAATAATAATAATAATAATAATTACATTTAAATCCTTTCATGAAAATACCTCTTTCTTTCTTTTCTTTCTCTTTCTTCTTTTCTTTCTTTCTCTCTTTTTTCGTTCTTTCTCTTTCCTTTTTCTTTCTTTCTCTCTTTCTTTCTTTCTTTCTTTCTAAAAATGACCCTTGACCCATGATTCTTTCAAAGGAAAGTCCCCGTGTATTTACAGAATCCACTGTACGTGAATGGGGCGCATATTCTACATTAGTGTGGCTCCAATAGACACTACTCATTGGTCATCGAGAGGTCCAACCTGTACTGCTTATAATTTTGCTTTAAATTATTGGTTTATAATTTTCCTTTATAGTGGCACTAAGACAGAAAGTGACAGAAAGGTGGTTGTTGAGCAGTGTTTAAAGGTCATAGAGAGACTGGAACTTAAACCACGTCTGAAATTACCACAGTGACTAAGGTGTCAGCCATCTTTAAACAGCAAGACTGCTTATTGTTCGACAAAAGACTCAGAGAGGGACACTGTGCACCCTGCAGTGATGTTAAACAAAGACAAGATCATATTGCAGACTACTAAGTCATATATTCAACTGTGTGCGTGTGTGTGTGTGTGTGTGTCTCATATTTTCAACTTACACAGTCTGTGAACCATGTGCTTTATGTGTATGGGTGTTTGCTTGTGCGTAAGTTTGTGTGAGTGTGTGAGTGGGGGGGAGGGTGTAGAAAATGTTAATTCATTGTTTTATAAGCATATATCCTATCCTTCAGGTCCGTGTGTACAGCGTGCTATAGTATTCATCCTTGTTCATGCTGGAAGTGTGGAGGGTGCACGCTCATTCTGCTAGCGACACACACTCGTCTGTACCCTAATGATCAGACCCAGATCTGCTTATTTTCATACATTGGGATATTCCCAACTGAGTCTACAGGCATTTGCTCATTAAACAGCGTATCTAAACATTCACACACAGATCCAGCAGTAGTTTCTCATTAGAACCCGTCCTCAGAGGTGCATTACTCATCTTCAGCCGGCTGATAGTGTAACTAGGTCACTAATTATTAACAAATGTTGGAGCAGACAGTCATTAAATTGTAATATTTATGTCTTTAATTAAACGAAGAGCAGAAAAAAGTGCTTTGAACATTATTCATGGTAAATTTCCCATAACGCTCACTAGCATAGCACATTAAAAAACTGCAAATGGATTCGGGACCAGTGAATAAGAGAAGCACACCATTCTTTTTTTTTTTCTTACCTATTTTCTCTCTTTCCATTGTCCTGCTGTTTGTCATTTAATTTTCCTTTGTTTTATTCTTTTATCCATCTTTCTTGTTTGATTTATTGCTCACAGCCCTTTCTTTCTTTCTTTCTTTCTTTCTTTTATTTCTTCCCCTCACTTTCTCTACCTTCTTTTCCCTACCTCTCTCGGTTTGTTTCTTTGTCTGTGTCTCTCCATTTTCTCTTCATTGCTCTTTCTCTGCAGTGTTCTGAGTTCATTCAAAACTGCTCCACATCTCACACACACACACACACACACACACACACACACACACACACACACACACACACACACACACACACACACACACCTGTACATTCATCTCTGTTTGTTTCTTTCAAGGATTTAAAAATCCCATAAACAACCCCAATCAAATCACATGTACATGAGCTAACTCACAGCCAAAAGCTTTCTATTGACTTATCTGTAATTGCTGCTACATTCCTAATCAGTCCTCTGCAGCTCCTGACAAGCATTCGTCACATCAAGCTGAGTGCTCACTAACCCAGGTGTTGTGAATAATTCAGCGCAGAGCCAACCGCTGCTGCTGCCACTTTGCTCTGTCAATATTAATTGCATTTTTTCCACCAACCAGTTTTGTGCCAGGTCCCATCGCCTCAAGACACCAGCCATGGGAATGGGAGCGAGGTATGAATATGGAGCCATGACTGGCCAAGTTTTAGTACTCCAGCAGAGTCTCTTTTGTCTTAGAGCTTACAATAATGAATAAAATCTGTTTGTAAAATGCAGAATAAAGCAGGTGTTTGTTTGACTGTACATGAGCCAGTCATAGCATTACAACCACCAGCCTAATACTTTGTTGTGTAACAGCTATGACCTGTTGAGGCATGGACTTCATAAAGTCTGAAGATATGCTGTGGTACAGTGACAGCAGATCCATTAAGTCCTGTAAATCGTAAGTCAGGCCTTCCATGGATTTGGTTTGTTTGTCCAGTATGCCCCACAGATGCTTGGTCAGACTGAGATCTGGGGCATGTGGAGGTCAGCTCAGCATCTTCAAGTTTGAACAATTTTTGCAGTGTGACAGTGTGCATTATCCTGTTGAAAGAGGACACTGCCATTAGTGGAAAACTGGTGAAGGGATGAAGGGGTGTAGTTGGTCTGCAATTTTTTAGGAAGGTGATAAATGTCAGGTAACATCCAATTCAATGCCAGGACCCAAAGTTTCCCAGCAGAACATGGACCAGCGTTGATACCCACATGTCTATTGTAGGCTTTTTTTTATAGCTGGCTTTCTATCATAGATAGGCTTGGACCAGACAGGCTAGCCTTCTCACTCCATGTGCATCACTGAGCCTTGGAAAATCATGAACCTACCACTATTCTTGTATTCAAGACCACCTAACTCTAGACTAAGTCAAGATGATGACCAGAGTATACCAAGATCAACACAAGACCAAGACTTTGAGAGGGCAAGACCGAATCAAGACAGAGACCAATCCAATAGGAGACCATTTTTAAGACTGTTAGTGTAATCATTATAATATTTGCAATTTGAACCTTTACAATATTCCTAGATTTTAATAAGTCAGTAAATTAACTTGTATGATCAGTATAATTAATAGCTTTAGACACTGCCTATTGGAGGAGCTTCTGATGCATTTCTCTTCTGATAGGAGTCCAAAACTGCTGTAAGAGTAGTGTGGCTCCTTTAAGGGCTGAATCAACTTCAGCCCTGGAGAAAATAAATAAATTAATAAATAAAAGGAAAGGTTAACAGTGAGTTTTCTTTTCACCAGCTTTCACTAGCTGGTTTCCACATTCATATGTATCACCTGTCATGTTCGTTCAATTATTTTTCTAACAAGTTCATGTTCCATGCCCCAATTCATGTTTGGTGGTGTTTTGCTTGGTGAAAGTCTGTCTGCCTACTTGATTGAGATTGTGTGTTTTTTATTCTGTGCGAGTCTGAGCAGCAGTGTACATGCCTGTGGTGTATATGTTTTTGGGTTTCAGCTTTGTTATTAATAAATCTGGGGTTTTTTTTTGGTGATGCGTCAGCCTTACTGGGATTTCTATAGGTAATGGACCTATGGGGCTCTGCTCAGGAGCTCCATGATAATCTGTAGAAACATTAGAAGAACATAAGCGCTTGTCTATTAATAACATTAAAAATATATATTTCTTTTAAATGTAAAGCGATTTGTAAGGCCAACAGGACTTTTCTATAGCAGGGTCACACTGGTCCTTGGCAAGATGCCTGACATCAAATCATCCCTCTCTTCCCCTTTTAATCAAGTTAGCATCTTGGGGATGAGTGCATTATCTGTTCCTGAGCACCTCCCCTTTAACCTGCTCCTTGTAACTGGATCTAATGAAATAAAAAAGGACTGTCAGAATGCATTAGATGAAAGAGTACAGTTCATCCTTTAGCCAGATTGCTGATGGTGGTGATCTCGATTCTATCATAACTCACTTATATGATTTTCATTAATGTCTACGTAATGTAGAATAGAGCTTATGGTGTGAAATCCTTGTAGTACATTCAGAAATACAAATTTTGAAACAGTAGTTATTACGTCCACCTCACAGCAAAAAGGCTCTGTGTTTAAGTCCCGGGCCCAATGAGGGCATTTTTGTGTGGAGTTTGTGTGTTTTCCTTGTGTTCTTCTGGGTACTCCGGTTTTCTCTCACAGTCTAAAGACATGCACATTAGGCTAATTGGCTGTTCCAAATTGCCATTAGGTGTGAGTGTGAATGGTTGTGCATGTGCGTTGGCCCTGTGGTGGTCTGGTGAGCTGTTCAGAGTGTACGATGCCTTGGCCCAGAGTCAGCTGTTGTAGGCTCCAGCCTCCCCATGACCCTGTTAGGATTAGGCGGTTCCGAGAATGAATGAACAAATGAATAAAGGAATGAATGAATGAAGATGAGAGATGTCTTGCAATGGACTGCAATGGAATGCATCCACTGTGCATTCTTGCCTTGTACCCAGGTAAATAGGGCAGGAAACATAACAACACTGATCACAAATAATATTCACTACAGATAAATCAAGTAATTTGTAAACAAAGTGGAAATTGAGATCCTGGGTCTAAATAATTTTCCACCAACTAAGACTAAGACTAAGAGTTGACTTGTTAAAGTCCCCATGAACACACAAATGTGATTTTTTTTTAAATGCCTAACTCCTGTTTCATAACTGAGTAAAATTTGTGAGCATCCAGCACATTGTTCTCTTAAAAACAAAAACTTTGTCAGTACCTCTGTATGTATGAGCTCAGGTTGTGAGAAATTTCCTTCATGGCACTGAACCAAACACATCTAATAGTAAGAATCAATAAATACCTTGGATAATATAGGATTCAATATCTTCATGTTATGCTCGTGAGCCAGCTTGTGTATCTAATAATAATAAATTCATTATTCTGATAATAAGATTTAATTTGTCTGCTGTTAAATAAGTAAATTATTAGCTGGGCATCCATTCAAACATTAAAAACTTTTAAATCAAATATCTGAAAGAGAAAAATAGCCGTTCTGTAGAACGTCGTAACCTCTCAGCCAGGACGCCTGAAGCGCAGGACAAACTTTATATGTTCAAGGTCACTGTGCCAAGGTCAAAAGTCACATATGCAAATTAGCTTCCCCACGCACAGGTTTAGGTCATAGGGAGTGCCTATGCAAAATTTCAGAAAGTTATCATGCATATGAGCCGAGCAATGGCCAGGACAAACTTTATATGTTTAAAGTCATTGTGCCAAGGTCAAAAGTCACGTATGCAAATTAGCTACCCCATGCACAGGTATAGGTCATAGGGAGTGCCTGTGCAAAAATTCAGAAATCTGGCCTGTGCATGAGTCGAGCAATGGCCGGTGCAAAGTTATTGTCACGCCGCCTGCTTGCCCGCCAAGCCAATGACAGTACGCCTCCTGCCATAACTGGCTGAGGGGTAAAAAGCAATTGAGGATGAATCCTGGTTTATTGTTTAACATAAAATTTGCATTGTCTTATGAGAAGAAGTTTTTAGGAAGCTGATCAATAAGACAACATTTTATTGACAGACTGTTTGTTTTGGCAACAACAGTTTTTTGGAAAAATGATTTATAATACTGTCAAGTACAAGAGTGGCTCACCTGTCTGTTCTTGCCTTGTGCTCAGATATATAACTAATTTTATTTTTATATTTTTGACATATTTGAAAAGAAGGACAAACACTGGCAAAATTAAGTAATTATTGGTGATAAATGGTCTTTGGTTGGGAAATTCCTCAAACGTTGCTATGGTTAAATTCTTAAAAGTAAAGAAAAGCCAGGTTTTGGCCTAGATTGAGCCTTCTTGCCAGTAATACACAGTGCAGTACAGTATATATTCTGATCCTTTCAGATGCACTGTACTTTGACATTTCTACTTTAAGAAGGCGGAATTTATTTTACCAAAATTATGTTGAAATATTTTGGTTTGGGTTATGATCTTACTTTGGCTTGGCTGTCTGCTTGAAACACTCATATGTGTAAGGAGCTAACAAATGCAAGTTGTCCAAAATCATGCTAGCTAAGTGCAGTTTCTTCATGATAATATCAGGTTTTTGGATAACTTCCTAAGAATTCAGTTTTCAATCAGATAGTGGCTGGCAAGATGCCCCTGATGCTCCTGTTATTATCATTAAAATATATAAGGACACTTTGGCACTTTGTGCTGGAAACAATATGGTTAAACGTGTAAATAATCTAGTAAAAACATTAAAAACAAGAAATTTTGTTGACAAAAGTCACCAATTTTTTTCAGCATCATTGTAAGAGTGAACAGAGATAATTTTATCACTGTGTGTCTGACTAGTTGTGTTGTTGTTTATTGCCTGATTTGAGTTTACTTGTATATTTTTGGTGGCATGGTGGTTTAGAGGTTAGCATTTCTGCCTCACAGCAAGAAGGTTGTGGATTCGAGTTGTGGGGTTGGCAAGGGCATTTGTGTGTTCTGCCTGTGCTAGCATAGGTTTCTCCGGGTACTCTGGTTTCCTCCCACAGTCCAAAGACATGCACATTAGGCTAATTGGCTGTTCCAAATCATCCCTAGGTATGAGTGTGAATGGTTGTGTGTATTTTTTTTTCCCTGCAGTGGACTGCAATGCCACGTTTGCCTGGAATGGGGTATAGGTGCCAGCGACCCTGTGACTCTAGTAGGATTAAGTGGTTTTGTTATATCAAAAAAGTAGCATGTACTTCAAATTTAAGAACTGGATATAGTAGAAAATGTTAAAAGATTGACTATTTAAATAATTTTCTGGGGCATCTACATATCCTAAATTTGTCCTACAAACAGTTTCTAAAAGTTTCTAAAGGAACAGGCCTTCAGCAAATCAGCTCGCACTGCGCTAGCCAGCTACCGCCATTCTCGGCGGTTTCCAAGAAAAGCAACAAAATTTTGAATTAAAATACTTAGCTATGTATTATTTATATTTATATTATCTATTTAGATATGTATATATGTATGAATGACACATCAAATGACACAGTAATGTGTAAATCCAAGAGTCAAAATGTCCTTGGGAGCAAGCTTTGAACTTTTGAAAAACTCCTCATTTCCACTTGACAGAATGAGACACACCTGCAACTCTTCCCTTTCACGCATGAATACGTACACCTATTAAATAGGGGTGTAGAGAATAAGACTGTCTGACTCAGTTTTGCCTTTTGAACACAATGGATCATTGTACACTTGCTGGCATGTTTTTCTGTAATAGATTCCGTGTAAGAGAGATGGATTTTTCATAGTCTTGTGTTGGGTTGTCACAAGGCCATTGATATACAATATCACATGCCCATAACAATTTTTTTTTACTGTGGAAAAGAACTGGTTGTTGTCAGACAATAATCAGATTCTTATCTTATTCACTAGAAATTGAGGGAATTTCACTGTTTTTATTTGTAAAGTAAATGATAAGAGGAACTTAATCATTTTGTGGATTTTACACAAGAATTAGTACTAGATGAGCACTCACAGAGTGCAAGGTACCTGTACCAGGCACAAATATATTATTATTATAGCTTGGCATAATGGAATTTTGGTGCCTTTTAACAAGTGGGCATATTTTGGGATTTTTTTCAACATAATTGCATGCTCAGATCACCTCCAAAATTTAATGTGTGTGTGTGTTTTTATTTTTTATTTTTTATTTTTTATTTATTTATTTTTAAACGTAACACAATGTATTCTCGAAAAAAAGCATCCAAATCCATGGACAACTTTTTGAGTTATCCTGCACATAAACAAACATACAAACTCAGGTGAGAACATTGCCATCCTGCCAGAGGTAATAACCAATACATGGACAAAATATTACTTGTTTAAACTCTTTAATAAAAAAAAAAAAAGGTTGGTATTTCTGTTTTATAAAACAAATAAAACACTTCATGTTGCAATAAGAAAAATAAATAATGTAGTGAAGGAAATCGGGTTATCAGGCGCCACTGGGGCGCTGTGGGTTTTGGACCCATGAACTGTGGAAGGCATATGGTCTGCCGGTCTGAAATGTCATTATGTCTTATGTCATATGAATATGAATACAGAAATTGTAATATCTTTGGAATGAGTGATCATATTTCCTTTATTTAAAGACATTTATAACCCTGAAATGGAGAACTGTCCAATGATGTCATCTAATGAAATATATATTTAAATTGATAATGATTATACCTATAGCAGAACAATTGTATGATTTACTGCACTATTTGATTATTGGATGATTTATGTGACTATTATATGAGAAGTTTTATGTAGGGCTCATTTCACTCTGTATGAGTATTGCTCGACTGTCCTTGAACACAGAACTTTGGAATAAAATGTGAGACCTTGAAAAGAAACAAAATGGCCATCCTAAGCAAAGGGGGTTCCGAGCCTTGAGGGTCAGCTCGGGACAGGTTGAGACTCGGAACATGTTGAGACATGTCAGACCTGTTGAGATATGTTGAGATATGAGGTCATCAGGGACCAATCAGAACACGGTAATGCTGAGACATGATGTCATAAGGGGCCAATCAGAGTCTAGAGCTAGAGGATGATTGACCAATCAGAGTGAAATGGGCACTCTATAAGCAAATTGCAGAGCTCGTTCTTGGTCCAGAGATTTTCTCTTAGAGCAATTTCTTCTGTGTGATTGATTGTATGCTTTTCTTTTACCTAAAGGCTAAATAAACACCTGAAAATGGATTTGAATCCCTTGCATAAACCAAGTAAACAATAATCACTTCAGTGAAATATGTACAATAATCAGCATAGAAATGACATATATATGAGCATAATGTAAAGGATAATTTTTATTTCTGGTCATTATTATGAAATAAACTAAGACAGGGTGATGCAGGACACTGACACAAAGTTTTTTCCAATAATGTCAGATTTTATGTAGATTATTTTTATCTATTTAACAGAAAATGTTGATTTTAAAATTATTAACTAATAACGTAGTCCATAGCAATGGTCTGGTGTACATAGCAATGCTTAATTAATGCTGTAACTGACAATCAGAATTAAGAATGGCACAAATCCATGTAATAATCAGTGTTAACAAAGTTAACAAATATTTCAATTAAGAAAAAGTATTGAAAGCTAGGGTATTACACTGAGTAATAGATTGTAGTAAACACAGTCCAAAGTCATGCACATTAGGCTAATTGGTTGTTCCAAATTGCCCCACGTGTGAATATGACTGTAAATGGTTTGTGTGTGTGTGTGTGTGTGTGTGTGTGTGTGTGTGTGTGTGTGTGTGTTGGCCTTGTGATGGTTTGGTGAGCTGTTCAGGGTGTACTCCGCCTTCACCCAGTGTCTGCTGAGATAGGTTCCAGCGTTCCCACGACCCCAGTAGGATTAAGCCATTCGGCAGATGAGGGAGACTATTTTGTTGGTAAATAATTTTGCTTCTTTTATCTGCTAATCAAACAGGACTGTTTCATGTCATTTTGTTTTGCAGTAAATGTCTTTGAAATGTTTACATTTGTGTGTTTAGTCCTTTGACAAGCTTTGTCAGCTGAAAGCACAGAGCTGTTTAGGAGCTGACAGATAATGCAATATGTTATTTTCTCATTAAGTAAGCATGCCATCATGAAGTAAAGTGTAAGTCAATGATACACCTTTTGTGTGTGGTCATGTCATGAAAAATACCCATGTCTGTATACATTGCTGCACTCGTATTTAAATTTGGTGGTGAAAATAATTGACCATGAATTTTGTGTTTTGTTGTGCCACCATGTCCTTCAAGAGCATGGAGCAGTTCTCTCAAAAGAGCTCACTCAGACTGCTGAGCCAGGACAAGCCAAGCTGAGGCCATGCGTGACATTTGACAAATCTGTGAATCTTACAGCTGCAAATTCTGTGTGTGTGCTCTGTCTAGGGGCTCAGCCACAGAGCACAAAGCATGGCAATTTGATCTAGATTCACAATTAGTGTGTGGCCAGTGTGTATATTTGCAAACAAGATTTATTTACAAGGTTTATTACTAAAAGCAGTTGAATCAAAGGTGCCAGTATGAAAAAAATCATTCCGACAAGTATATTAAAGTAAAAGTATGGCTAATAAACAAAAACACTGAAAAAAACAAAGGGGGGGGGGGGGCTACAATAACTTATTGTTAGGGTTCAAAAAGTTTAACCATAACCGAAGACCATAACACATTTTCCTTACATATTGTTTTTCAAAATTTTGGGAGGCATAGATGATTTTATTTGTAAGAAAATGAATACGACATGTATTAAGATTATGTTAGATTATTGTCATGTGTAGTACACAGCCAGTATTACACAGAAATTCCTGTGGCTCCTTTAATGTTGTCGTAGGCCTCTTGGCTGCCTCCTGGACCAGTTTTCTTGTCCTATTATCAATTTTGAAGGGACATCCACGTCTTTGTATTGTTACAGTTGTGCAGTATTTTCTCCACTGTTGATGACTGTCTTCACCATGTTCTATAGTATCTCTGATGCCTTGAAAATTCATTTATATCTTTCTCCTGACTAATATCTTTCAACAATGAAATTCTTTTAATGCTTTGTAAGCTCTTTCTGGACCATGGCTTTAGCTGTCAGTTGCAACTAAATTAATGTCAGGAACATCCTACTAGAAGAGCTGAACTTTATTTGTGCTTAATCAGATTCACTTTGATTGATGGCATGTGTGTACTGAATACTATTTTACATGCGTTTAAATGTGATTGGTTAATTCTAAACACAGCCTCTTCTCAATTTGTCACAGCCACATCCCCATCCCCAAATCCCCAAGAGTGTGCACACTTGTTCAACCACTTTATTTTAGATCAAAGATGTTTTATACAAATAGTTTGTGGCAACAATTTTGGGAAAGCATCTTATATGGGTGTCAAGGTTGGGTGTCCACAAAGCTTGGTCAATGCAATGCATAAAGCCTTAGCCTAATGGTTAAACAAGCGGCTTTGGGACTAAAAGTTTGCTGGTTCGAATCCTGAACCAGCAGGAAAAACGTTTAGCACCATGGGGGTTTCACATTCATGGCTGAAGTGCCCTTGAGCAAGGCACCTAACCCCAAACTGCTCTTTGGGTGCTGCAATGTGTGGCAGCTCACTGCTTTGAGTGTGAGTGTGCTCACTATGGATGGGTTAAATGCAGAAGTCAAAATTTCCCTGTGGAATGAATACAGTATATATATACTATATTAAAAAAACAACAACATACAGTGTGCTTCATGTACTGTATGCTGTAAAAGTTAAAGATTGTAAAAAGTCACACTTTTTCTTGTTCTCAACCGTACAGTTTCTGTGAGTATGTACCCACCGTAGTGTCAAATTCCTGTTCTTGACTGGCAGGAGTGGAACCAGATGAGGGTCTCTGTTGAAGGTCATCTGTGTCGAGGTTTGTAATGTTGTGTGTTTTTTTAAATGCTTTCCTGCTTACCACAGCTGTAAAGAGTACTTAAGCGACCAGATCTTTTCTAACAGATAAACTCCCAGCATTGTTTCAGTACTGGTATGGCGATTCTCCTCTGACTTCTTTGTGATACTTGGCAGAGTTAAATGGGAAAATGAGGGTTTGTGGAGAATGGACGCGGGCTTGTGACAATTCAACGGTACTCCTTTAAATCCTTTCACTTTTGCTTTTCAGTACTTTTAGCTCACTACACACTAGTGGTTTTACCAGCTAATCTCATCAGAGATCAGAGATGTTTCCACTTATAAAACCACCCTGTTCTGATGTTTATGCACCTCACATGGATCTAAACTTGTGTCTGCATGATTTATGCATTGTATTGCCACCACATGACTGGCTAACAAAGTGAACTGCAAATATATATGTAAAAAGTAAAACAACAACAACATAACATTCCACGATTACAGAGGTCTGTACTTGTGTTTTTTGTCTTCATCGCTTACTACAGTCATGGACACCACACACTACCATGTCAGTGTCACTATAAAGCACAACCTAATTATTATCTGCTTAATAGTGCTAGTGCTTCTGTGATGTTAATTTTCCCCTCCTGTTCTCTGGAAAATCTTTTTTTTCCAAGGCTAAGAGCTGTAGTGGAGTCTCTTTGATAATACAAATCTATTTTGTGCAGGAAAGCCTCCTTCTTCGCTTATAGCGGTTGCTGGTTCTGGAATTTACTATTCCTTAGAGCACATACACCACTGCACACAGGATTAGGACATTGTGACAGTAGCACATCTAACAACTCTTCCCTCCTGACATGAATATGAATAGATACTCAGATTTCAACAGGTCAAATGTACAAGATCGGGACATATTTAATAGCAGGTGATGAAAAAGTCATGCAAACCCAAAGCACAGTATTGAAGGGTGATAAAAATGATTTCTGGTTGTTGGGGTTTTTATAATATGACACTGCGGTACAGTATTTTCTTTCCCTGTGACATGCATGCTTTAAAATTAAACGAGCTAGCGCTTATGTCAGGGGAACAATGTGCATTGCAGTTGTGGTTAATGTCCCAAGACCTGAGAGTTCAAGCACAAGCAGAAAATGATAGTTATTCACCTGCCCATTAACACCTCCACCATGATTAATGCAACAGTCAATGCTTGACTGAAGCTCTGACAGGTAATCATCACTCAATGTGCTTTCCAATCGCTGACTTAGCACAAACAGTATCTGTCTCTCTCTCCGGGGCTTGTGAGTCAGTAAGAGCTCAACGTTTAGAGGTTTTTTATCTATTAGCTGCCAAGATCCTGTTCTTTCTTATTATATGAAGCCTTCATCATGCTCGATCTCTCTCCTTTTCTCTGTCTCTCTCTCTCTCTCTCTCTCTCTCTCTCTCTCTCTCTCTGTCTCTCTGTCTTATTCTTCCATTCTTCCTCCACATCAACACATAAAAGCACCACTACGGCTGAATATTTAAGAGCCAGTAGCAGCAACAGCCTGAGGGCTGATTAAAGTGACACGCTGAACCTCAAAGAGTGCACAATGTGAGCATACTGGAGCCATTGTGGTCTGTCCACCCCCCATCTGACTGGTGTATTTTTAGGTTCATGGAAACCTAAAAATGTCTGAACCAATGTGCCAGTCTGCTCTCCTGAAAAATATATACATTCATTTAGAAAATTGTTGATTTTAATGTGGGGTGGCATGGTGGCATAGTGGTGGTTAGCATAGCAGGTTAGCTTCACAACAAGAAAGTCCTGGGTTCGAGAACATGGAATTTGCATGTTCTCCTGGTGCTTGTGTGGATTTGCTCTGGGTTCCCTGGTTTCCTCTTACAATCCAAAGACATGCACATTAAGCTACCTGGCTGTTACAATTTGCCCCTTGGTGTGAGTGTGAATAGTTGCGTGTGTTCATGTAAAATCTGCTGGCATACAGATCAGTTTCATTGTCCGCCCAAAATGGAGCCATGTATTTTTCCCCTGCACGATATACTGCTTAAATACACATGTAGGAAGCAACAGGGCAGATTCGGGGATTGCAAATAGAGCTCTCATGTGCACAGAGCTAATGTTACTGCCTCCATTACAGGATCAGAGGGGCTCATTAGATAGCCCTGTTGGAACCTTTATATTTCCCATTCCTTGGCTCGCTTTGTATCAGCATAGGCTATAAAACTGAATTCATGCATATGGGAGCAGGCCATGTGCATTCTAAATCACACTTTTAACTGGATGCTTATCGCCAGACCACAGACACGTACACATATATAGTCAGTAAAACCCAGGTACACATCTCATTTGCGAGCCTGTGGCATAAAGTTGCTAGCCTAACTCATTTATTTCCTGATTATGGAAGCCAGTTTTCCAGTACAGATTCCCAAAATCAATTAGAAAGTGCTTTGCTACATTTTATGGGACACAAACAGTCATCTCTATAAGCACATATGTCCACTGAACCAAAAAAAAAAAAATAATAATAAAAGCCATTTGAAATAGGAGTCAGAGGTCATAAAGTTAGACAGCAGGACACCTAAGACGCCAGGCCATCTCAGCAAGGAAGCCTCTCTATGGGGGACAATGGGAACAAGAGACATTTAGAGCACTAATGAGCAGACAAGGCGGTTGAACTAAAGGTCACTATGAAAAAGGAGGCAAGACGAGTAAGGCAGCATGACTAAAGGCAGACAGAAAGGAGGAGTTAGACTTGTCTACTTTTTTTTTAAACATTGCGATTATTGGTGATTTTAGCCCAATCCCAATCTTATCCTTTCATATACCTGTCTATTTGGACCCTTAAACTGGCAAGTTATGTTTAAACATTACATCAGTATTTACTCTAGGAACTTACTGTGTCTTCTTACATTACTTATCTTGATTTTTTGCAAAATTACAACCTCATTTCCACAGGTGCTTAACTTGAATTTTGGCTTTGCCCATTCCGATTATTCATACAGGTTTTCAGATTTGTCTTTTTCATTTTTTTATGTTCATTTAATTTTTTGAACCGCATTATTCTTTGTTGGGGTTGTGGAGAGGCTGAAGACCAAAGTTGGGACCAGGTGGGTGGGTGGGACCAGGGTTGTCACACCATCACTGGGCCACCACATAAGTCCAAACTGCTTCATGTACACATTATATGGATATTCATATAATCTACACTCTAGCGGAGAGGCTGGAGCTTATTTCAACCGACTCTGAGAGAAGGCAGGGTACACCCTAAACAGCTTGCCAGTCTATTGCAGGACCAAAACAAACACAACCAGTCACACTCACACCTAGGGGCAATTTGGAACAGCCAATTATCCTAATGTGCATGTCTTTGGTCTGTGCGAGGAAACTGGGTACCTGGATGAATCCCATGGATGCACGGGGTCGAACGTGCAAACTCCACACAGAAATGCCCTTACTGGACCCAGGAACTTCTTGCTGTGAGGCGGACACGTTAACCACTATGTCACTATGCTGCCTATTATTATATCAATAATAATAATAATGTAAAAAAAAAAAAACAATAATAATAATAATAATAATAATAACGATGATAATAATAATAAAAAAATAATAATTTAGTAGTTGCACAGTCCTACATGTCTACAGATTATAGTATAGTTTACCCTTATTTTTATTTTTTTTATTTTTTTTACACCCCTACAGCACTGGTAAATTTCTAAAATTTTACTAAAATGTAGGACTTTTCTTCAACAAAAACATTTTCACTAAAACTAGACTAAAACTATGATGGATAAAAATTACTAAAATGTAAACAAAAGCATCTTTCTGTTTTATTGATTGATTATCTTTCTCTCTATAGAAACTTAGAATTGGGCCATATTATTAAAAGAATGGGGCCATATTATTAAAAACGGGATGGGGTCATATTATTTAAAATGGGAACTTGATTCAATAAAAAGTACCGGTATTTAACAAGGAAAAGGCGGGAAAAGAAACAACTGGGAAAATTGAGGCTTAATCACTAGTGCCTAATAGTGCCTAATAATAGAGATTATTTAGAGATGTACTTTCATTTGCATCTGGTCAAATTAAAATAATGTAAACCTGGTTGTACATCTTCTCAGTGCAATTAAAACATAGTTTGACACTAATGTTATAAATCAGCAGACTGGAGTGTTTTATTTTTTGATTATTCACTGATTGATTTCTCAAGGTACACTATAAACAGGTCAGTCCAGGTCAGGTGAGAGACTTGCTACTGGTACCATGTAGCCCAGTATCACCTGTTGCATGGTCGAGTCCAGCGTCTCCATCATTATGGCTCACCATGATGATGAGAAGGGTGAGTGGACGGACACCCTGATAAGATTTAAAAAAAAAAAAAAAAGAAAAAAAAAAACTCTTGTCTTAAGAGTGGATGAAGCCACTAAATAATCTCAATGAGGCAGTTGTGCTAAGCAACGCAACAAAGCAGTTGTGCTAAGCAATGCTTGCATTTTTGGCAGTCCCTGCACCTGATACCCTCACAGATGTACTGGCTGTGCCTTTGAGTCTGAGTGGTTCTGGGTGAGAGAAGCCCTTGATAATTTATAGGACAACCCAAGGAAGCTGGTTTGCCTAGCATCATCATTTATGACAGACTACTACTACTACTTCTACTATAAAAAGTACCAGTCAAAAGTTTGGGGACACTTTCAAGAAGCAGTAATTTTTCTTTTCTAGTGTTTTATTTACAAGTTGGGATAATGTTTAGGTTTACACTATACTTTCTTGAAATGTCCCTGGAATGCAAAAAAAATAATTTATTCAATATTTTCAGTACATCATTGAAATGTGTTCATTCTGGAAGCAATTTGTAGTTTTTTGCTCGTGTTAAATATTTCTTTTTTTAGTTCCTGTAATGTTAGCTGTCAAACAAAGCCTTTAGAGCAGTCATACATATTATCATTCGGTCCCAACAGCAGTCATAAAGCTGGTCATTTATATTCAGGTTTGTGTGTGTTACTGATAGTAAGTTCAAATATAAAAATATGAAAATGTTTATAAAAGGTTTAGATTTGTGAGAGTTACTAAAGTTTGTTGGTAGTGCAGTGAAAAATGAACATTGGTCTGTCTGAGGGCACTTTTCCTTTATCCCTGGGTCTCTATAGTCTGTAAAAAAGCCTCTGGTGTGAATAGATATTTTATTCAAGAAGCTATAATGTGAGTGGAAATTCAGCATATTATGCGAAAATGTCTGATTTCCAATGAAAGACTCCGTGTTTTAAATTCTGAAGAGCAAGTGCTCTATTTTATTAGTAAATGGGCTGAATTTTCTAATTTTGATTATCATTTTGGTGCAGTTCAGTGATCTGTGAGATGCTGTGTGCTGTTGGACATTATTTATTTATATGTTATATTTATGTACTTGTTTGTGTGTTTAAAAAAATCCATGTTTCTGTTCTTGCATGTAGCAAATCCATTGATTCTGACTCTCTTCAAGTCCATTATCCCCCTCAGTCCTCCTCCTTTAATTCCACATGTTGTATGCCAAACATACCCTTCAAGGCTTTGAAAAGATTCTGAAATGGCTTTTAAAAGACTGAAGTCTGACATCCTCTCACATCTAAATACATGCACAGAGGTTTTAGATTCTGATTTTAAAAAGACTGGGTACTTGCAGAGTCACAATTTGCAGGACTACAATAGATTTCTTTGGAGATGATTTTCCATAATGCTCGTGTCTGGTGCTGAAGAGACCTCATTTATTGGTTGTTGACAATATGTGCACAAAATATTAAAAATTGTTGATTTTATTAGAATGTTAGTAGAAGAAAATACTGATTTAAGACAGCTTTCCTGACCATCTTATGCTAAACAATTGAGATGATGTGATCACGCCACAGTATTAACAAGCAAAACTCTCATGACTTTATTCCTGACACTAAAAAAGTCACTTGGTGTTGTTAGATTTATGTCATGATTTTGTGTTGCACATGATCACACACCTGCTGTCATGCAGGGTGTGTAAAACAAAACCTTAGGCTGGTGGATATCCCTCAGGAGCTGAAACCCTCTCAGGACTTGAAAACAGAGGGTAAAGGTAAATGAAGGAGACTTTGAAGATTGTTCTTCTCAAGAACTTTCTCTTGACGTGGGTTTGTTTGTGTGTGTGTGTGTGTGTGTGTGTGTGTGTCTGTGTGCCCATGTGTATTTTTAACTGATATGTGTCCAGGTGCCATGTTGTCAGAAGTCAGTCCAGATGGTCTGAAGGCGATTTTATCCACTTTGTCAACACTCTTGAGGATTACTAATCCATTAATCCACTTCCTCGGCCAGCTCTTCCACACTTTCTCTAACTGGAATTGTTGTAGGCTTAAATCTGAAAGAAAAGTTTATCGGTAAATCAAATTTGTGCAATTTCCCCGCTTGCAGTTTAAGGCCTCCTAGGACAAAAAGGCTTAAAATGTAATAGTGTTCACTCATGTAGCACGATTTTATCGCTATAACTATTCAGAATTAATTATTACTGTATACCAAGATGGCAGCACGGTGGTGTAGTGGTTATTATGTCCGCCTCACAGCAAAAAGGTCCTGGTTTCGAGTCCTAGGCTCGGAAAGGGCGTTTCTATGTGGAGTTTGCTCTCCCAATGCTTGTATGGGTTTCCTCTGGGTACTCTGGTTTCCTCCCACAGTCCAAAGACCTACACATTAGGGTTATTGGCTTTTCCAAATTGCCCCTAAGTGTGAGTGTGATTGTGAGTGGCTGCATGTGTACTCCACCTTTGCCCAGAGTTGGCAGAGATAGGCTCCAGCCCCCCTGTGACCCTAATAGGATTAAACGGTTTGGCAAATGAATGAATTAATAAATTAATGAATACAAAGATACCAACAGGTACATAGAACTGCTGAGTATTGTTGTTTAGAAAAATAGACCAAATGCACGTGGGTGTTTATTTCTTTCTAATATTGCGCATTGCTTTTTGGATTTTTGTTTTTTAATGTCAGCATCCTGATGATGGTGTGGTGCTCTGCAGGGACACACATGTCTTCTTCCAGACAGTCACTTACATAGCCAATAACTGTAGTGCAGTTGTATTGTGTGGTCCGAGGCTGACTGCTGCTGCCAGTTCAACCCAAAGAAGTTCACCATCTCATTATCCACACACAGTACCATTGAAAATGGTGAGATAGCCATTTTATCTATCTGTCTATTTGTCTTTCTCACTGTCTGCATGACAAATAGACTGTCCTAAAGGATTTTCCTTGTGACCGACGGGTGATTCTTTTTCTGTTAATCAGACAGTGATTCGGTGTGTCCAGACACCTGACAGATGCATCATTCACTCGGCACCTAGTGAATGGGCCCAGACTGACACTGTGACACAAGAAGAGCCATTTCATTTCGATTTATTCTCGTCTCGCTCAGAAATATTACAGCCACACCTTGGATAATGGAGAAAATATAACTTGGTGTAGGCACTCTCTCTCCCTCTCTCACTCTCTCTGCCCTCCTCTCTCTCTCTCTCTCTCTCTCTCTCTCTGCCTCTTTCTCTCTCTCTCTCTCTCTCTCTCTTTCTCTTTCTCACACACTCTCTCTCACACCCTCTTCTCGGTACATCCCAGTGAGTCTTTTGTAAATTGTCACATTGCAGCTGATAAAATGTTCAAAGCTTAAATCTGTGTCACAATCGTAATGGCCTGTGAACATGTATCTGTCTCTGCAATAGAGAGAAAGAGACAGAGAGTGCGTGTGTGCGTACGTGTGGGTGCGTGTCTGGTCTCGGATGGCCTGCTGTATTGATATGCAGGCCACACTGCTGCGGTGCTCGCGGACTGAAATGAGGAAGCTCTGGCGCGGAGGACTGGGATGAGATGTTTTAATGAGATTGTGGTCTCTTTAGCGGCCATGCAGTGCAGCGCTGAATGTGATCTCAGGCTCTGCTTATTGGTTTATGCACGCCTGTGCACTTGCTAATGTGTTCACCGCTTTCGTACAGTGCTACTGAGGCGCAGCAGGGCTGATTAAAAGAAATCACCCTAAAAAAACCCTTGTGATATCAAAAAGAAGACAGATTAAAGAAGGGAAGAACATTGTGGCTGCCATGTCTTTTACACAAGATATTTGCATGCGGTGTTTTTTTTTCCTAAAGTGGTCATTGTATTAAATGTGAATGTAATAACATTAGCAAAAATTTCTATTGCACTGATTTGAGATATTTTACCATTGCATGTGATATTATTGGGTGAAATCAGGTATTGTGGGACTGTGATGGCCTGGCGGGCTGTCCAGGGTGTACTCTGCCCTCGCTCAGAGTTGGCTGAGATGGGCGCCAGCCTCCCTGTGACCCTAATTAGGATTAAGCGGTACAGAAAATGAATGAATGAATGAAAGGTATTGTGGGATTTTTTTTATGTTTTGTTTTTGGTTATTCAGGCAAGATCTCATTTGGGCGATTCTTTGGTGACTGCCCTTGATTTTTTTGAGTTGGCGACTGTCTCAGACCAACCACGACTGTGTATGTGATGTCCTAAAATAGGTCTGAGACTGTCTGCAACTAGGTCCTCAACTACCTGTGTACTATCTGTAATCGATCACTATGGTCTCAGACTGTCAGCAATATAAACGCGGATAGATTATCATGTGTAATCATCCAACATTTGGAAACAGGTTTCAAAAAATGGGACAATTGTCCCCAACAGGTGGATTCCTCGCTGACCGTCAGCAATATGGTCGACAATATCGGCGGCAGACCCCTCATGCTCACTCCTGACCTAAAAATTGATTGAATCGTGGGCAGATCGGGCGTTTTCACCCAAATGAGATCGGGGCTTTCTGTTCAGTACATGGTTTCTAAAACCATAGTATTCTGTAATTGAAAGAAAATACAAGGGAATTAAATTGATATTTATATCAAATTATAATTACAGGTTTGCTGATGATGTTGCACTCAAACACAAGTGCTGATTTTTGTAGAATATCTAAATTGTGAAAAGCATATATATTTTTTGAATGTCCAGTATTCTGCCTCCTCTTGTATAGAAGCAGTAATTAAGGTAATCTAACAGGAACACGTGGTGACGGAGCTGAGCTGTGGATCTGTAATTTAATGGAAATGTAAATCTTTTCTAATATAATCTTTATGAAATCCATTTAACTCTCTGATGTGATAAATCACACTGACAGCCACACAATCACCCGAGCCTCCCCTTCTAACTTTCCATGATCATTCGACTCCCTGAGTGATTATAGTTATGATTCATACTGGCTGTTTCATTCTACTTTAACTCGCTGAATAAATAATTTGATGATGCTGGAGATTTTAATTAGGTGTGTGTTTTCTGCTGTAATGTGAACTGCAGTAATTTGGCATCAGTATGTTGCTTAGCTGGGTTACTTAGGCTATTGCTAAGAACTTCAGCATTAACTAAACCAAATATTACTTTACACTGTAAATTCATTCAACTTCATATAAATACATATTTTTATTAACCTTGTTGAAAAGGGTGTACGCTTTTGGTGGACTAGATTTTTACCCCTTTCCAGCAGTTGTTATCAATTTAGTGAGATACCAATAAATATTTGGAAAGTTCACAAATTGGCATTTCATGTGAGTTGAGATAAGACTTGAATAAGATTCTGAAGCTTTATTGTATTAGGTGTCTTTGTTGGAGGTTACATAGAGGTTAGCACGTCTGCCTCACAGCAAGAAGGGTTCCCATGCTTGCTTTCTGTGTGGAGTTTGCACTTTCTCCCTGTGCTTGTGTGTGTTTCCTTCAGGTACTCTGGCTTCTTCCCACAGTCCAAAGATATGCACCTTAGGCTTAACTGGCTGTTCCATATTGTCCCTAGGTGTAATTGTGAGTGTGAATGGTTGTGTGTGTGTATGTTGCCCTGCGGCGGTCTGGCAAGCTGTTCAGGGTGTACCCCGCCTTTGCCAAGTGTTGGCTGAGATAGGCTCCACCCTCCCTGCGACCCTAGTAGGATTTAGTGGTTTGGTAAATGAGTGAGTGAGTGAATGTCGTTGGTGGTATTGTTTGCTGTATCTGTTAGTGTATGTCTTTTTTGTATAATTTTTTTTTTTGATGACACAGAAAACTCAAAACCTAAAGCCAAAGGCTTGGCCACCAAATTGTGTTTTGCATATAAACATACAGTATTTTCAGAAAAGCATATTAGAAGTAAGCATGACAGTGCTTGCTGTTAGAGAAAAATAATAAATGATAGGGTGGTTTGAGTTACCTCCAAATTACTGTTTCTAACCTGAAAGAGCTTATTTTTCTAAAACACTATTTGTGTAAGAGGGGGTACAGTGGTTCAGTGGTTAGCACTGATTCCTCACAGTGATTTGAATCTCGGCTAAGGGTCTTTCTGTGTGGAGTACCCCATGCTTGAGTACGAGTACTCCGATTTCCTCTCACAATGCAAAGGCATGCATATTAGGTCAACTGGTTCACCTAAATAGCCTGTAGGTATGAATATGCGTATGAATGGTTATTCTTCTTTGTGCTAGATCTGCAATATCAGCCTGCAGCCTGTTTAGGGTGTACTCCTCCTCTCACCCAAAGTCAGCTGGGATTTACTCTAACCTCCCCCATGATTCTGACGGAAAAGTAGTAAAGATAATGTATGAATGGAATATGTGCAAAAGACTTTTTGATATAATAAGATTTGGGAATGTTGCAAAAAGTACTTTCAAGGGGGCAGCATGGTTACATAGTGGTTAGCACTCTTGCCTCACAGCAAGAAGGTCCTAGGTTTGAACCCTGTAGGTAGCGGGGGCTTTTGTGTGTGGAGTTTGTATGAACTCTTCTTTCCTTCCCAGTCCAAACACATGCACATTAGGTCAACTAACAACTCTAAATTGCCTATGGGTGTGAATGTGGTATTTCCTTGTGTTCCCTGTACTTAAGTGTAGATAAATAAAATAATGTACACTTTGCCCCCCGACTCAGCAATCTATGAAAAATTCATGGCAGTGAGAACATCTCTTGGTTTCCCTCTCGAGGCCCTATGCTAGGCCAGACTCCAATTCGAAACTTGCTCACAAAATGTCAGGCAGGTCCAGAGAGGCTGATGCCATTAGAATGATCTCAATGACCTACTGCAGATAGAATATATGTTCAGGCATTTGTGTGGGTGTGTTTATGTGTGAATGCTGGAGACAAAAGACTCAGAGGGACAAAGAACCTGTTCTATGATAGATTACCACATGTGCTGTCAGATCTTCTCAGAATTAACTCACTTAGCCCTGGGCACTGGGATGTAAATATGGTTTTATGCACATATCTGTGATGGGTCTGACAGATGAAATTTAGCAACATGACAAAAAAAAAAAAAAAATGAAGAAAGAAAAAAAAGGAAGAATCAAAAAACTAGATGTTACAATGTTATGATATAATGTAGCTTCAGTATTCATTCAGTATTAGTTTTGTTTGGAGGCCTGAATCAGAGCTGAGACATGGCATCTATGCACAGACATTTCACGGCATATGCACCTAACAAAATTTTTTTTGGGGGCAATTAAATCTGTATGTGCATATATAGAAAAGAGAGACGATATAGGAGGTGTAGATAGTGGGAGAGTGCACCAGGTGACATTTCACTGCAACTGTAAAAAATTTTTTGCTGGTCTGTATTAATGAAAAGGCATAGCATCCTAAAATGTGACATCACATTTCATTTACCCAAGGGGTACACCCTGAACAGCTCACCAGTGCATCGCAGGGCAAATACACAAGCATTCCTTCTCACACTCACACGTTGGGACAAATTGGAACAGCCAGTTAGCCTAATGTGCATGACTGTGGGAGGAAACCAGAGTATGCAAGCACAGGAAGAACATGCAAACTCCATGCAGAGACACCCTGTCCCACTCACTGGCTGTTCCAAATTGCACCTAGGTGTGAATGTGAATGTGTGTGTGTGTGTGTGTGTGTGTGTGTGTGTGTGTGTGTGTGTGTGCTGGTACTGCGATTGACTGAAGAGCTGTTCAGGGTGTACTCTGCCTTTGCCCAGTTTTGGTGGAAATAGGCACCAGCCTCCAGCGGTTCCGCAAATAGGTGGGTGAGTGATGTGTGCTTGTTGAGCCATAGTTTCGTTGATGGAGGCGCGGCCTCTGTCCTATAGTCTCATTAAAGGAGTTGTGGCCTTTGTGCTTCATTTCTATTTAAGGAGGCATGACCTCTGTGGTTCAGACCTTAGAGAAGGAGGTGTACACTATTTTAGACTCTTAAATTGTTTGCGAGAAGCAAAAAATTGTTATTAGGGAATAGCATAAGACTGTGAGCTGTAGAGTCTGGTAAATTCTAAGAAAGCTTTCGTTTTATTTAAATATTTAAAACATGCTCCAGAGACTGAAAGAAAGCCATTTTAATATTTTGGCAGGTGAGCATCTGCGAGTCTGTCCTCAAGGGTATACCTGTTGCACAAGTGCCATGGAGGAGACGTTGTCCAACCTGAGCCGCAGAGAGTTTGAGGGCTTGGTGAGAGAGGCGGGACGTTCGATTCAGGCTTCTCTGAATGCCCAATACAGGAGCTTTGACAGTGAGTAACACACTGTGTAATGCAAACACTCTCTCTCTCTCTTTCTCTCACACACACACCCACACCCACACACTGAGAATCAACAGGGGACAGTAGAGAGGCTGAGGAGGTGTGAGAAGGCTCTGGACTGACACTGATCTTTTTTCATTCTATCACCAAAGTGTTCATCTGTTTTTGCTTAGAGTTTTAATGCTTAGCACTTGGCTAAATGAACAGTAAAGGGTGAAATGTGAACACTTTGAAGAGCACACTTTCTCTGCTTCTTGCCACACTAAGTGCAGGTTGAAGTGGGGACGGAAATGTTCCTTCTCTCTCTCTCACCATGTGGCTTTTCATAGCCTTCCCAGCAGTGACCCATTAAAATGTGATCAGTTACGACGGACCGACTGTATTGTATCCAGCCGTAATGATCAGAAACTTAGCAGGAGCCTTTGTGTCATGAGCTTTCATGATACAGAATGCCAGACTCTTGTTAATATTATGTATATTTTATACATTCAAGTCCTTTAATGCATGATTATAGTCTGTCAGGGAGGCATTGTTCTGTTTCTGAAGTAAGCGTAGGTCAAAGCTTATAAAGAGAATAGAAAAGGCTTAGATTGGAATTAAACTGTAAATTTTATGTTTAGGAAAAAATATATCACTATATCTCATTGAAATAAATCTGCTAATAAATTGAATACATGTAAATCTAACAACCAATGGAATAACAAGTGAGAACAGCAACTTGGCAGTGTGAACACAGGGTTGGCTTGGTCTGACAAGCTGATAGTTGCCAAAAATATAGGACAAGCTTCTTGCTAGCTTGTATATGTGCTGGTAGGCAGAAAACAGTTTCTGTGTTACTGCTACTAATGTTACATCAGAGAAAAGATATTTCATTAAAATAACACAACAGAAAGTTAATTAGAAAAACTCAAATATTTATCAGTTTAGTCAAATAGTAATGAAGCTAGCAGAGAGGTTGTAGCAGTACTTATATATGTTTAATTTATCATATGTTTTGTTGTTGCAATTTTCAAATTTATTTCAGACTAAAAGAATTCAGTGTTTTTCAAGTGCCATGTTACTCCTCCTCAAAAAGCTGAACTACTGAAATGCCGTCTGAGTCTCAGACAGAAAATAAGTTTTGGCTTTGATCTGTTCAAAGCAAATTTGGCAGCTCGGATCCAGTGCTCGCTGTTTCTCCTACGGGAGAGTGTTTGAGCTGAAGGACAGCGTACAAATATTTTCATCTGCTCCCAAGACACACACATGTGTTTATCATGAAGACTTTAAAGACTTTCCAAGCAGTGATGGTTTAATTTTTGAAGTATTTATGTGAGCAGCGTGAGTCAGAGAAAATATTCTATTTTATGTTTGATGAAAGATTCATACAGAACACTTGAACATTTTAACATTTCATAATACAATTTATCTGAAGGTTGTCGACTGAAGCAATCTCTAACACATACATGAACATTACTCTAAACCGCTTATCTTTATTATTTAGTAATTTATCCTTAAGCATATTATTTAGGAAGTACAGTGAAAATTGATGTAGTTATGTGCGTGAGGAATGCACGTCTGGACCAACCGATGTCTCTGGGGGATTTTTAGAGTATTTAATAACATAAAGATCACAGCTTGATGAATCCTTCAATATGACTCCATCAGAAGTTGGTAATTAGTTTTCTGTAACAGCAGCTCAGCCAGGCTGCAAATCACTTCTTTATGCGAATGCACTCTAATTCATTCCCGTTATGTTACATGTATTTACCTTCACCAAGGAGGTTATGTTTTCACCGGCATTGGTTTGTTTGTTTGTTTGTCTGTCTGTCTGTTAGCAACATTACTCAAAAACTTATGAATGGATTTTTTCCGTTCTCCGTTTTCCTGAAATTTTCAGGATGAGTCAGAAATTATACATGGAACGATTGAGTAAATTTTGGCAGTGATACAGATTATTGTCTGGATACAGGGAATTTTTAAAGATTTCTTAGCACGAATGATGTAGTCATCCAAGCTACTGTGTCCGGACCATACTGAAGCGTAACTTGCAGGCTTGCGTTCAATGCTGTAATCTCATTCCTTTACCTTTCAGTACAACTTTTACGCCAATTATCACTAAAATAATCCAATTATTAATACTTCCTCATCTGAGTGCGAGGCCTCTTATTCAAGGCAGGCCCTATACACAATGCAGTCATATAAATGGCTGCGCGTTTGCATTGTAGGGCTCAAATAATAAACAAATGTTGCATTCATAAAAATGCTGCATTTCTTACAATACCATATGGGGGTACTAAACGACCTTTGCGGTGGTCTGCGCTCTTTGAGTGCTTTTCTAGTTTATTTATCATTTATTTTTAGACATCTTCAGTGTCAACATTTTTCACACTTTGAGATCCCTGGTAAAATCAAAAGCTACAATTTTTCATCTCATGATCTTCAAGACTGAGAAAAAGAGAGGCTGGAGAGGGAATGAGCATTTATAGCTGTTCCATAACATTAAATAACTATAAACAGATGTAAAATAAAACAGAATAATTCATACACCTGCCAGATGTGGTTCCAAATACACACCCAAATGATAAAATCCTCATTGTTTACTAAATGAGGCATCAAAAAAACATTTATTTTTAATACAAATAGCATAGATTTGTGAGAAGGGTATATTATATAGTATAGTATTTGTGTGTGTGTGTGTGTGTGTGTGTGTGTGTGTGTGTGTGTGTGTGTGTGTGTGTGTGTGTGATAAAAACAAGTAAGTACAAATAATGTATTAAATTAATAGATTTATGTATGAATCAATTTATACAGTATGATGTAAGTCATTTAAGCACCCGAAAAAAGAAAAGTATTCACTGGTTTTATGCCTCGCATTACAGAGGCCTTGAAGACCCCTTTCTTTCTTACTTGTGGTTTTACTTACCATTTCTTCCTCAGAGGTGTTCTTACCCGGCGATGTCAGACTCTTAGGGGAAATTAGCACATATGAGTGCTGATAGACCTCTTTTGAAAAAGCACCAGATGGACCCCCTAAAATGATCTGAAACCTCCAGAGATCAGATTAGCTGAATTTTAAATCAGCCTGTTTCTACAGCTAACTTCATTTCAGTGCAAAACATTATAAATCTCTGAAGAAATGTGGACTAAATAAAATAGACCTCTTGAGAATTTGATTTAAAACAGTCTCAGAGCTCTGTAAATTGAATTGACCCTCAGCCTGGTGACCTTGGGCTTCTGTTTGAAGTGGACCCTGATTCCATTTTCTAACTTCCTTTCAACAGCATATTTCCTGGAAATCTTGGAAAGGTCTCAAAACTGGCTGGAAGAATCGTTTGTTAAGGCTTTGGGATCTCTCTACGCACCCAATGCTGGGGTTTTCCGTGACCTCTACGGCGATCTGCGCCGATATTACCGTGGCACATCGCTGAATCTAGAGGAGGCCCTAGATGAGTTTTGGATGCGCCTTCTCGAGCGCTTACTGAAAGCCTCTGATCCGTCCCTCGTCTCTGATGATTTCCTTGAGTGTGCATCCAAACAGACAGAGACCCTGCGTCCATTCGGAGAAGCTCCCCGAGAGCTCAGAGTTCGGCTGGTGCGTGTGTTGGTCGCTGCTCGTGCTTTTGTGCAGGGTCTCAGCGTGGCTGGAGAGGTTGTGAGGAAGGTTTCTCAGGTATGGTGGGTAATTTTTCTTATAGATAATAACATTGAGTTTTGTGTGTGTGTATGTGTGTGAGAGAGAGAGAGTTGCTTTTTTCCACCACACACATTTTAGGTAACCAGGTAAAAAACGTTCCTAATAATAAAGGTTTAGGGTGCATTAGCCTAATATGGGACATTTTAGGCTAGATTTTCTGTTTAAAAATAACCCTAAACATAACAATGAATTAATATAGCAATTCATACAGTAAATTTGGATCTGAATTGTGCCCTCTCGAAAACTTTTATCGTCAGTTCCACTGGTTCTGGGTGTGTGTGCGTGTGTGTGAGTGTTTGTTTGTTTTTGGGGGAGGCGGGGGTTTATTCTAAGTATGGCTCCAGTGTGTCATGGACTACAAGTCAGTACTGCACATTTCAGTCTTTTTGCCTTTTACAGTATTTTCTAAAATGCACAATGTGTTTAGAATTAAATTTCTGAATTTGCTTTTAATTAACTTTCTTAAATGTAACCAAAATCTATAAATTAATTGCACAGAGGACATTGCTTAATTTTCTATAATGGCAGTTCTGACAGGAGTGCTTGTTCTAATGTGTTATTGTTTCAATAAATCTCAGACAGCGACCTGTCTGGGGGCAGCTCCACATGACAAACAAACAAACACAGACAGACAGACACACACACACACACACACACACACACACACACACACACACAAACACATACACACACAAAAAAAGAAAGAAAAATAGCAACAACATCAACAACAAAAAATTATTAAAGAAAAATGTATACTCCTTCATATTACTGAGATTATTGTAATGACTGTTTAGAACCGCTTCTACTCTAACGTTTGTTGACATTCTACAAGACTAAAAGATGATAAAGTGCAAAATATTGTGAATAAAAAAAGTATTAATTATTAGTAAATTTTTGTTGTGTAAGGGAAATGGAACATTTCACAATGTGGAGCGAATGGAAAGTAATCAAATATGGTATGGTGAGAGTAATATATTCCCTCAACAGCACAACCAAAATATTTTGCCTAATATATATTTTAATCTAAATTATCAGAAGCTATAATGGCCTTTTCTATAAACTTGAGCTCAAACTTGAGCTCATAGCATTCATTAAAGAAGCTGCACAGTCTAAACATAGGCCTACAGTGGTGTGAAAAAGTGTTTGCTCCTTCCTGATTTTTTATATTTTTGCATGTTTGTCACACTTATATGTTTCAGATCGTCAAACAAATTTAAATATTAGTCAAAGACAACACAAGTAAACACAAAATGCAGTTTTTAAATAAAGGTTTTTATTATTAAGGGAGGGGAAAAAACGCGTGGTTTAACGCGTGGTTAACTGTGGTTTATCACACCTGAGTTCAATTTCTCTAGCCACACCCAGACCTGATTACTGTCACACCTGTTGTCAATCAAGAATTCACTTAAATAGGACCTGCTGACACAGTGAAGTACACCGAAAGATCATCAAAAGCTTTGGGACTTTTGGACTCCAGCGAACCACAGTGAGAGCCATTATCCACAAATTTTGAAAACATGGAACAGTGGTGAACCTTCCTACTCTTCAGAAAGAGACGAAAAACACTGCTGAGCAAAAAGAACATTAAGGCTCGTCTCAATTTTGCCTGAAAACTTCTTGATGATCCCCAAGACTTTTGGGAAAATACTCTGTGAACTGACGAGTTCACTCTGTGAACGGAAAGTTGAACTTTTTGGAAGGTGTATGTCCATTACATCTGGTGTAAAGGTAACACTGCATTTCAGAAAAAGAACATCATATCAACAGTATAATATGGTGGTGGTAGTGTGATGGTCTGGGGCTGTTTTGTTGCTTCAGGACCTGGAAAACTTGCTGTGAAAAATGGAACCATGAGTTCTGCTGTCTACCAAAAAATCCTGGAGGAGAATGTCCGGCCATCTGTTCGTGACATCAAGCTGAAACGAACTTGGGTTCTGCAGCTGGACAATGATCAAAACACACCAGCAAGTCCACCTCTAACTGGCTGAAGAAAAACGAAATGAAGACTTTGGAGTGGCCTAGTCAAAGTCCTGACCTGAATCCCGTTGAGATTCTGTAGCATGACCTTAAAAAGGAGGTTCATGCTCGAAAACCCTCCAATGTTGCTGAATGACAACAATTCTGCAAAGATGAGTGGGCCAAAATTCCTCCACAGTGCTGTAAAAGACTCATTGCAAGATATCGCAAACGCTTGATTGCAGTTGTTGCTGCTAAGGGTGACCCAACTAGTTATTAGGTTTAGGGGGCAATAACTTTTTCACACAGGGCCATGTAGGTTTATAAAAACCTTCATTTAAAAACTGCATGTTGTGTTTACTTGTGTTGTCTTTGACTAATACTTAAATTTGTTTGATGATCTGAAACATTTAAGTGTGACAGACATGCAAAAAAATAAGAAATCAGGAAGTGGGCAAACACTTTTTCACACCACTGTAGTTGTTAAAGCAGTCTAACCCCTCATTAATTAGTGTTATTGTAGATATCAAAAACTCAGTCTCCATGCTACAGTAAGATCTAAAAACATCATTAAAAATTAATTGCCGTTCTGGGACTATGTGGCATGACTATCTGGCAAGCCTCATGGGATTAGGCATGTTAAGTGTTCAACTTTTTTGTCTAGATGAAAAAAAAGTCACTGAGTCTAAAGCCTTTAAAGTAACCGCAAGCCACACCTGTTTAAGCACTCCAGGTGAAATGAAGCTCGAGCCCTCTCAGGCTGTCCTTCCTGTTCTGAACTGGAGCTCACAGCTCCCTTGACGAATGAGAGAAGGCCGCAATGCGACAGCTTTCTCAGCTTTTAGAGACTAGTGACAAAGCTGCCATACTAGTCTCTGGAGATTGTGGCTGCATGGCCAGATAGCCGGTATGAGGTGGGGGACTATCAGCACTTGATGGTGCATACTATAATAATGAAGCCAACACAAATAGAAACTCTTCTGCTGGCTTCAAACCGTTTCTAATTATAAATCAACTGCATCAGTTTTGGTGTGTGGCCATTCACTGTTATGCATCAGTTCTGTTGTTTCAGTAGGTGCATCTGTTTTTTTAATTGCAAGCTATATAACATGATATTACTCTTATTACTATGCGCTCTGTTGCTATTCTTAACTCTATTCTTAGACTGGATTTTTATCTTTTTTTTCCCATGTGCTGCTTTAGGTGTTTGCAGCTTTCTGTGCTGTGACTGTATTTCATAAGTCAGAGTTTAGTGTTTGCTTTACATTTTTATTTATTTACCTGTCAGATGCATTACTTGAAGCTATTTGTGCACTAGCAGGTGGACAACATGGCAAAAAATACATACTACTAATATAATAAGATAAGAATAATATATACAAGCATATAACAATGCTTGAAGACAATACAGAATATTCAATGAATGATTTAATTTGGTTCAAAATGAACTTGATAGCTGACACTTTTGAGTTCACTGTGGTGCAGTGTTCATATTTTTTCACCATGGCTCACTCCCTTTATGGCATCTGGTAATCAGTGAATGCTAATAGTAAATATTATATAATTTTAATTATAGAATTAGGTTAACATTTGAGATCCCGGATAGTCCTCTCGTTAAGAAGCCAGACAGGTTTTCATTCTTTGTGGGTAAGAATGTGTTACGGTGAGGAGCATGATCTCGGGGTACACTCAGTACTCTGTGGTAAAATGTCGAAAAATTCAAATGATCACAGTAGCTATTCCTTTGAAACTTGCCATAGTAGTTACTGTATATTTGATTTACCTTTGCATTAAATATCACCTCAATAAAGTTAACAGTATTTCTATAGCTATTTTAAACTTCGTAAAATATTCCAAAATGCTTATGTAACACGTAACACAAAATTAATAATGCGACTGGTTTTTGCTTTGTAGAATTTAAAAAGGAACTAATAACCTATAATTTGGGCTGCATTCAATCATTTAGGCACCAAATCAGAAATTTAACCCAATATTTCACTTCGAGCTTTTTGAGAAAAGAATATTTTGGGATAAAATAAATCAAGATGTAAATCCTAAAAACGTAAAATCGTAACCAATTTTAGTCCAAAAAATATTCCTTCATTCATTCATTTTCTGAACCGCTTAATCCAAAGCCGACTTTGGGTGAGGGCGGGGTACACCCTGGACAGCTTGCCAGGCCATCGCAGGGCCAACAGTCACACAGCCATTTGCACTCACACCTAGGGCTGATTTGGAACAGCCAATTAGCCTACTGTGCATGTTTTTGGACTGTGGGAGGAAACCGGAG
>JAQMYF010000002.1:23153042-23170140 GCA_030014195.1 Neosilurus mollespiculum | reverse complement strand
AGAGAGAGAGAGAGAGAGAGAGAGAGAGAGAGAGAAAATAACGTATTGGCGGGCAGCACGGTGGCATAGTGGTTAGCACGTTTGCCTCACAGTAAGAAGGTCCCAAGTTTGATTCCCGGGCTTTGCATTTGCATGTTTACTGCATGCTTGTGCGGGTTTCCTCCGGGTACTCCGGGTTCCTCATACAGTCCAAAGACATGCACATAATGCTAACTGGCTGTTCCAAATTGACCCTGGGTGTGAGTGTGAATGGTTGTGTGTGTGTGTTGCCCTGCGATGGTCTGGCGATCTGTTCAGGGTGTACCCCGCCTTCACCCAGTGTCAGCTGAGATAGGCACCAGCCTCCCCTGACCTTAATAGGATTATGTGGTTCAGCAAATGAGTGAGTGTGTGAGTGAAATATTGGCTTTAATTAAATGCACTGTGTCAGTAGGTTCAGGAAAATGTACTAGGTTACTTAAAAGCATAAATTTTTTAGGTCATCACATTTCAATCATTAGATAACTTTAACATTTTTAATTTTAACAAGGATTATACAATTTTGTGGAAAGTGATTACAAAATAAATTTAATTAAATTAATGTTGATTTTTTTTTTTTTTTGAGTGTATGTAGACAGTGCCTAAATGCAGAGCTCTCCAGAAAATCTTTGTGACTTGCGTTTTTTTTCCATTCAAAATTAATTATTAAGTCAATGCTTTCAAATCAGAAAAATAAAGCTTTGGAAAACTTTTGTTTGCCACAAATATTCTGTGCTACTGAAGAGTTTGTGATCAGTATTTTTGGCTCAGTATGATGTGTTTCATTTCTGGTGAAAAAATTTCATCACTGACCCAGGAGTTACTGTGGTACTGCTGTGTATAAATGAATTAGTTCGGGAAAACGTTTCATATGTACCTTGTTAAACACATAATAAGCATAATCCACTGCTGTTCCTACAGCACTCCTGCTCTTCTCACCAACCACCACAGGCATCAGGATATTGGCACCGGCCTTCATTAGTTTCTCAACCTGAATAATATAAAAGAAAACATAAAAGCAGTACTTACTGTTGCTGAAGGTTGTACTAGTATGGACTCAGATATCACACAGTGTTGTACATCATTATTGTGACATTGTATAAAGGTCATAATTGGGTTGGTTGCACAATGAATATTGTTTGTTATATTGTAGCTGAATATTGTGATAATGTTAAACCATAATGTTTATTGAGAACATGTACATGACTTTTATGTACAGCGTTGTTTTGACATTGTCAAAATGTCACACACATCCAGGCTCCCAGTACAGAGTTATCTAGTATGGGACAAGGACTGTGCACATCCATACTGGGATTTCCTTTTTAGAAAATCACACAGGAATTGAAAAGGAAACCACAGTACACATGCACACAGTCCTGTAACATTTTCTGACAACATTTTTAAGACATTTATCGAAAATGTTACGTTGTATTAATTTTTACATTCTTTCTGGGAGACTACAACTAACATTATCATAGCTTTTTGTGCAACATTGTAAAAACATAGAGCCAGCGTCAGGAGCCGAGGATCAGTCCTCCAGAATTTGGTTTGTTTGGAATGGTTGGTCAGAATTTCTAGGCGCAGCCTAGGCATTGAGGGTTCTGGTTTGGTGGCTATAGGATCTCGTCTCTGCTTTTTGCAGATGAGGTTGTCCTTTTGGCTTCATCAAGCCAGGACCTGCAGCTCTCACTGGAACGATTTGGAGGTGTCGTGGAGACTTTATGTTATGTTTATGAGTGGGGGAAGGATGGAACAGGAGATCGACAGGCGGATCGTTGTAGCCTCTGCTGTAAAGAGGAGCTTGTCCGTAGCTGGTCCGTCGTGATTAAAGAGGGAGCTGAGCCAAAAGCCAAAGCTCTCAATTTACCAGTCGATCTACGTTCCAACCCTCACCTATGGTCACGAGCTTTGGGTAATGACCGAAAGAACAAGATCACAGATACGGGCAGCTGAAATGAACTTTCTTCACAGGGTGGCGGGGCTCTCCCTCAGAGATACGGTGAAAAGTTCAGCCATCTGGGAGGAGCTCGGAGTAGAACCGTGGCTCCCACTTAGGCTGCTGCCCCTGCGACCTGACCCCGGATCAAGCGGAAGGAGATGATGATGATGTAAAAACATAAACTGTTAGCTGGGCATATAGTAATCATATGAGCAGCATAGTGGCGGAATGGCTGCTATGGCTGGTGGAGTATCCGCCATAGACAGCGAGGGCATTCCTATATGGATTTTGCATGTTCTCCCAGTCCCTGTTTCCTCCAGGTGTTTCAGTTTCCTCCCACAGTCCAAAGACATGAACATTAGGTCAAATGGCTACTTTAAATGACCAACAGGTTTGAATGTGAATAATTATTTGTGTCTGTGTTAGACCTCCAATGGATTGGTGACCTGTTCAGGGTGCACTCAATTTTCACCCAAAGTCACCTAGGATTGGCCCCAGCTCCCCCCGTGATCCTAACAGGATAAGCGTTACAGATAATCAATGAATATTTATCATATACAATGTCCTACTGAAACAGAGTACCAGTTTGATTCTGTTGTGCAGATGAGGCCCAGGGTTGTAGAGGATGCTAGCGGCAGCACAGAGTGCATTGCCTACTCTGCTGAAAAGAGGCAAGTTAGGATCTGCTCCAGCAGCCAAAAGCTCATCCACAGCCTGAAGCACAAGAGTCAGAATTGGGAAATTAGCTGAGCAGGAATTCAGTCCTTTAACTGCTGTATGTGTATCAGGATTATTTAATGAGGGTTAAAAATGTGTTGTAGTTGAAGAGTATGTAATATGGCTAATCATATTCTTAGCAAAATTTCTGAAAATGTACTGCAGCCATATAAAATATTGTAAGAGGCCAACTGCTTCTCGTGTGCTTCATTACATCCCTGTATACATACTAACGTTTCATCAAAGGTGACTTACAAGGTCGTTGCCAGTGGCGATGGCTAAGGAGAGGGGGGAATGGCCACTCCATAGATGGTCAGTGCTTGCTTTGTGAGAGAGAAGAATAGAAACGACATCTCTGGCATTCTAAAACACAGGACACTCATTTACAGATACTGCATTATGACTTTAACCAAAGCACACATTAGAGAAGCTAGGCCATTAAAGAAGCACACATTAAAAATCAGCAAGGCCACTTATGCATAACATCAATATGAGTCACAAATTGCTAAACAGGGATTTCGTGTAAGCACTACCAGAATTGTGTGTATGCCATCAATTGTCATGAAATTGTATATATTCTTTTGAATAAATGTTGAGGGTCAGTAATGTCCTGGTGGTAAGGTGCTGGCTTACTGATCCGAAGGTCGGGAGTTCAAGCCCCACTATCACCGGGTTGTCAGTGCTGTCCCCCCAGTGCAGCTAACTGGGCTATCAGAGACCAGCCATGTCTCTCACTGTCTGTGGTGAGAGGCATGTAAAAGAGGCATGTTTTTGCCCTGCAATGGCCTGGTGAGCTGTCCAGGGTGTACTCTGCCCTTGCCCAGAGTCAGCTGAGATGGGTGCAACCCTAATTACGATTAAGCAGTTCATTAATGTCAGCATTCATTCAGCATGGGCAGTATCAACTCAATTTGTTGATTCAATGTCTTCATAAGTCGTTTTGAGCATGTTTGTGACATCCCAAATATACCTGTATTGGACACGTGAATGTGCCAAGAGTCATAGCTGGGAACACAAATACAGTGTTGCAGTATTAGAAAAAGCTGGAAACTATATTCAAAGTAAAGCCTAATTGCCAGAGAAATTGATTTCAGATTACTCCTTGCGTACATTAGGAAGTCTGTCAAACTCATGTGGAAGTGTTATCATTGACCACTGATCATATATATTTTATAAATATATACTGAAGCAACAAATGTTTGCAGTTTAGATTTAGTGTTTTACAGGGCAGGAGAAACTGAAATTTAAAAACCATACCATAATGTCTGTCAAACCTAACATACGCAAAGGGTGTGTACTGCAAGTAGGGTGACATTTTGTTAATTGCTCAACCACAGCTGTTTTTTGTTGCATGTAGTACAAAAGATGTGGGTTATACATATCTAACATAGAATTTGAAAATGACTACTTTTATTTTTTGACTCCCATGTTACAAAAAAATCCCTGTTTAGCATATTGTATATCAAATACATTTGTCATTTTTCCTGTGATGCTTTTATTACACATAAGGAATAATCATTAAGCATCACAACTACATTTAACTCCATGGTTTATACTGTACTTTTAAATCTGTATTTCTTTGGCAGGCCAAATGAAGTGGAGTCCTTCCCCCTTCCTTAGGTGCCGCTACAGAGGATGCATTAAGGCAGGTTGAGAGTTGAGAACCCAGGACCACAGTGTTTCCACCATCCCCCTGCTTCTGTGAAATCTGTGTAAAAATGTTAATTTTTTCAGATAATAAGCATTTTTACAAATGCAGTTGTTATTATAACATAGCACTGTTGAATTCCTTAAATCTGATTGGTCAAAGGTGTTGATTCATTTTGGGTAACAGCAGCTCAGATAATAGAAAGATTATAACGAATGCACTTGTTTAAGTGCATTACAGTTTATACTGTAATATAGTCTGGTCCATAAGTATTTGGACAGCACCAACATTTTTGTAATTTTACCTCTGTACACTACCACAATGGATTTCTAAAAAGACCAGCATGTTGGGACTGAAGTTTAGACTTTCTGCTTTATTTCAAGGTGGTAAATACAAATAGTGCATTAACTGTTTAGGAATTACACCCTCCGTTTTCACAGGCTCAAACGTAATTTAACACTCTTACTCACTCATTTCCTGAACCGCCCACTCCTTCTAAAGGTTTGCAGTGAGGCTAGAAGGCGGAGTACACCCTGAACAGCTCACCAGACCGTCACAGGGCCAACACGCACAAACAACCATTTACACTCACATCCACACCTAGGAGCAATTTGGAACAGCCAATTAGTCTAATGTACTGGACTGTGGGAGGAAACAGAGTACCCACACAGGCACAGGGAGAAAGCAGGCCTTCTTGCTGTGAGACGAACGGGCTAACCACTAGTAATTTAACAGATTAACACAATTATAAATATAATTATAATTTAATATAAGCCACGTCCGCCTCATAGCAAGAAGGCCTGGGTTCGATTCCCTGGCTTGGGCGTTTCTGTGTGGAGTTTGCATGTTCTCAAGGTGCTTGCATGGGTTTCCTCTGGGCACTCCAGTTTCCTCCCACAGTAGGCTAATTGGCTGTTCTAAATCGCCCCTAGGTGTGAGTTTGAATGGTTGTATGTGTGTCGGCCCTGCAAAGATCTGGCGAGCTGTCCAGGGTGTATCGCACCTTCGCCCGGAGTCGGCTGAGATATCATTGAGATATAATTAGAATTAAGTGGAATAGAAAATGATTAAATGAATGAATGAATAATATTATTTTAATACTTGGATGCAAATCCTTTGCAGTCAGTGACCACTTGAAATCTGGAACCATTGGACATTACCAGATGCTGAGTTTGCTCCCTTGTGATGTTTCAACTGCTGATTTTTTTTGGTGTTTTTGCCTTCAGTTTTCTCTTCAGGAATTTAAAAACATACAGCCAGGTTTACTGAATCAACCATTTAACAATAATTTTTTTTACCTTTAGAAGTTTTTAAGTTGCTTTAAATAGACAACCAGAAAAGGAAGCATGTGATGTTTTTATAATTATTTATGACCTGGATCCTGACAACAACACAGCCATCATGCTCCTGATTCCAGAGCAGATAAAAGGCGAACACATTTAGCTTGTAGACACAAGAAGATTGCCCAACCTGACTGTTGAAAGCTGCTCTCTTAATTAGTTTAATTGTAACCTACACTCATCTAACACACCTGATCCAGCTGTTCAAGGTATACAACATTTTTTTTAAAGACTTGTTAGATCTTTGTGAATGTTACTCTGTGACTGAAGGTGAAGTTTCAGTTTGGCTGTAAAGGGCAATTTTGCATCAGTGTCTCACTCCAGCAGTGTATTAAAAACACCTTGGATTAAAGCTAAGTGTACAATTCATATCTCGATGGCTTCTTTTCAAATCCACTGTGGTATAAAGAGGCAAAAATGAAGTTTGTAGTCATTTATTTAGCAATTTTGTTTGCTTGTTAGTTTTATTTGTAATATGGCAAGCTGCATTTTTTTTGTCTTAACTTAAAAACAAGGCGATACTGCAGAGAACTTGTTTATAGCTTGTGGATGGTCCACAACATAAATGTGTTCAATTTTATTATTATATATGTATTTTACATTTTTTTGATATACTGTAATAATCCTGCACGGGAAATTAACTTCTGCATTTAACCCATCCAAAGTGAGCGCACACAGACACACCAAATAGTGAACACACACACTGGGAGCAGTGGACTGCCACACATTGCAGTGCCCGGAGAGCAGTTGGAGGTTTGGTGCCTTGCTCAAGGGCACTTCTTCAGCCCTGAAGGTGGAGGAAGGAAATGTGCTGCTCACTCCCCCCGCTGCCACACATTTTACCTGCTGGTTCTGAGTACTAACCCAGAGCCTTAACTACTGACCCACCACAATCATGTGTGCTTGCTGAACAATTACATTTTGGAGCATGGCTGCTGGACTTGGTGCCCATTCAGCAACAAGAGCATAAGTGAAGTCAGGTCTTGATGTTGAGTGAAGAGGCCTAGCATGAACTCAGTGTTCTAATTCATTCCAAAGGTGTTCAGTGAGGTTGATGTCAGGGCTCTCTGCAGTTCACTCCAGTTCTTCCACACCAGTTTTCGCAAACCACATCATTACTGACCTTACTTTGTGGACAGGGGCACTGTTAATCTGCAATACAATTGTATTCTTCCAAATTTTGGGGAAGGCTATTATATGTGTGTAATGGACATGTGTACACACTCTTTTGGCCATATAGTATATTTGAGGAATAAAGCACTTCAGGACATGTTACTGGTTCTACCAGTTAATCTACTTCATGTTCGGTTGCATCACTTGCCCCCATTGTTGATTATTTTCTTATAATCTCAAACCCAACTGTGCTTATTACATAACTTACATTAGATTACTTTATTACATAACTTACATTAGAATAATTTAATTCGATTAGTGCACTGCTACACATTAAGCTATACCCTACACTGCACTGCTATACACTGCACTATACATTTAAACAGAATAGTATACAAATATTTTTCCATCTAATTCTATTCTTTAATAGATCAATAGCTTTCACTTTGGTGTTCATGTTGAACATGCACCACTTGACACTTGGGCACTAAAGGAGCATCAAGGTACCAAATTACTGGAAATATCTTGATACCTGTAATTTGGATATTATATTACCAGCAGTGCTACTAATTAACCTGCTGAAGTCACTGTGTGGCTGTTCCTGGCAAAGTAGTCTATTCAACATAAAACAGCCGCAGACTTTAAAATTCATTATCAGTGAGGATCCTAATTAATTTCTTCATTACTGGTAAGGGATTTTATCTAAGAGATGATTGTAACTGTTGCACAGTGAGATTTACTGGTGCGTGAATTCAGCAGTGCAGGTTTTCACATAGTCAGTGTAATCAACCTCATATACCCAGTGTGACAGGTTTGATTTTGATTTTTCATGTAGTATTTGAATCAAAAAACAAACAACTGTTCATGGAAGCCACAAATAAAAATGATGGTCATTATTAGTTTAGAATCTTTCATCAAAATATTCTTGTGCATCATATTACGTCCTCATGTCTGGTTTTCTAGCCAATCAAATCAAGTTGTCAACTAAAAGAGTACAATCCACATTCCCGGTATTGTCATGAAGTCTGACCTTATCCAGCTCGAACACTTCACTGGCATCCTGTGCTTTCACATCAGGGTCTGCACCAGCATGCAGGAGCATCTCTGTGATCTTAGGACCCTCTGGACCAGTTAGTCCAGCTGCTACATGGAGTGGGTACAAGCCCTTTTGCTATACAAACCATAAAGGTTAGAAACAGAATGTATCAAGTTTTGAATATGTCATGGAGCTTGACAACAATAGAGACAGTGCACTAGATGTCAGAACACCTAAAGGATGAAAACATTTAGCTTGCAGGTATGAGAAGGTTGACCAACCTAAGTGTAGAAAGGTGCTCTCCTGCTTATCTTAACTGCAATCTACATTTAACATACCTGACCCAGCTCATCCTGGTATACAACATTTTTTAACAGACAAGTGTGTTAGATCTCTGCAACTGTGAAAGTCTCACCTCAGCTGTTAAGTGTAGGTCTGTGCGAGCACCACACTCCAGCAGCCTCTGCACAGCTTCAATATGACCTGCCTTTATGGCCAGGAAGATGACTGGTATTGGAATACTGGACACGTTTGGGTCCGCTCCTCGCTCCAGAAGCAGCTTCATGGTGGCCCAACGGGCTTCATCTCTGTCTCACAAAAGGATACTATGCACAACAAAGTACTAAAATTCACATTAAATGTATTTATCATAATTTACCATTCACTTGATAACAATAAATGTAAATGTTCTTCTGACGAACTGAACTACATTTACACCCACCAGATTTACAAAAGGTTGGTGAATGCAGATTTTCTTTGCACTTGTATGTGTACGTTAATAAATGATAGGTAAAGTCTGTTGTGCTTTTACACCCGTGCCTACTGGCTCATCAGAGACGGGGCTTATCCCAGTTTTTGTAGTATGAAGACGGTAGGAGTTCAACTCCTTCTGGATGGGATGCTAGTCCATCGCCAGTTACCTTCCCAGTATTTTTACTGGTACCCATTTATACTGCTGGGTGAACAGAGGTACACTAGTGGTTGAGACCTTACCCAGGGGTCTTAACACGGTGAAAGACCAACAGGGATTTGAACCCATGACCTTTCGATCAGGAGCACAGCACCCTGTCCACTACACCACCAACTCCACTAATAAGTGATAAATATATATATACAAATTTACACTTAGTGTTTCACCTTTAAATAATTTTACACAAACTCAGATGCTCTCAGGATGCAAACTGTTTTTTTTTCCAAACTAACTGGATTTTCACAAATACTACATTTCCATGTAAAAGCTCTGAGAAACATTCATTCATTCATCCATTCATTTTCTAAGCCGCTTAATCCTAATTAGGGTCGTAAGGAGGCTGGCACCCTTCTCAGCAGACTCTGGGGGAAGGTGGGGTACACCTTGGACAGCTCGCCAGGCCATCGCAGGGCCAACACACATACAACCATTCACATTCACACTCTTACCTAGGGGCAATTTGGAACCGCTGGTCAGCCTATTGTGCATGTTTTTGGACTGTGGGATGAAACTGGAGTACCCGGAGGAAACTCCACACAGAGTACCCGGAGCAAACTCCACACAGAAACACCCTGAGCCCGGGAATCGAACCCGGGGCCTTCTTGCTGTAAGGCGAACATGCTAACTACTTCGATCTCTGACAACAATTTACAAAAAAAGCTATTTGTATTGCACTTAACTAATGCCCAGTGTACAAATGCATCTTAAGGCCTGTGCCAGTCTGAGACTCATTCAGCTTTTATGAGTGCCAACCTGTGGACTGTCTCCTGAGTTCCTGTAGGTTGCTGACCAGTTTGACACAGAACCTCAGCCATCTGATGTGTGACGTCCTCTGTAGTGTGGATGTGGAAGCCAGCCAGAGAATTAGCTACATCAAAGTCAGGGTCTTTTCCTGGGCTGCTATTTTTGTGTGTTTTCTGCTCTTTCTCAGCAAAAAATACATTTTCACCATCATCATTTCCTTGGCATGAAGCAGAAGTATCTATTGGGATTCTTTCATCTGGGGGCTCTTGTTTTTTTAATAGTTTATCCTCTTCCACTCTCCCCCGTCCAGTTTGCATCTGCTGTGACACCTCTTCATGTTTACTGGGGGTTTTAATTTCTTCAGTATGTTCGGGAGGTTCAGGCGTCTGATGTGTGCCGCATTCTTCGAGTTTCAGCTGGTTAGTTTGCCTGTCTGTGACAAGCAACTCTGTATCAACTGCATCTTTTGGCCTTTCCTCAGAAGTAGTACCCAGTGGGATGTTTATCAGGGTTTTGGATTCTCTGGTCTGTGTAAAAAAGCAAGAGGAGACTTTTAAGAACAATATGATATCAACTCAATAAAAAATACAATCCTTTTTTCTGATTGATGTTTCTTATGATTAACATTACAGTGCCTCAGCAATTCTCACACATCATTCAACTCAACCAAAATGTCCATGAGTGTGCTTACACACACACACACACACACACACACAACAACAACAACAACAACAACAACCACAACAAAACTGAGAAACTTTGCATTATGTTATTAATCACATTACAGTGTACAACATGGGTCCCTGAACTAGGAGATGCAACCCAAAGTGGGGTCACTTGACATACACACGTGAGAGAAATTCAAATCTCTATTGTTTAATTTATTGATTTTATAAAATATTATTTTGTAGGTGTATTTCATGTCATTTCTACATTATTAGATAGTTTCTTACAGAGTCGACTTCGATATTTCTGTGTTTAGCTAACACCAGAGACCAGTTCTGCCACAATTCTGTGTTAGTTTCATGTGAAGCCTTTCTATATAACAGCAAAGCAATCTCAGGCTATGTCCCAAACAGCATGCCACTTGACAAGAAGTGCACTCATGAGGGCGTACTCTTTGCGGTATACTGTGGAAGTATACAGGGAGTACTGGTCAATTTGGAACCTTAATGAGTTGCTGAGAAAAAGGGAGAAACATGGCAATACTTTAAAATGTTAAAAAAAACAACAACAACAACAACAACAACAACAACAACAACAACAAAAAATACACACTAACTCATGAGTCCACTCGTCTTCTTTTGAATTAAAAATAATAATTTTCTTCTACCGGGTGGCATATTGTCCACGTATAAGTGAATTTCTCTCTCTCTCTGTTTCATGACTGGCCAAAAACACAAAGCTTGTTGGCTTTGCATGCAGGAAGCAAAATTGCTTGTTTAGTGGATTAAAAAAAATATCGGAAAAATACTAGCTTTTTTGTACTGGGAAGCTGAATGTTATCTTTCCTCCAGTGTGCACCAGTCTATAGGTGTTCTGTTCTTTTAAGCATATATGTAATATTTTTAATCTTCTCAACATCCTGAAGCACTGCACCACCATAGGTATTCAGCAATAAAACCTGACTAGTTTCTCTGTCCATCAATTCTTGTTAGTTCCTACATAATGAAAAACTCTGATGAAGTGGAACAATAGACGTGAAGAAAACACAAAACCATGCATAAATATTTATCATGGATTAACAAGTGTGATGGTCAATAACAAGGAAAAGCCAAAATGTGAATGCTCGCAAACCCCTAATATCCATTTGAGGATGTTTTCTGAAAATATTTTCCCCGATATACAGGCACTAAATGAGACCACCTGTGGTTTTGTAGTGACATCCTGAGAAATCTTTTCAGCCACTGTCTCTTGTAGAGTCTGGATTGGGTAGTAAAGGACACTGCACACAGCCAGAGCAGACATTCCTTCAACATTCGTCTTATTTACATCGGCTCCACTGTCCAGCAGCAAGTGGATCATATCATCATGACAACTGACCTGTGCAACAAAAGAAACGATGTTATTTTCCCAAATAAATGTACATATGCATGCATAAAAGATGGAAGACTGAAATACAGAAAGATTTGAAAGTCGTTTAGCTGAAATATAAAATGCTGGAGCTATTACTCTTGAAATTCCTGTTGAACAATCAAAGAGAAAAGCAAATGCTGCCATCTGCTGGGAAAAAAATGTTTGTACAGAGAATGTAACATAGTTAGGAATTATCCTTATCTAAGTCACCGTAAAGTTGTTTTTATAAAAAATAGTCACAAGTGTCAGATTCATTTTTATTGTTGATGAATTTCCTATGACAACAACAGTGAAAGTAGGGCAGGCCGTATGAGCCGTGAAAAATCAGGACATTACCAAGTATGGACCCGAAGGACTCATGCAGTGAGGACTGTTATACCCACAAAAAAGCCAATTTACCCCCAAACACACCCTATTCTATTAACAGTGCACTACACAGTAAGGTTTTATAACCAAGCCTGAAAACCCATCTGTCACACCTCCACAATGCACTTCAGTACTTCAGATATAGCCGAGAAGATAATATAAGATAATATATTTTGCAGATTATTGGGAATAGCAGATATAGGAACAGATTTTATGAATATGGAGATTAGCACCATCCATTAACCCACATATAGCACCTTTTAAAAACTTCTGAAATTACTTTTCAGAAACTTTATTATATTACTTTTTATTACCCTTTATAAACAACACAATAGGTATGTCAGTAAGTCGTACCGTTGCTGCGATGAGTGCAGTGTATCCGCTTGCATCACCTACATCCAGATGAACTTTTCCATCTATAAGGATGCTCCGGACCTTCTGAAGGTCACCAAGCGACGCCTCTCTAATAAGCCTTTCTGACCTGAGCTCCAGCGGGCCCTTAGGTCCAAAATGATCTCGATTCATAGCCAAGACAGCAGCAACATCCCAGTCCAACTCTTTAACTTCAAATCTGTAGGAAAGAGGAAACAGACACCCGAGGTTTATTTCAAGCAATACATATTCCTTAATTATTAAAATCAGCATCCTGCATTACATACTACACTCCAAGATTTGATCTGTACAGTCACTTTGCTCTCTGTGAAGGTAACATTTTAATCATAATGCTGATGTCTCACAGCTACACTGGACCTGTATGTGTAGATATGAGCCTCCATCCTCTTCTGAAGAGGTTGTCCGTCAGAGAAGGAAGGCTTTCTGATATTGCTTCTGTCAAAGAAGTGTAAGTCAAGTTCTTGACGCAGGCGCCTGGGTATAGGCAGGTGGTCCGGGTCAGTGGAGTAGTTCTCAATACCTGGGGGTAGAATGAACTGATCATCCACCAGAGGGGAAGAGTCATCCAGCAGATATGTGTCATCTGTGCAGAAATCCTGGCTTTCCATAAAAGATCCCGTTGTGAATGAAGACAGAGACTGGATATGGTCAAAACACATACATAATGACTAACTTCTTTTATGAATGTTCCACAACATTAAATATAATGGAATTTATGTATTAAAATGAGATGGTACTCTTTAATAAATACAAAATTACAATAATTGGCAAATAGTTCCGAGAAATCTAACACTTCTGCTTCTGCTTCAGGCTCCATCACACCACCTGGTTGTTGTTTATTTCCTCACAACAGTTTGCTTCGTGTGTTTTAAGCTATTCCTTACAGAACTGAAATCAATATAATCGCAGTGAATGTTACACGGTCCTCTTTAATCAGTGCTGACATGAAGTTCTTGAATGGCGCAATTCTTATTCTCACCATAACCTGTGTAAGAGGCTGCTGTGGGAGTTTGGCTGTGTGTTCTGGGAAGTCCACTATACTGAAGCCTCCCTTAAGAGTGGTGCAGAGTCGTAGTAGCCACTGGCGATACCACAGACCCACATCCTGGTGGCCATCAGGATAAGACATCACTCCAGGTCCAAAACGCACATCTGAATGGTACAGACCCTAGAAACAAAGGTGTAAAGAACTTTTTTCACTGACACAAGACCAGGGCTACTCTAGGAACACAGTTTCTAATATTGTCAGTAATTAGGGAAACTATAGGGTTTTATGCTGTGTTACTGAAAAATAATCGATGACAAGAGTGATGTGGTGTTGTGTCAGTCCTAAACCGACAATGTGAAATATTTAAAAGTATATTTAAAACATAATAATAAAAAAAGATGCAGATGGAGACAGGTGTTTGATGAAGAGACTGTGGATTCATTTTGTTGGAGAATTTAATTAACTGTGCTATTGTGTATAATAAAATGCTGCATGGGTCTCAGCAGGCTGTGAATTTTACCTTAAAAACTGTTCCGTCAGGGAAAAGATGGACACCATAGCCCTCTTTACGATTCAGATAAAACTTTCCTGTGAACCGCAAACCATCTGGCCACATGTAAGTTGCTCTGCCATGGCAGAAATCCTTGAAGAAGGAGCCTTCATAACACTTAATAACAAACACAGAATTTTTAATTTCTTAACTATTTTAAACGAAATAAAAAGCAATGTGTAGCATAAAACAGAACTAAAAGTACTTCTCTCTAGGTTAAAAATACAATGAAAACTTAATGTACACCTATGCCCTGACTGAAATAACGATTTCCATCTCCCCTGGTCCTATACCTGACATGCAACCCCATATCATAAATATGTGGGGAAGTTTGATAGTTTTCTTCAAGGCATGTTGCCTTCTTGTGTTTAACTAGAAGCAATAGGACATCCAATAGAACATCCCAAAACTAGAAGCAGCACATAAAGTTCTGCAGGTGTGATGTCCCATAACGGTTGTGCCCCTTACAGAGTGACTCAGACTCTTGCCCTGGTAGAGCACCATTAATGGTCTGCCCATTACATGAGACATGCCACAAGTAGATAGGCACCAGACATAAGTTATAGCATCATCTCCTTGGTCAGTGCAAATCATTCAATCCAACGTCCACAGTTGCTTCTTTTTAGCCCACTATAACCACCCTTTCTTTTATTTGGCCCCATTTCATTCAGCTTTCTTACAGTCAAACACTGACTCCTCTTTCCACCTTTTTTCATTGTGGGATGTCCCAAGTACTAGGCAGTTCACCAGAGACCAGACTCCGTGTCCCTCCTCTGTCTCTTTGTCAGTCACAATGTCTTGCTCGTGTGTCCCATGACATACACACTCGGTGACATCATCACCTACTGATTCACCTACACACTCTGAGATAATGTCACTGAGAAGGGCACTACCACCATGGGACATTCCAAATGCAGAACTTTAAGCACTGCTATTATTGTGGGATGTGCCATGTAATGGGATAGTTCATTTAGCGATGCTTTTCTGGGGGCCACTGACTCTATGTCCCAATGTCTCTGTCCTGTCTCTGGACCAGTATTTCCTGCCAGAGTTAGATGACAAACACTGGGATGTCACAGTCAGGGGCCGTAGCTCCTCTCTGTGACGTTATCACCTACTGATTGGCCTACACACTCTGTGATGTCTCAGACAGGAGCATTACCACCCTGGGACATCCACCTGCAGAGCTTTTAAGCACTGCTTCTATTTGTTTTGTGGCTATGCAGCCTATGGCTATGGCTATACAGCCTATATCTTAAGAACTGGTTGACATATCACCATCAAGTTTTCAGAGTAGCAACGTGAGCCCAAAGGCTGAAATGAGCAATGAAAAGGTCATTGTAGGTCAAGTTCAAGGTCACCAAAATGGCCACCAATTGTTTATAATGGCTAGGTAGCAGATTGTGTGATTCTCCCATCAGTGGCCTTTACAATATCTTCATGAGGGCTAATTTCCTTTTAACTGCCCAAGCACAACAGCTCATTAAGGTCTATAAACACTCCCTTTTAAGTGCAGACTAATATGCATTTATAGACTTGGGCTGATTATTCATTCATTCATTTTCTAAGCTGCCTAATCCTATTAAGGGCTGTGGTGGCTTTGTGGTTAAGGCCATGGGTTACTGATCTGAAGTTCAGCAGTTCTATTAACACTGTTGGGCCCTTGAGCAAGGCACTTAGCCTACAATTACTCAGTTGTATAAAAAATGATAATTATAAGTCACTCTGGATAAGAGCGTCTGCCAAATGCTGTAAATGTAATTATTGTTGCGGGGAGGCTGGCGCTCATCTTAGCCGACTCTTTGCAAAGGCAGGGTATACCATGAACAGCTCGCCAGGCCGTTGCAGGGCCAGCAGACATACAACCATTTACTCTCACACTTATGAAATCTGAAAATGGTTTTGAATTGTGAATGCAGTGACCAGGGGATTAAAATTAAAATTTTAAATTGGTAACCCAGAGTTAACACCAATGTTAAAACGTTACCTCTCCATTAGGCCAGGTGAAAGTTCCGTTTCCGTGCTTTAGTCCGTTTAGGAACTCTCCCTCATACCTGGAACCATCTGGCCATTCCTGAACCCCTGGCCCATTCCTCCCACTCACCCCGGGGTTCATCATCATTCCATCACTTTCCTCCATCACTGCTCCATCAGTTCTCCCAACACTCTGCTTCCCTTTGGACACCACACCCTAAACAACATGTTTAACACAAGACAGGTGATTTTACGTAATGAATAAAGGCAGTTCCTGTGACGTAGATTCTGTTTCTGTGCAACTTCTGGCGACTACGTGAGCAGAATTTGTGCCAGATGATATTCTTATAAGCCCCGCCCACTCACCTGCATTGTCCAATAGATATTGTCCGACAGGGATAAAGGCGGAAGCACGCGGTGAGAGTCACTCAGCAAGTCGAGGAGTTATTGTTATTGTTTTTGACGTTCTTTGTGAAGTGAAATAGACTCTTACCTGATGAAATTCGCATGAAACCTTTGCCTGCGTTTGGAGCAGGACGTCTCTATCACATTCAGATACATAAAAATGAAAAATACAACCATTAAAACCACGACAGGTACAATTAGCCGAACAAGTACTAGAAAAACGAGCACTAACAGTAATCATAATTAATTAATAGGAGTATTTGACATACCCCACATTAAAGAAAAGTTGTATATATGCTAATATAGGCAATAAATTAGAAAACTACCACCGAACAATGGGCTGAAGGACATGTCTGAAGCCCTACTGTAGCTAATAACTTGGTTACCTTGACGACTGTAGTTAATTTGGAGCGCGCGTGCGTCGAAACCAGCGAGAAAATCTCGAGCCCCAAACAGAAACAGGTGGGTTCAGGACGGGGGTCTCTGAACCCATACACTACCGGAGAGTAAACTCGCGACAGAAACGGAATAAGTTCAGTAATAATTCCATCGAGACTGTTGGCGAGCACTGGGTTACTGAGTTACAGAGACGCGGGACTTAGCGCCTTAGCAACTCTCTCTCTCTCTCTCTCTCTCTCTCTGTCTCTGTGTGTGTGTGTGTGTGTGTGTGTGTGTGTGTGTGTGTGTTTAGGTCTGTCTCAGTCATCCCCCCGCGGTGTGTGTGTGTGTTAAGGTCTCTCAGTCAGTCTCTCTCTCTCTCTCTCTCTCTCTCTCTCTCTCTCTGTGTGTGTGTGTGTGTGTGTTAAGGTCTGTCACAGTCA
>JAQMYF010000002.1:23120696-23134690 GCA_030014195.1 Neosilurus mollespiculum | reverse complement strand
TATCTATCTATCTATCTATCTATCTATCTATCTATCTATCTATCTATCTATCTATCTATCTATCTATCTATCTGCCTTCCTAGCTTCACTCTCATTTACTTATTTGCTTAACCACTTAATCTTACTATTATGGTTGCCGGGAGGCTGGAGCCTTTCAGAGCCAACACTAGGCGATGGTGGCCCTGAACAGCTCACCAAACCATTGCACAGAAGAACACGCTCAACCATTCACACTCACACCAAGAGGCAATTTGTAGCAGCCAGTTAACCTAATTTGTATGTCATTAGACTGTGGGAGGAAACCAGAGTACCCAGAGGAAACCCATGCAAGCACGAGGAGAACATGCAAACTCCACACAGAAACGCCTGAGCTGGGAACTCGAACCCACGACCTACTTGCTGTGAGGCAGACATGCTAACCACTACGCAACAATGCTAACTTCAATATTAACTCCAGAGAGAAAAACAGAGACTGTTGAGAAAAAGACTGTTCATAGCTGCTATAACATAAGTGAGAACAGGAAATTGTTTCATGCAAGTTTCAAGGCAATAAATGCATAATAACAGGTAAAAGTACAGTATAATAAACATAAACTATTTGTTAATAATGCTGTAACTGTAATCGCTGGTAAATTCATTCGTTCATTCATTCGCTGAACCATTTAATCCTACTAAGGTCGCAGGGAGGCTGGAGCCTATCTCAGGTAATTCTGGGCTCACCCTGAACATGACCTGTCCTTCGCAGGGCTAACACACACACAAACACAATCACAACTATGGACATTTTGAAGCAACCAGTTAGCCTAATTTACATGTCTTTGGACTGAGGGAGGAAAACGGAGTAACCAGAGCAAACCCACACAACCACAGAGAGAACATGCAAACTCCACACAGAAACGCCCTCACATCCGGGACCTTTTTGCTGTGACATGGATGTGCTAACCTTTACACCATAGTGCTGCCCACTGGTGGTGTGTGTGTGTGTGTGTGTGTGTGTGTGGATGTATGTATGTGTATGTATGTATTTATGTATGTATGTATGTATGTATGAACACTTTAATGGCAACATATCAGAAAATAAAAAATGGTGTGATAGTGAAGTGTACTTTTACCCCACAAAAGTTGTAATAGTTGTGAAGATAATATTTCCAATATTTTCCGTATAGTGTAGCTGATAACTTACAGAAAAAAATATTTTCATAATATTACATATACATTGTGGTACTTTATTTATATATGAATTATTTATTTTTACCTTTCTATAAATTCTCCTAGGGTGCAGTGGTGGCCCGGTGGCAGGGTGCTGGATTACTGATCCCAAGGTCTGGGGTTCAAGCCTCACTATCACCGAGCAGTCACTGCTGTCCCCCCGGTGCAGCTAACTGGGTTATCAAAGGCCAGCCATGTCTCTCACTGTGTATAGTGAGAGGAATGTAAAAGAACCATTGCTGTCATTTGTAAAGAGCAGACCATTGGGTTGCCGTCAAGGTGTTTCTGCCCTGCGATGGCCTGGCGAGCTGTCCAGGGTGTACTCTGCCCTAGCCCAGTCAGCTAAGATGAGTGCCAGCCTCCCCGCAACCCTAATTAGGATTAAGCAGTTCAGAAAATGAATGAATGAAAACAATTCTCCTAAAATTTTACATTTAGAAGCATAAAATCCACGAGTGAGTGAGTAATAGATGGATGAATAGATAAATGGATGGAAGTGAGTAATATATAAAGTGCCAACTCTGTCTGTGGTTTTACATCCAACATAAACAAATGAGACCTTAACATTTTTTTATACAAATTTATTACATGCAAAGCTTCCAAGAAACACAGAAAGTGAAAGTGATAAAAAAAAAAAAAATAATAATAATAATAATTAAAATGTAATTTTGGTCCTTATGAAGAGTGGAATGTTTGTTAAGCATTAAACAATATCATATGTATCAACATATCCAGCAGTTTGATTTCATATCACATCATGTGTATTCTGTCCCTTTTGAAAAAATAATTAAATGTTGACATAAAGGCATAATATAAAACATAATAATGTTTTTGATCCATATAGCATCTGTTTAAAGAAATATCAGCCCATGGCACAAATGGAAATATTAAGCATAATTTTTAAAAACAATGGTAAATTAATCAAATGGTATATATATATATAAAAAAAAAAGTGTCCACTAGATGGCGAACTCAGTGGCAGGAAGTTTCACCTTTACATGCAGGAAATTTAGATATTCCAAACATCTGCACAAATTTGTCAAAACAACGTAAACAAATATGTATTTCACTTTTACCATCACCATTATGCAAAGATGGGCATCTTCTAAGAGTGAAAAACAAACAAATTAATTTAATCCTGTGTGAGATAAGTATGGACAAACATGAGAATAAAGCTGTTTATGGAATGCCATATAAGGTAGTTCCTGTTTCCTGTTTTTCATATGCTGTTCAACTCCTGCAGTGTCTGATCCAGAACTTGATGCATTCCGAGATTTTCTTCTTTGGCACTTGCTAATTTTTCTACAAAAAGGAAAGATAAGAAAAAATATGAGCTCCTGGAATTATTTGATTCAGTACGCACTTCACTGGAGAAAAATAACTGCCATGGTTTTGCTTTTTCTTGGTGACCGTTAGTTGTTTTCTAATTCAATATAACTCCATATCTGTAAGATTCAGCTGCATGCACTAAATGACAAAAGTGTGCATTTGCAATAACCCATCATGCACGTGGCTGAAATTTCACGCATGCAGTAGAAACAATAAAAACATATTTATTAGTGAGAGTGAAGACACACAGAGGGTGTAAACTCGAGATGAAAGCTTTACCTGAGTGGTTGGTTTTCTAAAGAAAATAATACTGTTGACTTTTACACAAATAATAACACCTAATCAAACATCATGTCATATTATAATAAAGGATAAAGCTAATGTGTAATCATTTGTATTATTGCATGTGTGTGTTGTGTGTGTGTGTGTGTGTGTGTTTGAAATTATGCACTATAATGTTCCTGCAGAAACAATACAGAATTAAAGCATCAATGAAAGCATGTTGGGAAATAGGAAAAGACAGTTTTTATTTTCTTTTTCATAGTTTAACAGTAGCACAGCATACTTCAGGTAAGATATTTCAGCCAGCCAAAGAGAGAGAGATAGAGAGAGAGAGATACAGAGAGAGAGAGCGAGAGAGAGAGAGAGAGAAAGCTGCCCCTAGAGGGAGGTCATGTCATTGAGGGCATGGTCCAGCTCCTCCGAGATGGCCTTGTATTTCAGCTTCTGTGCATATAACTCGTCTGGAGATCAGCAGGAAAAAAGCAACCACAGGATATGACAAACAGAGAGAGAAGGAGAAGGAGAGAAAAGGGATTTAGCAGATGAAGCAGAATATGTGTGGAAAAATCCAGAGCTACAGAATGAACATGAAAATTAAGCTGCTGCTATCCTCTTTAAGAACTGGTGCAAATCCCATGGAGGTGAGTGACGACCTGCTCATAAAGTTTCCATCTTGCAAATATACCCTCAACTTGCTTTCACATATATACACCTAAGCAGTCGACAAACTAAAGCCTCTCACAGGAAGAAGTTTCTCTTCCACTGACAGCAGACATTCTCTTTTCCTCTCGGGATTATAGCAACGCTTGGCCTGTCTCAGCTGATTCCATAAATTCAGCAGAATGAATAGCCTTCAGGAAAAACACTTCAACATGCTGAAATATGAAACTCCCAGACCAGATTAAAACAAGATGCTGCTATGTTGTTTTGAAATTCTTTATGACTGCCATAGACAGGTCTTTTCCCAGACGATGAAACCATACCCAGTGGTGGATATCTGAACAACTACATTCCAAATATAAAGAGGAAAAAAAGTGTATTTATGTCAGGATGGCCGAGCGGTCTAAGGCGCTGTGTTCAGGTCGCAGTCTCCTCTGGAGGCGTGGGTTCGAATCCCACTTCTGACAGCAACTTTTGTGGGGCCTGTGACGTTGTGGTTAGGGTGCTGGGTTCATGATCAGAAGGTCATAAATTCAAATCTCCGTTAGACCCCTGGGCAAGGTCTTAGCCGCATATGTGCCTCTGTCCACCCAGCAGTATAAATGGGTACCAGTAAAAATACTGGGAAGGTAACCTGTGATGAACTAGTCACCATCCAGGAGGAGTTGAACTCCTAGTTGCTTCCCGCTACAGTGACCAGGGATAAGCACCGGCCTGATAAGCCACTACACTTGGGTGTAAAAGCCCAACAGACTTTACCATTGCCTATACAATTTCTTGAATTAGTTATTTGGAGCATACGTTTTGCCCTTTCATTATGTAAATTTTCCTGAAAAGGTGAATAAAGAGTACATTTAAAATAATCAATGGTGCATAGATGGAACTTCAGGACTCCTGATGTTCCTTAATTTAGCTTTTAGTTACTAGATAGCATTAATTAATTTATTTGTTGAACCACTTAATCCCACTAGGGTCATGGGGAGGCTGGAGCCTATCTCAGCACACTTTGGGAGAAGATGGGATACACCCTGAACGGTCATTCAGTCCATTGCTGGGCCAACACACATACAACCAACTGCCTATTAGACTAATATGCATGTATTTGGACTGTGGAAGGAAACCAGTTTAATCAGAGGAACCCCACACAGGCACAGGGAATCGAACCCAGGATCTTCTTGCTGTGAGATGAATGCGTTAGATAAAAGAGTAGAAAATAGGTATGGAGTGTTCCACACCAGCAACCAGTCAAGTATTGTACAGGATTTTTTTACTGTTAAAAGTTCTGATGTCATCTTTTTGTTTTGTATAGCGCCTGAGGCTCCATAACGTTATGTGGTAAATAACCAAGCCCATGTCTTTACCATTCATTCTGGTTTCTTTATGTCAACTACTACTTTTGATACTTTAAATGAAATTAAATGTCATTACTATATGTGAATGAAACTGAAAGTGACGACTGCCACATGGACACATCCCAGATGTGACAGAGCCCATGTGATCACCGGTATTATTGAGAAATGTGGACAGCCAATGAGGAAGATATGTAAAAAAAAAAAAAAAAATTTTAATTGGATTTATTATCTAAACATAGACAAGGATAAATCTGCATCCCAAACTAAATCTTTTGCAGTAATAGGATGTGTAAATATTAAAGAAACTATTGGTAGTCAACTTAACGAGAGGTTATGGGTTCGAATTGCGTTTGAACGTGTTAGACCCCCATCGTGCTAAGACCCCTGGGCATGGTTTTAGCCACAAGTGTGCCTCTGTCACTCAGCAGTATAAATGGGTACCATCCATCCAGGAGGAGTTGAACTCATAGTTGCTTCATGCTACAGAAGCTGGGGAAAAACTTACCTTACCTCAATAATTTAGTAAATTAGTATTTGGTTTGGGACAAAACCTGATTTTTCTGGAACATATCGTGATGTACTTCTCATTTTATATAGGACTACAGAAATGTCATGAGACTATGATATGTACAACACATATACTGGATATGCTCTGAAAATGAAAAGAACATTTAGAAAATATTAAAGGATAATGTTCATACCTTCCAGGTCGTCAATGGTTTTTTCCAGTTTAGCAACTGTTCTCTCTGCAAACTCAGCTCGGGTCTCAGCCTGATTACAGACAACAGCACGGAGACAGATGATCAACTATAACTCCTATACACAGTACCAACATCATCACTCCTCATGTGTCATTCTTAGTACCCCAACTCCGTACCTCCTTCAGCTTGTCACTGAGAACCTTAATCTCCTCTTCATACTTGTCTTCTTTTTCTGAGTACTGAAACAGAGAAGATGGTGATCAAAGAATGCAATAGTTAATAATAAGATTTTTCTGTGTCAAATGGCATAAAATGAAAGGCAAAATAATTACCTGCTAAAATACAAGTCTCGTGATTAGTTGTTTATTTATTGTATAATGTACATGAAACTTATTTAAAAAAAAATAATATATATATATATATATATATATAGTTTGCCTTTGATAAACTTTATTGTTATTGAAATTTTATCAATTTTACAAAATCGTTATAATCATCCTGCCGCAAAAACATTCACATTTATATTATTTGCTTGTAATGCCAGTAATAAATTTGAAAAGAATATTTAGTTAAAAATATGCTCATCGTCAATCAAGACACTTTATAAAGGACAGACTTGTTATCATACTTTCTCTGCCTGAGCTTCAAGGGACTTGAGGTTGTTGGTTACGTTCTTTAGCTCCTCCTCCAGATCACTGACTTTGCTGAAAGAAACCAAATTGCAAACCCCAGCATATCAGACAACTATAAGATGAAAATGAATTCCAATACAGTGAGGAAAAAGACTTGACTACTTACCATTCAGACATTTCAGCTCTCTCTTCAGCTCGTTCTAGCTCACCTTCAAGAATCACAAGTTTACGGGCCACCTAACGCAGAAACAGCAGAGTATCATTCTTAGTGTTAATTCCAGCTAAGGTAATGCAATACTGAATGTCTACAGTACCAAGCTTGCACAAGATTACATAATTATTCGTGTTAGCAAATAATTAAGCTGAGAAGCTCGCACACTGTAAAGCTAGCTATATTTCTGTGTTTAAATGATCTAAAGTTTAATGGAGTTGGTTAACATAATATAACATAATCAGAACATCTCAATTGCTAGCTACTTTACTTAGTTATCTACTATAGTGGTTTTAGTTAGCTTTGTGTTTGATACAAGAGATTACAATACATAAACAGCTCAAGTGTGGTCCTTAAGACACTAGTTACGCTTATCTTCAAATAGTGTCATGTTTCAGCCTTGTCTGCATGATAAGACCCAACTTTATTCAAAAAGTTCAGCTATATTTAATTAAAGTTGAGAAGCTCACATTTGCTTGAAAATTTATTCTAGGATCAAATGCATTGCATTAAAATAACACAACCAAACAAAGCACAGTATCTCACTCTCTAGCCAGCCTTAATAAGGTAGCTCGCTCTATGTACGATTGTAAGTTGCAAGCTTTTTTCTGTCACAGCATCTGGAAGATGACTCAGGGTCAGCCATGATACAGCATTCCTGACAGGGTTAAAGGCCACACTCTATTACCTAACAGTGGCAGCTTGAAGTAACTCACTAGCTAGTCCTGTTTAACTAGTCTGTCCTCTATCATAAGATTACTCTAACACTAGTGTTGTGTTTCTAGGCATGTTCGCAAGAATTATTCCAGGAGTTATGTTCAGTTAGCTAACATTAGCTATGCAGCATATGTAACATGTTTGCTAGCATTAGTTAATGAAAAAAGGCTATTTTAATTCGACTTGCTCTTTGCTATAATAAACAAATGCGTTGTGCTTTGATTAAAGCTGAAAAACTAGGGATTAAAGCTGGGGTTGGTAAACTGGAAAGCTAGCAAGATTTGAAAGTATATTTCCTCAGGGCTCCAGCTAAGCACTCCTCTGCTCTCGAAGGTCCTTTCACAACCCTCCACCCCACCTTAACCACATGCGCAAACTCTACACTGACTGCTGGTTCATGCATGATAGGTAAGTCTGTTGGGCTTTTACATCCGGCCTAGTGGCTAATCAGGCCGGTGCTTATCCCCGGTTACTGTAGCGTGAAGCGACCAGGAGTTCAACTCCTTCTGGATGGGACGCTAGTCCATCACAGGTTACCTTCCCAGTATTTTTACTGGTACCCATTTATACTGCTGGGTGGACAGAGGCACACTTATGGTTAAGACCTTGCCCAGGGGTCTTGTCTCAGGGGTCCATAGGGTCACACAAAACAAGGAGACACTCTAACATTTGATTGGATATTTCCCAGAAGACTGCAAGGCAATCATTGGTGGGTGTTTTTACAGGATTACAGTGGCCACAAATTATGGATTTTGGTCAGACCTTTCTCAGATCTCATAAGTTATTGAATGCTGTTGGGGTGTAAAGGCAATTTCATCAATATAACAGTTTGTGTGTACAGTTAAAAGTTACCAAACCCAGCTTTAATTGTTAACATAAAAAACATGAACTGCAAGTACTGTGCAGGGAGGCTGAATGACAAAGTCATTTTTTTTTAAACCATCACAACACCTGAGTACTTACAGGCTCATACTTATGAGTGTTCTCAATATGTGAGCAGTGGGTAGGAGATAAAGAGTGTGTGTGTTTGTGCATAAGAGCGAGAGAGAGAGAAAGATAGGAAGTGCCGAAAAGTGCTTAAAACGTAAATTTGTAAATAAAGACGCATTAAAAGTCTCTCCAAGCCTCCCTACTGAACTCATTTTTGTTCTTGTATACAAATAACAATATACAGCCGGCTAACAATTATGGAAAATGTGTGAATATCATTGTTTCTTCAAAAATATAAAGCTCAGTGGCATATCTCTCTGGATATGATGACATGGATTACTATGGAACATGGGTTACTATCATCTACATGATCAATGTCAATAATGCTCCTAACTTACCTCCTCGTATTTTCGGTCGGCCTCCTCGGCGATGTGCTTAGCTTCCTTTAGCTGCATCTCCTGTATCTCCATCTTCTCCTCATCCTTCATCGCACGGTTTTCAATAACTTTCATGCCTCTGGTGGACACATAAAACTGATGAAGATGATGTCAAAGACTGCAACATTAGTTTCAGTATCCTACAAAGAGCCAATGACTTCCATCTTTCCCAGTGACTTCCACTGACTTCAGTGTGAGGTTGTAAAAAGCATTTACACCAGACGTTAAACTTTTCTGTGGATCTTTAAGCTAATCTAGTTCCAAAATAGTTCTTTAATGACATTGGTTCAAAAAACATTTTCAAGAGTGTATAAGAGAACAATTTCTATTCAGAATTTTACATTTTATAAAGTGGAACCCAGTAAGAAAGGTGGATATTTTGTTTCTGTCGGCAAGAGTAAAGGCGCTACAGAGCTCCATACTTATGCAAATATCATAAAGCCATGATCTCGATTTTGCTGTCGGGTCCGTGCTCACACAGGCAACCCAATAAATGAAGAAAATGTGTATCGTGAACGTATCGCCGCCGTTGGCGCTGAGTGCGCTTGTACTTCGTAGCTTGTTCACTTATGTTACGTATGCATGTTTCTGTAAACTTATGCAAAAATTTTCAGAGCTCCATTCTAAGTTCCATTCAGTGCCTACATATTTATATTATAAAACACAAATGCAGGATTTATTCTATGTCTAGTGATCAGCAAAATTTACTATTCATCCTTCAAACCAAAAGAAAGGCATGCAACCCATCCTACCATGGGGAATCTATCTCCTCACCTCTCGCTCTCATCTGCAGCTTTCTCAGCCTCCTCCAGTTTCTGCAGTGCCGTGCCAAGCCTCTCCTGCGCTCGGTCCAGCTCCTCCTCCACCAGCTGGATCCTACGGTTCAGAGCTGCCACATCGGCTTCAGCCTGAAAACACAGATTGTTTTGGTCAGGGCTTGATGGATGGCCATGTGAAGATAGCAAATAGACAATCATGTGTCATCCAAGAGACCGTCACTTTATCCCACACCAACTGACAGCGCTGATAAGAATCTGCTGAAAACGCATCAACAGACTTTAATGAGACGCGATGGCACGGCACTACCCCTTAATCTGAGCTTAGGTATGGACTGTCCTGATGTTTTTTCAATTCTCTATTATTTTCAGTTCCTTTCTACCAAGTACCGTCTTTATAAAGACACATTATATACTGGGGACCCCAAAAACCTTCCACATTTTAAAGAGAAAAAAAAGGGTGAAGCTAAAAGGGTATAGATAATGTAATTATTATTTGCACACATGAAACTGTGGCAGGAGATGCAGTGCTATGGTCTGTTGGCAGCCCCACCAATCTTGAGCTTGAAGAACTCAATGGAGCTACTCTGAGCACACAGTTCAGAGATCATTTGAAATGCTGAGGGTAATATTTCAGGATCGGGTGATTTCACTGGAGATGTTGGGTGGCCGGCCCGTTTCCCTGACCTCACACATTTTTTTTTGTGAAGCTACTTGAAATCACAAATCAACTCCGAACTCTTAAAGCCCTAAAGGTTGCTATTCAGCAGGAGATCGCCACTGTTCCACCTGACATGACCCCTTCAAACCATGGCAGCCTTCAGAAATCGCCTCCAAGCTTGTATATACAATGACAGACGATGTCATCTATAAAACATGTTAAATAAAAACTGTATTGAATGAAGATCCATGTTTGCAAATAACAATTTGATTGTCTTTAATTATTTTTTTAATTTGAAATATGGGAGGTTTTACTGGGTCACCCTGTATACGTTATACATGCAGTATCCTGTGTCAGAGCAGGTCACCCATATCAGCCAAACTGTGAGTGATACCTTGTTTGTGTGAATGTTCAGTAAAGCAATGCCTTTCACATCGTCTTCCTCCAATCCAAATGTCACAAAGTCATCAGTAAATTAAAAAACAAGACTGTCTCTGCTGCTAATCTTTTGTATACTGTGTAAGAGCAAACAAAACATTTATATAATCCCTGAGCCCGCACCGCCCTCAGAGAACCTGATAAACAAAGCTTCTCCTCGGGAAATGGACACAACAAAGCCTCTGTGGCAATTTTCTGTCTTCATGAAACTCCAGATCAACACAATCAGACAAGCCCTCCATTGATTATTTGCTTAAAATTACACACAATATTAGAATTAGAAATAGGTAGAATTGCATGCACACTGCTGCACTGTCAGAATTGTATCACAATTGGCCAGCCAGATTGATATTTGTATAATTTTAATTCAATTATTTTGGTGTTATAGAAATACTGGTATATGGAACGCTTTCAACACACAGACATCCAGAACAAGCCCAATCAAAATAGTTCATCTTCCTCCTAAATAAATAACTAGATATATAGAAACTGACTGTCTGATTATTATAAAATGCTGATACTATAGACTCGTTTCATAAATACACATAAATTCACACAAAAACATAACCATATCAAAGAGTATACACATCTGTTAAACACATACTCTTTGATATGGATAGAAATGACATAGTAAGATATCATCATTCATTCATTCATTCATTTTCTGAACTGCTTAAACCTAATTAGGGTTGCGGGGAAGTTGGCGCCCATCTCAGCCGGCTCTGGGCGAGGGCGGGGTACATCCTGGACAGCTCTCCAAGCCATCGTTATTTTTTTCTTTACAACTTCTAAGTGCTAGCCACTGATCTGTTTTTTTCCATTTTCAGTATTAAATAATAAATTTTTTGTATCAGTGCATCATTAAACTAACACATTCTTAAAGCCAAGCACTAGTTTATTACTCACTCACTCACTCATTTGCCGAACCACTTAATCCTACTATCAGGGTCGCGGGGAGGCTGGTTCAAATCTCAGCCAACACTGGGAGAAGGCAGAGTACACCACACATACTCACCTCCATACATAGGTGCAATTTGAGACAGTTGAAACACCCAATTAGCCTAATGTACATGCCTTCAGAGTGTGGGAGGAAACTGGAGTACCTGGAGGAAGCCCACTCAAGCACGGGAGAAAATACAAACTCCACACAGAAACACCCAAGCCCGGGACTCGAATCAGGACCTTTGTGCTGTGAGGCGGACATGCTAGGCCCTCAGTTTATTAGCAAACCTAAACACAGTGTACATTTTGTGCACTATAGAAGGGTTTTCACATATCCATCAATTAAATATCTGTTAGGCTATTGGGGAGCCTGAAGCCAATCCTCAACTGACTTCAGGCGAGAGGCAGGTTATACCCTAAACAGATCGCCAGTCTATAGGGCTAACACAGACACAACAACCATTCACACTCACACACACACATGTACGAAAATGCAGAAAATGGGCATGTCTGTGTACTGTGGCAGAAAATCAGAGTACCCGAAGGAAACCTATGCAAGCACAGGGAAGCAATGCAAACTCCACACAAAAAGGCATTTGGTCAAGAGTTAAACCCAGAACCATCCATCCATCCATGTTCTGCCGCCTATCTGCGAAGGCAGCAGGTCTAGGAGGGAAACGCTGGCATTACTTAAACAGAACCTTCTTGCAGTAATTCAACAGCGCTAACCACTGTGCCACCCTGACCACGATTACACATACCCAATATAATTTCTGTCATACTGTCCACCCATATTTCACATACATTTGGTATGCATATAGTATTGCAAGCCAGTCTACTGAATTTCACTATCGAGTCTGCTACTTTATATCAATGCAGCCAAAAATCACCCACTATCACCAGAAAAAAATAGTGGAAAATGGCTACCCACTTTTAACTGTGGCATACTATTTCAAGCATTATCTTTGAATGAAAGTCGCTATTAATATTTTGCAATCTTAAGGCTCAATAAAGGTGATCGTGCCATGCTGGTTGAATTTTGAATTCTTGAATTCTTGAAGTCTTAAATTCATCGTCTCAGCGAATAGTTTATTGGAGCTGCCAACATTGGCGCTTTACAGAAAGTGTTCTGCTAAAAAAAACAAAAAAAAACAAAAAACCTTTAATCTCACCTTTAATCTTATTTTGACTCCAGTCAGAGAGGTATTTTTTTTTTTATGAATCCTACAAATATGCTCTCATTGTTTCTTCTTAGATTGCCATGGGTTTGAGAAAAATACATTTTTCCATTTCTGACTTCCTGTGTTGGTTTTACATGTTATCTGGACGCAAAACTAGGACGAATGAAACATTCAGAATCAACATGAACACAATAGGTGGGGAAGACGAGGAAGCTGATGACAAAAAAACAAAAAAACAAATGCACACAGGAAACAGACGTACTCTACATCCTCTAATCTCCACATTCATGTCCCTCCCTCTTTCCCTCTCAGGGTCAGAAAACTCCTTTCCTTAGTCATTCCGTTCCCCAGATGCCTGGGAATGCATGCCTTATATGGTAAAACACACACTGGTGAATGACCACAGTACAGGGCCACAAAAACATGATAGCCATTGGTTAAAGGGGGAAAAATGTCTAAATGGAGCCATGTGTGTCCGACACAATATGTGCAGAAGAGACGAGGCTGAGGAATAGTGATGGAGATGCATTTTACAGACATTCTACAACATTAAATGTACCTATAAACAGCCACACATATTATCATTCTCTAGCTTTAACCATAGGCAATTTGCTGTGGTGTATGAAGAATATGACCATTTCATATATGACCATTAAATATATGCTGTTAAATGAAATTACTCAACTTTGAGATGGCAACAATAACTCGTACTGTATTACTCTGCCATTTAATTAATTATTTTTTTAAATAATAATATAATATAACAGCATGGCCAAAAATGTTTAATTCTTTACTGATCTTAGCCTGGCTGTATGGTGGCGTAATGGTTAGCCTGTCCTGGGTTGGATTCCTGGGCTCAGGTGTTTCTGTGTGGCATGTGCATGCTCTCTCCCTGTGCTTGCGTAGGTTTCATCCGGGTACTCCAGTTTCCTCCCACAGCCCTAGAACATGCACATTAGGCTAATTAGCTGTCCCAAATTGACTTTCTACATGTGAGTGTGAATGGTCGTGTGTGTGTTGCCCTGAAATGGTCTGGTGAGCTGTTCAGGGTGTGTATCCCGACTTCGCACAGTATCGAGATTTTTTAATTTTTTAATTTTTTCTCGATATACTGTATAAATCCCACAAGGAAAATGTAGCTTCTGCATTTAACCCATTCAAAGTGAGCACATACATGCATAAACAGTGGACACACACAGAGCAGTGGGCTGCCACACAAATTAGCACCTGGAGAGCAGTTGGGGGTTAGGTGCCTTGCTCAAGGGCACTTCAGCCATGAAGGTGGAAGAAGGGAAGGACCTGCTCACACCCCGTGCCTTCATACACTTTTCCTGCTGGAACGGGATTCGAACCAGCGACCTTTTGATTTCAAACCTGCTTCTCTAACCATTAGACCATGTTTGGCCACAGTCTGGCAAATTAGTGAGATGAGTGAGTGACATCAGCTTAACTTGACAAGCATCATCATCATCATCATCATCTTCTTCCGCTTATCCGAGGCCGGGTCGCGGAGGCAGCAGTCTAAGCAGGGATGCC
>JAQMYF010000002.1:23073396-23084825 GCA_030014195.1 Neosilurus mollespiculum | reverse complement strand
TAGAGTGTGTAGAGCTGGTCAAGAGTGCTGCAGCCGGGACAAAAACCACATTGTTCCTCCTGAATCCAAGGTTCAACTATCAGTTGGATCCTGCTCTCCAGTACTCCTGAATAGACTTTCCCGGGTAGGCTGAGGAGTGTGATTCCACAATAGTTAGAACACACCCTCTGGTACCCCATTTTAAAAAGGGGAACTAAAACCCCAGTTTGCCAATCCAGAGGTACAGCCCCCGCCATGTTGCAGAGACGTGTCAACCAAGATAATCCTACAACATTCAGAGCTCTGAGATATTCAGGGCGAATCTCATCCTCCCTCTGAGCGCGACCACCGAGGTGCTTTTCGACTACCTCGGCGACCTCAACCCCAGCAATTGGTTGACTCCTACCCGAACCCCCAGGGTCTTCCTCCTCCACGGAGGGCGTGCTGGTGGGATTGAGGAGGTCCTCAAAGTATTCCTAAACCTCTTGACAACATCCCCAGCCGAGGTGAGCAGCTCCCCACTTCCATTGTAATCAGTGTTTGTGAAGAACTGCTTCCCCCTCCTGAGTGGTCCAGAACCTTTTCCAGGACCTCACTGAACTCCTCCCACACCCGTGATTTTGCATCGGGGACAGCCCGAACTGCAACATGTTTGGCCTGCCGATACCTGTCTGCTGCCTCGGGAGTCCGACAGGCCAAAAAGGCCTGATAGGCCTCCTTCCTGTCCACACGTGGTTTGTGGATTTAGAGAAGGCTTTCGAACGTGTCCCTCGTGCTATCGTGTGGGGTGTGCCCTGGGTGTATGGGGTACCGGACCCGTTGCTATCGGCCATTAGATCTCTGTACCACCGGAGCCAAAGCTTGGTCCGCATATTGGTAACAACAGGTCGCATTTGTTTCCAGTGGGAGTTTGAGTCCGCCAAGACTGTCCTTTGTCACCAGTTCTATTCATAATTTTTATGGACAGAAATTATAGGCGCAGCCGAGGTGTTGAGGGGTTCTGGTTTGGTGGCCATAGGATCTCATCTCTGCTTTTTGCAGATGAAGTTGTCCTTTTGGCTTCATCAAGCCAGGACCGTCAGCTCTCATTGGAGCAATTCGCAGCTGAGTGTGAAGCGGCCAGGATGAGAATCAGCACCTCCAAGTCCGAGGTCATTGTTCTCAGCCGGGAAACGGTGGAATGCACCCTCCGTGTCTGGAATGAGGTCCTGCCCCAAGTGGAGGAGTTCAAGTATCTCGGGGTCTTGTTCACAAGTGAGGGAAGGATGGAACGGGAGATCGACAGATGGATCGGTGCAGCCTCTGCTGTAAAGCAGGGCTTGTACCGGTCCGTTGTGGTGAAGAGAGAGCAGAGTTGAAAAGAAAAGCTCTCAATTTACCAGTTGATCTACATTCCAAGCCTCACCTATGGTCACAAGCTATGGGTAGTGACCGAAAGAACAAGACTGCGGATACAGGCGGTTGAAATGAGCTTCCTTTGCAGGGTAGTGGGGCTGTCCCTTAGAGATAGGGTAAGAAGCTCAGTAGATCCGTTGCTCCTCCGTGTTGAGAGGAGCCAGTTGAGGTGGCTCGGGCATCTGATTAGAATGCCTGTGGTGTTTCGGGCATGTCCAACCGGGAAGAGACCCCAGGGTCAACCTAGAACACGCTGGAGGGACTATGTCTCTTGGCTGGTCTGAGAACGCCTCGGTGTCCCCCTGGAAGAGCTGGAGGAAGTGGCTGGGGAGAGGGATGTCTGGACGTCACTGCTTAGGCTGCTGCCCCTGCAACCCGACCCCGGATCAAGCGAAAGAAGATGATGATGATGATGACCAGGGTCAACATACACAATCACTCACGCTCACACTCACACCTAGAGGCTATTTAGTATTCAGTTAGCCTAATGTAGATGTTTTTGGACTGTGGGAGGAAACTAGTGCACTTGAAGAACATGCAAACACCACACAAAAACACCCTCACAGAGCCAGGGACTCGAACCCAGGACCTCCTTGTTATGGGGCAGCCATGTTAACCTCTATGCCTCTCTGCTGCCTATATTCCTGTTTTGTTTTGGGGGATTTTTTGAAGCAGAAGCCTATCTTTGCATGCTTAACCTGTTGGCGTGACAAACGTGGTCAAGCAGATGTGGGAGTTCTGCTATGAAGAATGGAAAGTGAGAGCAAGAGTGGGGAACAAAAGGGGAACACAAACATACATGGTACATAACTCAAAGACTTCATGGACAGGCATGTGGTGAGGAGATTCCCCTAGGACTGTGTCTTTTCTCTTTGTGACTCAATGATTTTTTTTTCTCTTCCCATCCCTGAAGTTTTTTGATTATTATGGAATGTCAGAATAGTCAGGACAGCTGGTTTTATGTTGTACATTTGAAGATGATTATTACACAAGATTATAAAACAGGGATCAGAACCTGAAAGAAACTGTCAGTGCCAAAAGGGTTTTTTTTAGTATCCCATGAACATTTTAAACCATTCAAGAACACAGCGCCTATTTGCATCCTGGTAAAGTTAGCAATTATCCACTCAGTACAAATATATAAATCCTAAACTTGCACACACACACACACACACACACACACACACAAACACCCATTGTGTTGGCGTACTGAGAGAAAATTGCAAAAGATTTAACACTGTCCAAACACATATGGATCTAACTCTGGATGAACAAATTATTGCTTAATTAAATCAGCCCTTTTGTTTAGTGCTAAAATTTGCTAAGTACTTCTCATTCAGTATACATGTATACATTACATGTATTGCAGGTGAACGAAATGACGTTTCGACACAAGGTGCAGTAAACAGTAGTAGGAACATAAGATAAGATAATATAAATAAAATAAAGTAAAATAGAATAAAATAGGAAAATAATAGTAAGAATTGTGCAATATACAAATACAAAATGTGCAGTTAGGATGTGCACCTGCAATGAGCAGACAGTAACATGACTAGAGGGATGAGAACAGTGTATACATTGTTATAATAATAATACCAATACCAATATACTGTATATATAATAATAATAATAATAATAATAATACACTAATATATATTATATATGTAAGATATACACACACATATATATATATATATAGATACATATGTAAGATATATACAAATATATATATAGATACATACATATATGCAGTATACATATTTACATATATCGATGTACTCAATACATACAATAAATATACACATCACAGCGTGCATGCTGGTGCACACACTGGAGGCAGCATGTTGTACCTGTGCATGTGGCTGTTCAGGGCTCTGACAGCCTGGGGAAAGAAGATGTTACAGAACCTGGTGGTGCTAGTTCTGATGCTCCAGAACCTCTTTCCTGATGGAAGGAGGTCGAACAGTCCATGAGAGGGGTGTGTGGAGTCTTTAGTGATTACAGAGGCCCAACACACACAGCGTGAGAGGAAGAGGTCCTGGATGTAGGGGAGGCACAATGGTTCTCTCAGCTGTTCTCACAGTGCGTTGCAGTTCTATACAAAAGTATTGAGAAAGTTTCCATGCAACTGTTAGGTGTTGAAACATTTTGCATAAATATCAACGTATACAATCGGACTCCGTATCTGGGTGGAGGTAACCATTCTTAAAAAGCAGGCTTTTATGTGAAGGACTACTTTAAACTGCTAATCATTACCTACAATAAATAGTGCCGTACTTTTTTTGGTGTGTCCTCGCAATATTCAATGTTCTGCAATAGTCACAGGTTTCCCACCATGACAGATTAAAGTAACGGCCTGAGCATAAAACAAGCTGCACACCAGAGGAACTGAACAAGTGTTTCTCATTACAGAGCAGCTGTTGAAAAGCTTTCCACAGAGATGACAGAGAAGTAGGCCACTTTGAAAAAGAAGCAGCTGTTTCCTAAGATGGCACCCTAGAGTTTGAGCCTATGAATCTGAAAAACTAGACATTTGCAAACATATTTCTGTATAATGACATTCAAAGGCTAGCTATGTGTGCGAGGAGATTTACACACTGTACCCTCTTAACATAATGTATCAATCAGCTAAGAAAAGTTTGGGTTCTGAATTGCTTTTTTCGTTTAAAGTTTCTTTACTCACTACATTTTCAAACACATAATGAAATTTCATGATCATAATTTTTGTTGTTGTTAAAGTCATACTATGACTGTGAAAGCATTAGACTGCTTTATGGACCTGGGAGCATCTGCACAAAACACTTTAAGTTAAGATTTTCTTTAGTGTCTGAGTAAAGCATGCCTCACACGAGGAGAGTTCTGATGGTAGTTCAGGCTGCCCTGACTGTGTTTGAACTGCATTGACATCATCTTGACACCATGATGGTGACTGGCACTAATCCCCATAAACCACGAGAGTTTCGAAATGTTTCACAATTGATGGCAGTTCTCAAAACTGTCAATCACTGTTCGGCTGCCTTGTAGCTGCCATGTTGTCACTTTTTGCAACCTTTCTGAGCCGTGTTCAATACAACCTCATTAAAATTTATTCACACCATGATTTCACCTATTGCTCACAATTATTTTTCCACACCACCATCATATTAACTGGCACTGAGCTGCCTTCAAAACTGCCCCTGTGAGGGGCATGCTTAAAGTTTTTCTTTAATATAAAATTGATCGTCCAAATCCCCTCAGGCCTTCTCATTAAGATTTCCTTAAACTATGTATGTATTTGAACTATTTATTATAGTAGTAAAAAAAAAATTATTTATGTATTCAGTAGACAACCGCTTATGTGTTCTATCTTATTTATCTGTCTCTTAAGCCAAATTCACACATGAAGCATCGAGTGACAAGCACTCATGCAAAGTCCATGAATGTCAGCTAAATGAGCGATGAGAAGTGAAATTTTCTCAAGCTGTGTGAAGTTGGTGGGCGCAGAGTTTAACTGAACTGAACTTTTTATGCAAGCATTTGAATGATAATCAATCAGACCATAAAGATACTGTTGATTGACAGATACTGCCAAACATTAAGTTCCCCATTACCTCTTCCTATTCACTTTCATAAACCCTATAAAATAGGCGATTTCGAGTGCAGTTCAGTGGCATATTGATTTGTGTGTGGCTTGTCACTTACTGTGTGATTCTGGCTTGATTCAACTGGTTTACATCTTGTTTTGGTTCTGTGTCTGTTGACTATAAAAGTAACACTGCATGACCAGGGCAAAGATTTTGGTAACTTAACAGTGCGACAGTGATTCTTAGTAATGGAAAAAGTCCGAAATCAAGTGTTAAGGGACAGAAGAAGGCAAATCGTAATACATCGTAATAATCATGGAAAAATTTTTGACAATAAAATATTTTGCCTTGATTAGCGTGATCATCACGATCATCACGAATCCACTGCATTCTATCAAAATTATCACAATTCGATCCCACGATCCCCACACACATCACAATTCTCGATCGAGGACATCGTGCCCCAGTGTAAACCCAGGCTTAACCCCCATATGGTTGAGGTGAAGAATCCAATAAGATTGAATTATATTTTTGCATTATAGATTTGACCAGTCATGAATTCATGATTTCACTGACCGTTTGACTGTACTTTTTGCAGCCATGTTTTTTTTCCCCTCATAATTTTATTATTGATTGCTCTACGGTATATATCTCTCAATAATAGGTGAGGTGATTCATGTCCACAAGTATACAGTGCACCATTTCATACACTGATTTTGAAGCATCTGCTAAACACCAGTTGGCTTATTTATTTAAACCTCATGGATGGATGTCTTCACCAGATCTGAATTATGTTTTGTTGCAACTTCTATATGCATTGTTTTATACTAGTTCTATGATGCCTGCTATTTGTGGATCAAATGTACTTTTCAGTATACAACTGGCCAAACATTTTAGAGCACCCACAATTTAAGCAGTTCAAGTCCAATGAATGACCTGACAAGGGAGAAAAATAAACAGTATGTAAGAGCAACCTTAGAAGAAAACAACAAATGAATTAATGCACATGGTCTATTACTACATTGCTTTTACAGTTACAGCTCATTCGGTGGGACTTGTATGGCAGAGGCTTGTATGGAAGAAGGTCCTGGGTTTGAACAAGGGTGTTTCTGTGTGGAGTTTGCATGTTCTCCCCGTGCTTCCATGGTTTCCTCCTGGTGCTCCGGTTTCCCCCACAGTCCAAAGACATGCACATTAAGCTCATCGGATACTCTTGATCATCCCTAGGTGTGAATGTGCAGTGGTGGCTCTGTGGATCGGGCTTTGGGTTACTGATCAAAAGGTTGGCAGCTCAAGCCCCAGTACCTCCAAGCTATCACTGCTGGGCCCTTTGATCAAGGGCCTTAACCCTTAACTGCCCAGTTGTATAAATAAGATAAAAATGTAAGTGTAGGTCGCTCTGTGCCAAATGGCATTAAATGTAAATATAAATCAGTGTGGGGTGTTTGTGTTGTCCCTGCAATGACCAAGGGTGAGCTTTTCAGGGTGTTCCCAGCCCTCGCACAGAGTTGGATGTTCTCCCCATGACCTTGATAAAGGATCAAGTGGTTTGGAAAAGTAAATTAAATAAATGAAATTGTCACGTTTGGGTTCATTAAAAAAAGCTAATTAGCCTCCTACTATATGCATCAGCAAATATCACTGTAGTGCTGTCATGTTCCATTGCTGACTGTGCATTTTCTGTACAAATGGTCATTACTAAGAAAGAATTGCACTTCAGGGCTCTGGGGTTTTGCAGCCAGACACAGTTACACCACTCAAAGTTGCAAATGACTGTACATCTAGCATCCAGAGGGAAGTAACATTGCAATGGTCATATTTCAAAATGACTGACACACACACACACACACACACACACACACACACACACACACACACACACACACACACATCTCAGTGGAATTACATACTACCACTAGGGTTAGTGATTTCCACAGTCTGTTCGGTCTTATCTGAAAATCCGTTGGGCTGAAAAAAAGATTTAAACAGATGGCTTTTATTTGCACCACTTGCAAATGTTAGTATCAGCTTAGCTGTTTAAAAAAAAAATACAGACTAAAAGGCTTTTATTACCAGACCAACACTGGTGACTATGGTGTTTATGGTTCAAGTTGTTTGGATCAGTGACATTAATTTGTAATAAATCTGGATTAGGACTGTTTACTGGCAATAAAATATACCCTTAAATCTGACGAGATGGAAGGTCTGGATATACAGCCGACAGTTTGAAGATGCTGTTCAGACCTAAGCCAATCCTGCGATCCAGCTAAGGCATGCCCCCAGATGTTTTGACTGGATCCCATGACTCATTCACACTTGAGTGATGTTTCGTGATTAGAAACAGCAAATTCTTGCTCAATATCTTGAGTAAGCCATTATCCATTCAGGAAGGACTTGGGATTTGTGGTCATGCTTGATCGCCAAAAGCTATGTTTATCCCAGACCTAACAAGTCTGAAGAGGACTAATGCATAGATTAAGTTTTATTTTAACCACCAGGCACTTGAAGAAAAAGCTGTCTTATGTGTTTTAATTGAGATATGGATGCTAAAACATTTGACTCCCTAAAAGGAATTTCTCCCCAATTTAGTCTTGGCCAGTTCCCACCCACGAGTTATATCTCCTCGATTATATGACAGCTGCCAACCTTAGAGGGGAAATATATACAGTGCAACTTCAAAAGTCATGCACAGTTAGTCAACAGCATCTTACTGAAGTGTTCCTGCTGTGTCATGGAATAGCATAAAGCATTCAGTGGAAATTGCTATATACATGGGTTCACAGATGCCCCTGATTGGCTAATGTCACTATGACATAGAGGGGAAAGAGAATTGGCCATCCTTCCCAACTAGAGAGTACACACTCCCAGCATCACTTGGACTCAAAACTCTCAGTCTTAGGAGAATTAGCTTTATTCTTACTTTATTCTTATGCCACTCTGGAGCATATTTTTAGATTGACTGTTTCAGTGTACAACAATATTAATATGTGTGTAACATGTAGAAAGGTTGTCCGATCTGGTTTAGTCCTGTGCTGTATTATGTTTATCTCTCCACTAAATTGTTAAGCTTTACTGTGACAGAATTAATTTTATTACAGTTCTCTCTGATATTCAAAGTGATCCCAGCTAATACACAACTTTTTGCAATATTATTGTGAAGTTGCATAAAGCTCAAATATGGTTGGCCGCAACAAACCTTATCTGAACTTTGTTACAATGTTAAAACAAAATTTTAGTGACAACATGTGCATGACTTTTATGCACAGCGTTGTTTTGCCAAAATGTTGCACACATCCAGGCTTCAAGTACGGAACCATCTAGTGTGGGACAAGGACTGTGCACATCCATATTAGGGTTTCCATTTCAGTGACTCACACAGGTACTAAAGAGGAAACCATAGTACACCTGTGCACCTCCACATTAACTATTACACCACCATGTTGCCCACATGCACACAGTCCTTGAAAATTAATGTAACTGTACTATCTTCTGACAAGGTTTTGAACATTTAAATAACATTCTTGGGAGTCCACAAATAACATTATTGCAATTTTTGTGCAACGTTCTTAAAACTCTTCTAATGATATGGAAAAAATACATGGAAAAAATTACACCCCTGTTTTCTTGGAATGGGGCATATTTAGATTGTAACATAGATCAAATCCAGAGAAATTGGACTGGGCTGTTTAGCAAATGCAGATATTTACTTTGCTTACTTATTTACTAGGATAGCAAGGTTATGAGTAAGATTTACCTAAACACTTCCAATAAATAATGTCATTAATCCCCCTAAACATCTGGCTCATTTATTTGTATTAAAACGTATTAAGTAGCCACTGTTCATGCATTTATTTATTACCAATCAGAGGAAAGGTGTGTATTTGGAAGAGTGAAATGTGTGGGCTGGCTTCTGGAAGGATAAGGTGTTCAGGTCTGCTCATCTCATTAAAGAAACCTCCTTATTAGACTAGAGAAAGGATACAGTAATTGAGTTCCAGGGTGGGAATGTCCGCTGTAAAAAAAATTTCCCCTCTGGGGGAACCCTTACAGCTTAGAAGCCTACACCAGAGGAAGTCTTTACCACTTGCCACTGTTGCCGCGGGCTTGCTCATTAGGGATGTGTAGGGGGTTGTGAAGGGGGTTGTAGAAAAATTCTTACATTTCTCCTTAATTTAATTTTATTAATAAGTAAAGCTGCTTTGTGGCAATGTCAATTGTAAAAAGCGCTATACAAATAAAACTGAATATAATTTACCCTTTTTCAACAATCCCCAATTATCCAACAAACACTTGCAAATACATTATATGTGTTAATGCACTTCAAAATGTGCTATTGTTATTACAGTCTTCTTTGTTAAAAGAGAGAGAGAGAGAGAGAGAGAGAGAGAGAGAGAGAGAGAGTAATAAACCCTCACACAGGGGGGCGCTATTATACTACAAAGGGTCGCACGTGACTCACGTAGCAGACATTGTAAACAAGGGTTTTGCATATAAATTCGCAAAGCTATGTACCATTTGTTCATGTGTACAAGCAGATGCCTGTCTGATGTATGTAAATGTAAATGTAGAATTATATGCAGATAGGCCTAGTCTTATTGTATTCAGCAGTCCACTAATTTATATCTGATTTGTCAGTTTAATACCTGTATACTGTTGTTTTTGCTGTTATCTTGCCTTATATAAACTGAGGTGTCCGTGTCCTATTTGAGAAGTTTGAATCGCGAAAGCCTTTTCAAACAGGCTAACTCAAACTGTTCAATGAATTTTAGCAGATTGCAACTTCAAAAATGTAAGTAAAAACCACCTGATAATGAAAATATACATATTTTCAGTGTGACAGGATAGTTTGGAAGGCTTTCCTTTCATTTTAAGGATCTCCATAAAAAAAATTAGATGCTGAGATATAGCATTTAGCATGCATTCACCAAGGCATTCATTTTTACTGAGATCTCATGTTGTGGATGGGAGAGTTGAATCACTGTGTAAAGTTTTCTCCAGCACATCCCGAAAATTCTCGTTGGGGTTAAGGTGATGACTCCATTGTGCCAATTCATGTGTGGAAAGCCCAGGACTTTCTTGCTGTGAAGCAGACGTGCAAGCCACTACGCCACCGTGCTGCCTGCTCAGGTGTTTTATTCCTTACTTAAAGAATAATGTTATAAAGTATTGAAATGCAATTAATAAACTATGAGTAATTTTTTTAAATAGTCTTCAGTGTTGCACAAGTATCAAGAAATAATGCTTAAACATTAACTAACAAAATCCAATACTGCAGTCAATTTCCACCTCTGCTGAGTACAATGCAAATAAAATTGCTGAGTACAATGTAAAACTATATTCTTGGTCTAAGACTTTATTTTAACGTTTGTAAGCCTCATATAAGTGCATATTTCAGTACTTTCAGTTGCACACACGCTTTATTCAATCACATGGCTCTAATAAAATATTCCCCAAAGTTTTAGTTCAATATATGCATGTATGCATGCATGTTGTTATATAATACCTCCCTCATGGTATGCAGTTGAAATGGTGAATGGTCAGAGCAGAAACCCCCACTGGCTTATATAAAACACCTCCCAACCCTTCCACTCCTACAACCCCCACCAGGGCCTGGTCACAGTGGGGTTAAAATGTCTTGTCTGTGCAGTGTTCCTATGCTCTGCCCACCACTGTCTGACCAATCAGCTCCAATGTTTTCTCACACGCCCACTGACCTGCTCCCCAAACTCAGAACCTGTGTAGTGTGACATTCTTTCTCTCTCAGTGCCCAGATCAGGATGTGCTCCTTACTACGGATCAGCCTCCACACTACTATTGATCCTGCTGGGAAATGCTGGGGCTTTAATAAATCATGGGACATGAGCAGTTAAATAAACACCATGGAAGCTGACAAAACATCTGATGTGGGAGATTATTTAGATTGATTAGCTTATGGATTAAGCAAGAAAACGTGGGCACATGAGACAAACAGGGCTGATTTTGCTCCCACTTATTTTTACTCATGCATATGTGTCTGAGATTTATATGGTAATGTGTGTGTGAAGCACTAATTAATAAATCACAGAAAATAAGGGGTGTGACATATACTGTTGAAAGGTAATAAAGTAGCTAATTATGGATATGCACTTATATACACAGTATGTGTTATTTAAGTGTAAAAAAAAAATGTATGTATTGTTTTTAAAATGAAATAGTTTTATTTGTTACAATTCCATTTCTATAAAAATCATCAAATTGATTAAAAAATATTTAAATTAATCTAAACAGATTATTGATTGTATATTATATTCTATATATTATATATTTGTGTGTGTGTGTGTGTGTGTGTGTGTGTGTGTGTGCGTGTGCGTGTGTAAAAGATCAATTCAGATATTTATTTATTATTTAAATGAATAGTTTCAAGGATTACGCGCCCCAAAAACCTTTGACTCGTGGGGGCGTGGCGTCGAGGATTTTGCCGGTCACGCTCCGCCCTTCTCCACAAAAAAGGGC
>JAQMYF010000002.1:22957736-22985592 GCA_030014195.1 Neosilurus mollespiculum | reverse complement strand
AACCGGAGTACCCGGAGGAAACCCACGCAAGCACAGGGAGAACATGCAAACTCCACACAGAAACGCCCGAGCTGGGATTGGTGCTACCAATTAACACATCATTTGTTAAATAAGTTCCACCTGTGTGCAATGTAAGTGTGTGTGTGTGTGTGTGTGTGTGTGTAGATATATATATATAGAGAGAGAGACAGATAGACAAAAACACATTTAAACAACTGACACCTTTATGAACTGCCTAATGGCGTGTGGTACAAGTTGCTGATTGTGGTACCACTGAAACTGGGGAGGTGGGTTGGCCTGGGCACAACATTCCACATGTAAGGTATCACCCTCAGACAGCACCTGAGCTCTAGGTTGCTGTGTTATACACAGCCCACTTACTGATGATGGGAAGCTCACATCAGAGCCTGCAATACAACCAGAGACACAAACACTTAGCCTAATACTCATGGTCATATGTAGTTAAAAATAAATAAATAAACAAAGCTCTGAATGGTGAATTTATCAAGTCACCTGAATCAGAAGAGCGGAGCAATCGAACATGGGCCCACTCACTGAACACGTACTTCTCCCCGGAATTGACACGACAAATATAGTGGCCTTCCTGAGCTGGGTTCAGAATCAGCTCTGACGTGTTCCCACTGGGTACCTATATGATAAACACTTCTTTCATTTTCAATTTTCAAAGTGAAATATTTACAAATAAACTGGCACATACTCTACACATAAATTTTAAGGTAACAGCTGCTGGATTTTTCCCCAATTACATAAATATAATATGATTTTAACATTTTGGTATTAATAAACTGTTTACAGTTGTGTCTAAGCAACAATGTTGCCACCCTGCATTTTGTACTTTGTGTGTGTGTGTGTTTATAAGAGAATAAGGGATGTGGTCAGTAGGTTGGCTGTTCTTGCTCCCATTATGTGACATTATTATAAATTCACCCCCTGAAACTAAACTAAATATACTCTCTTGCTTTCTAAACACATCTTCTGTGACACTACATCTTCCACACTAGAGATGTAACCAAAAGTATATTATTTGAAAACAGTAGCCTGAATGCACATGAATAGGTTTTGTTCATCCAGACTGTGAGCCCACAGGACACACACACACACACACACACACACACACATTCACGAGGGAATTTTTTATGTCACAATATCTCAAGAACCATTGAGAAAGCAATTGATCCAAACAGGGTCAATGTCACAGAAAGAACAAATGTCTGAAACAGTTTTCCTCAACAACTTCCTCTTGTTTCTTGCTTTTAAGTATACTTGAAGGATATTTCAGATATACAAATTAGTAACAAGAGGGACATGACTTGTTGACAATGGGGGCATTCATATTAATTTTCAAAATATGAACAACATAATAAAAAGAATTTGAATGTTGTCAGAGACAGAATTCACACACCATACTCTCATTCACACACCATACTCTCATTTCTGGATTTTTGATTTTTTCGAATGTGTTTTGGGGGAATGGTGGGAAATTCTACCATATTTGAAGAAAAAATAAATATGTATACAGACATAGATGTTTGGAGAACTAAAGTCAGCATTACATGGCCAACTTGCCAAAAAGATTTTCTGTGCAAACACTGTACTGAAATTGACCCGTGTAACATCGGCTTAATTATTCATCATCATGCATTGCAAGGGTTTTAATCCAAATCAAAAACTTAATGTGTTGCCTGGCCCACAGTTGTGTGATTAATTGTCTCTGGTGACATGTTATGACCAGAAAATCTTTTTTGCAAATTGACTTAAAGAGAAATGCATGGATACAGGTATAAATATTTAAAGCTCTAAACAGGTACATATATGAATATCAATACACAAAGTTCACATATGTTTAACATATAAAGACAGAAGCATTGCAGACCTCTTCTTCCCTCTTGAACCACTGGTAGCTGAGTCCCGGTGGGCCAACGGCTCTGCAGCTGAGGGTTGCCACGCTGCCCTTTGGCACTTGCACATCCAGAGGATTAGTTGTTATTTCTATTGGTAACACTGAAAATATAACAACACACACACACACACACACACACACACACACACACACACACACACACACACACACACACACACACACACACACATAAGGACACTGCCACAAACGAAGCCGTGCTTGTTAATATGAGCATCAATAATCCATGTGATATTTTTTTACCTTTCGTGTGAACTACGCGGAAGGTACTGTAACACGTCAATTTTCGTTCCGCAGACAATTGTGTGTGTGTTTGTCTATAGTCCACGAGTGCGCGCTAGGTCCTAGTAAGTTATTACCTTTTAAGTGAGCTATATATTGTTCATGTTATTATTACTAGACATTTGAAAGCTTAGGTTGGATAAAAAAAAATCCCTGTTTATTATCAGAACTTTTTGAACACCTAAATGCGGCATGCGTTTTTTTGTTTGTTTGCTTGTTTTTTAATAGTGAAATGAGGTGACAGTCAAAGCCCAAAAGCTTTTAAAGCTAAATGTAGGTTGATGAGATTTTTGAATAAATAAACCAGAATAAATAACAAGAACCTTTTAGAAGTACTTGTTTCAATTGTCTGCTTCACAATGCACCCTAGATGACCAGTCTTGTACATGTACATTTAACATGTATTAAACTAGTCTATAATAATAGTAATAGTGTCTACAGAACAGCAGCCTTGCAGTTCTAAAAATCTTTAGAAAACAGAACAAAACCAAGCTCAGAATCACAATCACAGCATCTAACACTGAATCGTGTTGTGTCGTTTTTATGTCCTCTGAGGCATTTTCCGAGGTTTTGAGCATGGTCTAAAAAAAAAAAATTATATATATGTATACACACACACACACACACACACACAGACAGACAGACAGATAGATAGATAGATAGATAGATAGATAGATAAGGCGGCAATTGCCAGGTACGAGCGCTGATGAGAAACCGGGATTTTTTTTTTTACTCAACCTTACAGAAATTGTTCTAAAGTAAGATTATGATAGTCATTACATTTACATAGACAGGAACTTTCCATGAGAGCGTATGGAAATCGCACCAAAGTGGGTCCGGTGGAGAGAACACACGCATTCACTAACCTTTCACGTGTTATTGCTACTGGGACACATGCATGCTCTGTCTAGTTAGATCCCAGCGTTAGAGCTGGTGGAAAGTTCTTGTCTATGTAAATGTAATGACTATCGTAATTGAGAGCTTATGGAAACTGTACTAAAGTAAAGTAATATTAAGACTGATTTACAATACATTTACATAGACAGGAACTTTCCAGTAGGTCTAATGACAGGATATAATTAGATAATCTGAAGTTCAACTTTGTCTTCAAGTTAGAGCATACATGTGTCCGAGTACCCATAACACGCGAAAGGTCAGTGAATGCATGTGTTCGCTCCACCAGTCATTTGATATCAGTGAATATTTAAAATATTTCTTGAGACATTTGAAGCTTGCCCTGAAAGTTTGCCTTTGAAAGCCTGTGTGGTTGAATTCCTGCTCTAACATACCTGAGAAACTTTACATTCCTCACTGTCATACCTACACCCATTTAGCTTCATTGTAGTGAATTAAGTCTTGACCAAATTCTTGATGAAAAAACATTGAAACATTTTAACGATTTTGTTTAAGATATTTTTAAATTAATATTAAAATTTCATTTATTTTAAATTATTTTATATATATATATATATATATATACACATTTATACACACCCATATATAATATTTAATTAAAATATTTTAATTTTAATTTTCCTTCCAGTTTTCCTCACCAACTTCTAATAGCTTTTATTAATACAATTTTGTTAATTAAACTTTTAGAGCTTTATGTGAATATTTGACCAAATGGGGACATTTGAATGATCCCACCTAGAAAACCTTTTAAACAACACTGCAGCTTTTACTTTTGATTATAAGGACTTAAATACAGATGTAGCATAGCCTTAATTAACTGCATTAATAGGTATGTCTGTGTAAAGTTCCTCACAAAGATAGTAAACAAATGTCTATGTACATACCACATGCTGTGAGGAAACTGGCGGCCTCATGATGTTCAATCTTTTTAAGGCATTGCAGCAAGAAGGCTAGCGAGCACTTCCTGTCAGCGAGCAGAGCAAGCAGGTATCGGCCAGGACTGCCACGAGCACTGAGCACCTGAAGAGAGCAGCTGGTCATCTCCTTCTCACTGCACACAGGAAGAAATGTGGAACCAAAAAACAGGATTCTTAGCTGATCACCTATTAACAGGTTAAATAAAACATTGTAGAAAGTATGTATAAATAAGTAATGTATAAATAAGATTTTTCTTTTACTACTCCTTATTATTTTGATCACCATAAAAATTCTACAATTTATAATCTATCAGTACTGTGAATTTATTTTTGCCTGAGATTCCTTTTGTGTAATTGGGACTGACACATTTCTCGAAGAGAAACCTTATGGAACACCAAACTTAACATTAGAACGTACAGAGAAGTCACCATTTACATCTACAAACTGATAACGGTAAATATCTTCTGATTGTGGAATGACTTGCCCCTGCACATGAGACAGGCCCCCTTGTTACCTATTTTTAAGTCATACCTTTAAACACATTTCTTCTCCCTGGCCTTTGGGACCTCCTGAGAGATTGTGTATAATGATTTTCATATTTCTGTACTCATCTTATTGTATTTATATGTATTCATTATGTTTTTAGTCCTCTGTACAGTACTTTATTTCAACTGATGGTTTTTAGAGTGCTTTATAAATAAATGTGGAATTTTTACCTACTTGATGATAAATAATCTGATGTGGATGTGAAAAATTAAATGTTATAAAGATTTTTTAATGTGTGGAAGACAAGGTGGAGCTAATGTTCTAACCGTACACAGACTTAAACAAATAGGCTTTGAGTAGGGTAACAGAACTTGATTAAAGCAGGGGCTACATGCACAAACAGTGCGACAGACTGGAAAGAAATGTATAAAAAAATAAAATAAAATACTACCAGATCATACCTGTAGCAGAATTGTGGCTGCTCTCTGACTGCTACTGCCAATTGCCTCCAGCCACAGTTTAAGTTATCCAGCATCTCTGCAAGCCCTTTCAGCCCCTCCTCACTCAGGGTCTCCAAGCCCAAATTCCAGTTGGCCATATCTCAGCAATGTTCTTTCAGAAACTGCAGAATCAATATCTGATTTTTTTTTCACAGAAATTTTACATATATGTAACATACTGTATATCAAACATACCAAATATCTGTAAATTACTTAACAAAAAAAAGTGATATCATTGAACAGCAAAACTGCATCATAAAACTGCATTAAAGCAACAGGTAATATGTAGCTAAATGAGCGGTAATTAGCATGGGAACTTTATTTTTGCATGATATAAAATTAAACTTTTAGTTGTAATCTAAAAAAAACATTCAATTTATCCCACTTACATTAATTTATTTCAGGCAACTGTACTGTATCTTATTTTTATACAAGATTACTTTTGTAATATTGGCTGTATTTGCTCTTTATTGTGTTTATTGTGTTGTATATTGTCTTTATTATTGTTTATTGTTCAGAAGATTACAACACACTAATTCAAATACACAAATTCTGGTTAAATAACGTGGAAAGTAAGGCCTTGTAATTACTTTAATTACTTTGTAAGGCCCCTGTCACATATTAACAATTTGCAGAACTTATACTAACATATGACAGGTTTCTATAAAACATTGGCATATGTTGAACTATTATGTTATTCCAGTTTTGAACATATACATAAATTATTAGTAGCTTAGGAGCAGATGTCCACGTCATCCGAGAGATGGAGGATCCGGCAAGGCTGGGATGAGAATACCTACTAGCTGTCCTCCAACATCAGTATGACCTGATCGATTTCTTCGGCATGACGGTGATGTTGATACTGCGATGTCTAGTGCGGATCTGATTTGAATCAGCAAGCGGCAGCCTTTTATAGGCTGCGCCATGTGAACAATCGTCGGGGATACACTGCTGCATAAGTTAAACTATCATTTGTCATAAGTTGCGAACGCTGCCAACATGCTAGGCATTTGTTGGTATAAGTTATATGTAGGTTCAAAGTACGCTAGATGATATATTCAACTTATGAGGAACTTACAAATAACGTGTGAACGATGGCATAACTCACCTACAACCTATGGCCAGGGTATGTGGAACGTATGAGCCATATGCTAGCATACCTCGGCGTACTATGACTTATACCACAGTGCTGTTAACTTACACAAAACTTACCCATAACTTATTTGTCGTATGCCAGCGTATTTGTAAAATTTTTCATACATCGGTGTATTATGGCTAAATCGTCAATGTGTGACAGGGCATAAATAATAAATTATCATCAGTCTGTAATCCGACTTGATACATAAAAATCTAAAATTAAGAATGAGAAAAATATTTTTCCCTCATGGTCTTCTGGAAATATGCAAGAAACTTCTCTCAGAGGGATGTATATTATATATATATATATATATATATATATAAAATCAGGACTGTGCTCCCAAAAGTCATACAAAAGACTCAGCCTCCTAAACACATGATTAAACACGTGATTAAACACATGATTAAACACATGACTCCATTTTCATTTTGATGTACACTTATATTTACACTCATATTTCAATTTCATTTTTATTTACACTCATTTTTTCCACATGTGCAGCTTTTTTTCTTTTTTGCACAATATTTTTTTTTTTTGTAGTATATATTTATCTCAATTTTGACATAAAGCAAAGTATTAGTGAATTAATAAACTTATGAATAATAAGGAAAATCAGCTTGTCTTTATTCAAGGTATTTTCACATGCCAGGATAAAAAGGAAAGGATGTGAAAGTCGTTAACATCCTCCACCCACCCCACCTTGTACATATTGAGTCATTCTGAGTGAGTCATGTCTCATCTGATCGCTGTAGTATAAACAGCTGTAAACAAAATAACTAGCATTTTAGTGGGCAAACTGTCAAAAACACACACAAATTATCTATATTATGTCCTAACCTTTATTTAATTTTACAAATAATGGGAACAGGTTCTATGATAATGGATATTGGGCAATTTCAGTGTGCATGGTTAACTTTTTTTCTTACACAATTTCCTCCAAGATCAAAAAGTATGATGTGTTTTGATTCTGATACGGGATCCTTAGTTCAAATGCCAACAATATCAGAGAACAGCAATTGAGCCTTTGAGCAAGTTCTTATATCAGTAACTTTTCAGCTTTTTTGCTTGTATAATTCATAACATACTTTAAATAAACACAGCTACCAATAATTATTACCTTACAGTTAATACAAGATCATATTACAAAACCACATCAAAAACAATCTCATTTAATATCTTCTTTTCTGACTTAAAATTACTCTGAAATGTGCGTACATGCGAAAATTATGCTAATATCTACCTGCAATAACCAGTTACTGCTATCATCTCTTAAAGAGAACTAAATAGCCACTAAAATGAAGTAAAAATGCTGAACAGTTGTATCAGAAAACAGTGATATAAACTGACAGATTCATTTGAAATACATGCTGTACCCAGTTGCTGTGGCGGCACATGACACATGAACTACTTGTGCATAATTTGGTGAAATTGATAACTGCTGACATGCACAGTAATGTTTTCCCCAACTGCATTTAAGTTGTAACACTCTCCAACATCAACAGGAAACGCATGATGTTAAAGAAAAACTCCACCCTGAAACGGTAAAAGATAAAGAAAAAAATTGTCTGTCATGTGTTTAGCGATTCTTGTGCTAATTTGATGGGTGCAGTTGTATTTTCATAATTTATGAGAAGTTATTCATGTGCTGCTCTCAATAGGGACTCAACAAAATAGTCTTATTAATAAAACAGTTAAAATAGTGTTTTACTATTATTATTCCTAAAAACAAAACAGCTGCTTTTCTTAGTTCGCATTTTCCAGCATTAAAAACCATTCAAAAAACAGCTTTATCCTACTAGTTTTGTGCAGAGGCTGGAGCCTATCTCAGCCAACTCTGGCTGAAGGCAGGGTACACCCTGAACAGCTCACCAGTCCATCGCAGGGCCAACACACACACAATCAGTCACACTCACACCTAGTGGCAATTTGGAACAGCCAATTAGCCTAATGTGCACATATCTGGACTGTAGGGAAATCGGAGATGCCAAGATGAAAATCGGAGACAGAAAAGTCTTCGCTGAGCACGGGACTCAAATCTGGGACCTGCTTGCTGTGAGGCGGATGTGCTAACCAGTACACCACCATGCAGCATCCAAATAATAAGAAATATAGGATGGAGACCTTGGAGCAAATGTTGCACTCAAAGCTCCAGAAAGCTATTCAGTGGTGAGTTAGTTTACAAGAGAGACTCCACTCGCATATCAAATCTACAAGATGACAGGTGTGACAGCACTGACTGGTAGTAGCGTGAAAGTTGAATCATCGGAAGCTGACCATTTTGAGCAAATAGTACAGATGAGGGGGGGTACAGATAAAGATTAAGAAATAAAGCACGGCTGCATCATTTTCTGTATGTAGAAATGAAGGAAGGGTGAAATTGTGAATTTCGTAGGAAACCAACACTTTCAACTACAACCACACCAACACTCAACCTTCTCAGTCAGAAACCCAAAAATGTGGAAATTAAAGTAAAAAAAAAAAAAAAAACAGCCCCAGCGTGTTAAAAAAAAAAGTCATGTAAAAAAAATGCATGCAAAAAAATTTTATTAAGAAAATTCATTGAAAATGGCTTATTTTAAATGCAGTTTACATGTAAAGAAATGTTTAGTTCAAATAAATTTAAACATAAATGCAAATGTTAAATATAAATGTTAAATGTATATTCTGGTCACATGATAAATACTCCACCCTTTCAGAGAAAACATCACAGATGACCATTGAAAGACAATCTGCTTCACAGACAATCTGCGTTAGCTTCTACGAAATGTGTTAATTCGGTTAGGGTGAGCAGACATTTTCTAAGGGCAACCCGTTTTTGGTGAGCTTTTGGTCTATGGATGGACCTGCAGAGCGGACAAAATACATTAAACCAGAAATGTACACGTTTTTATTTCATGTATGCAAAAAACACTGGATATTTTAATGATAATATCCCCAGTTTTCATTTAGGAAATCTGGTCACTTTAAATGATGTTCTACAAAGTAAGCAAATTTTTTTGCATGTTATAGCAGGTTCAAATTGGTTTGGCATTTTTATTTCCTGCCATCACAGTGAGCAAAGTGGGAGCTATAGAAATAGGTTCCATCTGTCCATCCATATGTATGATTTGTAGTGCAAAAAGTTTGAAAGGAAATGACATAGCATCATCACAATTGGTGTAAGGGTCGCCCTAGGAGGCAAATAGGGTGGGTGTGTATATGGGTCCCCTTACCTTGCTTAACGTTGACAGCAGTCAAGTTTGTTCGTTTTTCTATATTGGGCTTCTCAGGGTTTATTAGTACGCTAACTTTGAAAGGAAATGTTAGAATCACCAAATTTGATGGATGGATTCCCCTCAGAATGCTCTTGGTTTGGATTGTATATGGGTGCCCTTGACCTCGTTTCAAGGTTACAGCAGTCAAGTTAGTGAATTTTCCAATATTGAGCTTGCCAAGGGTTGTTAGTGTGATATAGTCCTTCCAAAGTATTTTGTTTATGATTGTTCATAAGAAATATACATTACTTGTCAATTTGAGGGCAAAATGCAATAAAGAGGTGACCCAATTCTAAATCGTTTGACAAGATCAGAAGATTCTGCCTGGTTGTGAGAAAAACATTGTGTACAGTAGCATTTCATATGTTGTGTAACCGTACATAACCATTCCCTACATAATGACAGAGAGTATTACTGTCAGTCCTATTATTCTGTACAGGTTAGACTTGTGCATTTAAGTAGTCACCCACTAGGTAGGTCTGATGTGAATGAATGTTGCTAGTGGGGCTGTTCTTCTGAATGATTTTCCCAAAGCTTATCAAATAGACACCTTCATTTGTAGAATGCGGTGCAAAGTTTTTGAGCTAAGTCTGTAAAAACAAAACAAAAAAAGGACAAGAACCTAGGTTATTTCTTTAAGGCAACAATTAAATATTAAGAATATTTATATTATTTTTCTGTCAATATAAATACCATATATTGTACCTAAAAGTGGAACAATGTGACAAATTACAAATAATTGTTAAAATTACTGATTTTTGTAAATTCAACCAAAAAGTTATTTACTATAATGATGTCACATTCTCTTCCATTCTGATTTCAACTTGCAACTGCCTACATTTTCCATTTTTTTTATGTTGATTCAAGTCTTCTGTCTCTTTAAGCTTAAGGTTCTTTTCTTTGGCAGTGAAGCCACTCTTGCATACACCCACTCTTTGTTTTCTCCTCAATTTCAAGAATAATTGTTTTTTTGAACGTTACTCATTTTGAGAGGTTGCTTGTGAGGTTGCTTGTAGATTTGTTTCCCCAAATATCAACTAAAGAACACATACCCTGGTTAAATAAATGTCACACTTGTATTTCCATGATTAAAAAAAAGGTGACTGTTGACAAATGGTATGCCACATAACTACGCCATGATTAGAAGTCTTAAGTTCAACTGGTAAAACTTGTTACTTAATTATTTGGTTATTTAGTGAAATTCTATCTGATACAACATGCAGTTTATAATAACTCATGTAAAAGAAACAGGAACTTGTGGGGAGTACTTTACAGGAACAGAAGTCAGTAACTACTGCAGTTTCTCAGGTGTCTCTGTATGTTTCATGTATAAGCTTCAGTAGTGAACATGATGTTCTATATGTATTACGGCACATAAGTTTGCTAACAGAGAGCTTTCAAAACAGCAATACCGCATCTGAAAATAAAGAAAAATGATTTTAAAATGTTACCATTTTAATATCTACAAAACAATGAAAATATATTGAATATAATAAGAATGGAGCTTTTAAGTATTTTAAAAGTAAAGACATCTACTGTAATCTTCATGTTGTGCTGTAATTTATTACAATATTGATATTTTAGCATTTATATCATAGTCTTACTGTTAAATGTTTGATTAAATATATACAGTATATATGTTTCCCTGTTCAGCCTGCTTAAGAGGAAATGCAGTTTTAGTTCCTGATGGGAATTGCCTTATTGGTTTGCCTTAAACTTCTTCTTGTCTGGAGATCATGGTTATAATGGTTCCCAAGAGTGTCTTCCTGACTCTTAATTCAAGTCCATAATTGGTGTGCTTTTTAAATACATTGTGGTACTGATATGACACATTGTCTTGATGAAATTGCATTGTATGTTCCAATTTTTTTGGTAAATGTGCGCATCACAGATGTCTACCAGTCCACTAAGCCCCTTTAAATATAACAGATTAAATTCCCAGAACATCAGAAAAGCAACAAGAACAATTATATCAGTAACTATTACAGCTTTTTTCAAAACAACCACACCACTGATCCATTTTCTGAACCACTTAGTCCTAATTAGGATCACTGGGCAGCTGGCGCCCATCTCAGCCGACTCTGGGCGAGGGCAGAGTACACCCTGTACAACTCACCAGGCCATCGCAGGGCAGAAACATGCTGACGGCAACCCAATGGCCTACTCTTTACGAACGACAGCAATGGTTCTTTTACATGCCTCTCACCACAGACAGTGAGAGACATTTCTGGCCTTTAATAACCCAGTTAGCTGCACTGGGGGGAGCAGCTGTGACAACTTGGTAATAGTGGGGCTCATACCCCCAACCTTCGGATCAGTAAGAAAGCACCCTACCACCAAGCCACTACTGCTCACCAAACCACATTTACAATATTTCAGCAATAATACCATAATATTGTTTTATATACTCTTGGGTTTCTTGAGGGTTCTATTGATGGTTATTGGTTCTAGCTTGATAAAGAGTTTCTACCTGAAACCTTCTATGAAAGGGAAACCCTGTGTTTTAAGGTTTCATGTAAAACCTTAATGGATTCAATCAACAGAGACAAACCAAGCTAACAGTTTAATTTAATACACTCGTTTTGGTTCTAACAATATTAGATTTTCTAAGAACATACTGTATATGCAGTGGTGCTTCAAACTTTGTGAAACCTTTGAATTTCTGAGTGGCAAAAGCATTTGAACCTTTTCATCTAGACCCTACTTCAGCAGTAATAATTGTAACTAAACATTTGTAGTAACCATTGCTCAGTTCTGCGCATTGATTTGAAGGAATTTTTAGTCCATTCTGTAACGAACAGCTTCAAATTGGGACTGTTGGGGGTTTCCTTACGTCAACTGCTCACGCAACATTTCAACTGGATTAAGGTCAGGATTTTGATTTGGCTATTCTAAAACATTACATTTATTCTTCTTTACCCATGCTATGGTAAAACAACCTATGTCTTGAGGGTCATTATCCTGCTGCATGACCCACTTATTCTTGCGATTCAGTTTACAAACAGATGTCCTGATATTTTCTTTTAAAATTCAGCCTTATAATTTAGAATCAAGTGTTCCATCATTGATGACAAACTGTCCTGGCCCAGATGCATCAAAACAGGCCCAGACCATGCCACAACCACCACTATGTTTCACAGATGGAATAAGTTTCTTAGGCTGGAATGCAATGTGTCCCTTCTTCAAAAATAAAACTTCTCATTTAAACCAAAAAAGTTATATATTGGGCCACATAGTGGTGTAGTGGTTAGTATGTCCGCCTCATAGCAAGGTCATAGGTTCGAGGTTTCAGTGTGGAGTCTGCATGTTCTACCTGTGCTTGGGTGGGTTCCCTCTGGGTACTCTGGTTTTCTCCCACAGTCTATAGACATGCACATTGGCTGTTCAAATGTACCTAGCTGTTGCCCTTAGAGTGCAAGTGTGAATGGTTGTGTGTATGTAGGTCCTGCGATGGTCAGGTGAGCTGTTCAGGGTGTTCCCCACCTTCACACAGTGTCAGCTGAGATAAGTTCCAGCCTCCCTGTGACGCTAATAGGATTAAGTGGTTTGGCAAATAAGTGTGTGAAGTTATATTCTGGTCTTATCTGTCCACAAATTTTTGCCTTATGTCTTGTCTATGTGATCTTTATCAAAGTGAAGATTGCAGCAATGTTATTTTAGGACAACTGTGACTTTTTCCTTTCAACACTGCCATGCACAATTCATTTGTTCAGTCCTGATGGTGGACCCATGAATATTAACATTCGCCAATGTAAGAGAGAACTTAAGTTGCTTAAAAGTTACCCAGGATTCCTTTTAGACCTCCTGGACTATTATAGACCCTGCTCTTGTATGGATCTTTGTTGGTTAACCACTCCTGTGGTGTTTAACTATGGTTTGAATGTTTTTTTCAGTGTGATGGTGGATAGGTGGATTCCAAACACTTTAGAGATGGTTCGTAACCTTTTCCAGCCTGCTGAACCTCAACTACTTTTTTTCTGAGGTCATCACAGATATCATTCGTTTGTTCCGTGATGCACTTCCCCAAATGTGTTTTGTGAATGTCAGACTTTGATTTAGTTCTTTAAATAAAACAGGCATCCACTCAGACCTGATTGTCTTTGAGTGGACTGAAAACAATCTGGTCTAATTTCACCTTAACGTTAAGTGCTAATCCAAGATGCCACCTGAAGATATGTCATGTTAGATGTGTAATATTTTTGTCATGCTTGTTAAATTAGGTTCCTACTTTCAGGATTTGTGTGGAAATCTGAGGCTGCTTTAGGTCATATGCATGATTTTTTATTTTTTCAAACTAATAAAACGTTCACAATCTTTCAAGCACAACTGTATGTGTGTACAATTTATAGATGTTTGTACAACATTTACAGTTTCCATAATGCTAGCTTCCCTCTAAAAATATCAGCCATTAGTTTCAGAACTGCTGGATTGACCAGCAAGTATTAATTAGTTTCATCTATAACAGCAGCTCTGACAGTAATACAGCTGCAAATCACAGGTTTGTATTAATGCAGTGGCTTGTAACTTTTCTTATCATTTCTGTATCAACAGGTCATTCCAAGACAACTTTATGCAAAACACTTGAATATCATAATGTAAACAATAGATGGCTTAACTAAAGAGATGTTTATTCATTCATTCATTTTCTGAACCGCTTATTCCTAATTAGGGTCGTGGGGAGGCTGGCGCCCATCTCAGCCATCTCTGGGCGAGGGCAGAGTACACCCTGGACAGCTCAACTAAAGAGACGTTTATTTAACATATAATGCTGCTATAACATAAGTGACAACGGAAACTAATTTGTTCCACTACCTTCCCACAACAAGTAACTGTTAAAAACAAATTAATAAATAAAAATTACTGAAAAGTTGCAGTGATTTAGGAGGAAACACTCCATAATGCACTGGTAATAGGCTAATTCAGTTCATGGTGGCAATAGTAAATCTGGGCATCACAGTGGTCTAGTGGTTAGCATGTCCACTCCACAGAACAGAACCTGGGTTCAAGTCCCAGGCTCGGGTGCTTCTGTGTGGTTTGCATGTCCCTGTGCATGCATGGGTTTCCTCCAGGTATTCTGGTTTAATTCCACAGTCCAAAGACATGCACATTAGGCCAACTGCTTGTTCCAAATTGCCCCCTAATTGTGGATGCGAATGGTTGTGTGTGTGTGTGCTGGCCCTGCAATGGTCTGGCGAGCTGTTCAGGGTGTGCTCGCCCAGTGTTGGGTAAGATAGGCTTTGGTCGTGTGTGTGTCTGTCTGTCTGACAGAACTGAGAACTCAAAAAATAATGGACAGGTTTTCACAAAATTTTCACCAAACGTGGGATGTGGGACAACTAATAACTGATTATAGTTTAGGCACGATATGGATACAGATCCAGATGCAGGATGGTTTCGAAAGATATTTTAACATTGCACAATAGGGCAAACAGGATTAATCACCCACAATGGGTTGGGGGGGGGGGTTGCAGAGTTAAAAAAAAATAGTGGAACATGTTGCAAGTGGTCACCATAATTCCACATCGTCTGCCAATAAATCTTGGACTTTTAGTTTAGAGACTGCACTAGCTTGGTCGGTGGTGTAGTGGTTAGGGTGCTGGACTCATGATCAAGAGGTTGTGGGGTCAAATCCTGATTAGACTCCCACTGTGCTAAGACCTGCAAGGTCTCAACCACAAGTGTGCCTCTCAGCAGTATAAATTGTTACCAGTAAAAAAATACCTGCAATGGAATAGTTGAACTCCTAAGTCCCTTCACACTACAGAAACCAGGATAAGCTCCGGCTCTGATGAGCCACAAGGCTCAGGTATAAAAGCCCAGCAGACTTTACCTTACTACCTTGGTGGAGGTCTGTACTCTCTGAGTGCATTTCTAGTAAGCCGTTTATTATTTTCCCGTGTCAGCACACCACAGACATTAATGACTGTGTCATGCCCTACATGTTAAAACCTGTCACTCTTCAACATTCTGTTCTCTGTCCAAGTGAAGAGTGAAGAATCTTTAGCATGACTGTAATTCAAATAAGTAGGTCCAACTAAACCCTCACTTGCAAATCACAGTGAAATTCCAAACCACACAGTGAATTCAAATAAACAAACAGTAAGCTGTTGCCACTCTCTAGGTGTTCCAGGTGTCCTCGTATCAGTCTGCGGATGAGCTGAGAGCCGTCAGAGTGAATATTACACATGAACTTCAGTATGAAAAGGTAAAACGCCTGAGAGATCTTTCAGTAAAATGTACCTGTAGTGTCTTTACAAGGTTTCCCGGAAGTGTCTTCACTCGCAGGCCTTTCAAATCGGTTTGTTGTTGTTTAGTTTTGCTTTTTTTCCCCCATCAAAAAAAATCAGGTTTTAAAAATATCCATGCGCCATGAAAAGGAAAAGATCCATCAGTCTCTGATCCAGTCGGGTGTGTTTGATCTCCGACAAAAAGCTTTCAACTCTATGGAATCGGAATACTAATCTGAATTCTAAAGCTTTGAACTGCTTCTCTAGAGTGTCTCTGTGCTCTGATACCGACAGTTCCTCTTTCTAACACATATTTGCATGACACTTTCACACTGCAGCTCGGTGTGTGTGTGTGTGTGTGTGTGAGTGAGAGAGAGTGAGAGAGAGAGAGAGAGAGATATGAGCTGTGCTATTGCAAGAGTAGGCGAAAGAAAAACCTCTCTAACTAACTAACTAACACACACACACACACACACACAATCACAGTTAGTTACCCGGAAAAGAGGAAGAACGTCATCACAGTGCGAGTAAATAGATGTGATCCTGAACTCTCGATTCTTATTGGCCAGATGATGACGATGCTAACTGATTATTAATTGATTTATTATTATATAATAGCACCTCTGTTAATTAAAGCACGACATAAATACCTGTCACTGCAACAGCAAGTCCCCAGATGTTTGTTCTATAGGCTCCAAATATAATGGTTGGTTTCTTTACAGAGAACACTTAAGTTCTTCCTCCCTCACTGGAGCCTATCTCAGCCAACTCTGAGTGAAGGTGGGGTACACCCTGGACAGCTGATCCTGTACAGACCATCACACACTCCAACATTTATACTCACATCCACACCTAGGATCATTTCGGAACAGCCAATTAGCTGTACATGGCTTTGGACTGCTGGAGGAAACCCAAGCAAACACTGGGAGAACACACAAACTCCACATAGAAACGCCCAAGCCCAGAACTTGAAACCAGGACCTTTTCTGCTGTGAGGCAGACGTGCTGACCACTTCACCACCGTGCCGCCCAAACACTTACAGGTAAAACTCGAAAATTTTGGATATTTTGCAAAAGTTCATTTATTTCAGTAATTCAACTTCTATTAATGTGCTTTGATACAGCACTTTGAGAACATCCAACTTCTTTTGCAGTTGCCTTTCGAGGCTTTCCCTCCTTGTGGAAGGGGTCAGTGATGGTTTTCTGCACAACTGTCAGGTCAGCAGTCTTCTCCATGATTGTGAATTCTACTGAACCAGACTGAGAGACCATTTAAAGGCTCAGGAACTCTTTGCTGGTGTTTTGGATTAATTAGCTGATTAGATTGTGACACTTTGAGCCTACAATATTGAACCTTTTCACAATATTCTAATTTTCTGGGGTTTTGGATTTGGGGTTTTCATAAGCTGTAAGCCATAATCATCAAAAGTATAACAAATAAAGGCTTGAAATATTTCATTTTGCATGTAATGAGTTTTTATAATATTAGTTTCACCTTTTAAGTTGAATTCCTAAAATTAGATGAATTTTTGCTCGATATAAAAACTTTTCAAGTTTCTTTATTTTATCATTCAGGAGGGAACTCCTGAAGGATTTCTACATGGGGCTGTACAGTAGTGTTCCACTTTTAGAAAGAATTTTAACCAGGAATTAATTTGAGATTTAAGGTGGCGTTTAAAGATGCCCGTTTACTTACCCGGCATAGTAAATAAAAATGAACCACAGTGTTATCTCTTGGAAATAAAAAGAAATCAGACACAATGTCCCTCTGAAGCCAGCTTCTATGAATTCGCCTTGCCTGCTGTGTGTGTGTGTGTGTGTGGGGGGGGGGGGGGGGATAAATGTTATTTAAGTCGTATGCTTGCTCTTTTCTGTGTTTTGGTAGTTACAATAAAATAATGGCATGTTCAAAGTTTCAGACAGTTTTTTGTAAAGATACGTAAAAAATATTTTTTCTCATAATTAAAACAATGGCACTTTGAACTCAAACTCTTCATATGAAAAGTAATTAGTAAAAGTTAATTGTAATTTTTTTTTTAAGATTTATACATAGATATACATAATAACCCAGTCGGTGGAGATTCCTCAAAGCAGTAGTCTGACTCTTGGAGTCTTAAACTTGGAGTTTCTCTGCAACTTCAGTTGCCTTACATCTGGGGTTATCTTTAACAGTGCACTTGACAGTCTGAAGACGCTGTCAGAGTCAACCTGAGCGGGATGTTGTTGATTCCTTGCCTTTTCTGGTGAATTGTACAATCATTCAGTTGACTGGGCAAGAACAATCCCAAGGTTTTGTGCGATCTAAGGCTGGCTAAGTTCAACCTCATACTGACCCACAATACGCAATCTTGAAAAATCCGACAACTCTTTTGCTTCTGGTGTTCACGGCATATCTGTTTGATAAAGCAATTTATATGCTGTAATTTAAAATAATATATTAACAAGTGTGATCAAACAAGTTTTACAAATAAAACTGTAATGAGGGTTGTCTATTTACTTTCGATGTCTCTGTACAACTACACCCTAAAACAGATTACTGCTACAGAATTCAGTAATTCTAGTTACAGAATTAACTGTAGAATAGTGTGAAGCAGCCATCTTGAATTTAAGGTCACAGTTGGTGAGGTTCCACTGACTTTCCGAAGTGGGAATCCAACATCAGGGTGTGTTCATTTCTGACAGGGGACTTAGAAATGCTTGGAAAGGGAACGGTGAGGGAGGGCTATTTAGTTGGTTACAATTTTCAATCTGAAATCTCACCATAGATGCCACTAAACCCTTCATAATGCCCATATAAAACCTTTATTTATTGCACCCTCATGGTTTTGCTCCACTTGTCTTCTTTAAGAGAACCATAAGAGCAAATCAACACAAAATAATTCTGACTAAGAACATTTATTATACAATGAAACATTTCTATCTTAGTGAGAGTGATGTCCTCCCCAGTGACTCTGTCCATATCTCTGAAGGGTTTGATGAGGATAAAACTGATGTAAATCACATTCATCAGCTCTCAGTCCAACAGACAGCCAGCATCATAAAAATGAAACAACTGAGGAAAAATGTCTTAGTATGTGTTCAGTTTATTTAACTACAAAAAACATTATGATTTGTCACTGTTGTTGCAAATTCCAACTATATTTCCCTGTACACTCTGTAATAGACACTCTTGAAGCAACATGAACAAATACAATATTTAACATCAGTGTTGACCAACACAAGCGAGTCCCCTAAAACCACACAGTTCATGCGATTAACAGATCAGGTGTACGGATAGTCAAGCATGGTCTGAACTGCATCAATCTGACACCTTCACGTTCTCACAACAATCAGACTGTACTAGAGTTCCTTAAATTTAAACAGGTGTGTCAGAGTTGATCAGATTTTCTTTCCTTTATGCAGTTTATTGAAACGCCAGATGTGCTCCTTCCTCAAACGCTTCCAGTATTCATGGCTCTCTGGATCCAGCTCATGAAGTTTTCTGGGGGGACCAAGATCCAACTCGAACAACCTAAAGACATCCACAAATGTCATTTCAGAAAAACCTATCACTAGCTCTAGATTTATTGACATCCTGGTTAGATTTCTCTCATATTTTCATTTGAGTGTAAACATATGTTTTCCATATATTCACTCTATCTCTCTATACGAGGGCGGATCGAAAAGTCCATAGCCTTATGCATTCTTCATTATTGTAGTTTTATATTGGTACTGATTTTCAAAACTATAATCTGTCCCAGTAATAATCAGTTGAAAACTGTTTGTGCTAGTTGTAATTCAGTAGAGTTTTTTAGGTCTGTTCCCTTGTTGCTTCAGGACGATGCACCAGTTCACACCTCACAGGCGGCCGTTGCTGCAGCAGCCGAGTGCAGCTTCAACCTTCTACCACACCTGCCTTGTTCACCTGATCTTGCACCCTCAGATTTATTTGTTTCCCAGATTCAAATCGGGACTTTGAGGACGACATTATGGGAGTGATAATGAAGTCATTGAGGCTGCTGAGACCTTTTTAGAGGAGCACGATGAGAGCTCTTCAACAGATCTTCAACAGAGAAGAAGCATCACTGGAACAAGTGTATTGATGTTCAGAGAGATTATGTTGAGAAACAAAGTTATTAAACTTATGAAACTGTTAAGTTTTCTACCTGGGCTAAGAACTTTTGGATTTACCCTCGTATCTATAGCTAGTTAAGTGCAAGCTAGTTGAAGTTCTAGTAGTATTATGACACTAATTAATATAATATCTATAAAATTTCAATAACTTAATGATTACCTTATATATAAACCAATCAATATGCAAATAATGATAATCCAAGAGGGTTTACACACACATACACACACAGGTGAAACATGAACATTTTGAATATCGTGCAAAAGTTTCAGTAACTGAACGTAAAACGTGAAACTAATATATAGACTCATTACATGCAAAGTGAAATATTTCAAGCCTTTATTTTTTTATAATTTTGATGATTACGGCTTACAGCTTATGAAAATCTCAGAGAATTAGATAATTACATGAAATCAATAAAAAATACAGAAATGTCAGCGCTCTGAAAAGTATAATCATGCATATATACTCAGTACTTGGTCTGGGCCCTTTTGCATGAATTACTGCCTCAATGCGGCGTGGCTTGGATGCTATCAGCCTGTGGCACTGCTGAGGTGTTATGGAAGACCAGGAAGCTTCAATAGCAGCCTTCAGCTTGTCTGCATTGTTCGGTCTGATGTCTCATATCTTTCTCTTGGCAATGCCCCAGAGATTCTCTATGGGGTTCAGGTCAGGCGAGTTTGCTGGCCAAACCAGCACAGTAATCCCACGGTCATTGAACCAGATTTTGCTCTTGATACACTAACTCCAGCTTCAGTCCACTCCTTGTGAAGCTCCCCCACACTTTTGAATGGCCTTTTTTCTGACAATCCTCTCCAGGCTGCAGTCATCCCTGCTGCTTGTGCCCTACCCTTTTCTTCCACACTTTTCCCTTACACTTAACTTTCTATTAATGTGCTTTGACACTGCACTTTGAGAACATCCAACTAAACAAATTCCTCCAGGATCAATAAAGTATTCTGATTCTGCAATGACCTTTTAAGGCTTTCCCTCCTTGTGGAAGGGGTCAATGATGGTTTTCTGCACAACTGTTCAGTCAGCAGTCTTCCCCATGATTGTGAATTCTCCTGAAACAGATGAGAGACCATTTAAAGGCTCAGGAACCCTTTGCTGGTGTTGTGGATTAATTAGCTGGTTAGAGAGTGACACTTTGAGCCTACAATATTGAACCTTTCTAATTTCTAGTCTAAAGAACAATATTCTAATTTTCTTAGATTTTGGACTTGGGGTTTTCATAAGCTGTAAGCCATAATCATCAAAATTATAACAAATAAAGGCTTGAAATATTTCACTTTGCATGTAATGAGTCTATACAATATATTAGTTTTACCTTTTAAGTTGAATTACTGAAATAAATGAATTTTTGCATAGATATTCTAATTTTTCATGTTTCACCTGTATACACACACACACACACACATATATATATATACACACACACACACACATACAGTGTGTGTGTGTGTGTGTGTGTGTGTGTGTGTGTGTGTGTGTATATATATATATATATATGAAGAAGGGAATGTTTAGAATTCTCTTTTGGGCATATTATAACATAATAGAATATGAACAAAATCTTATATAGCTCATTTTATTACCGCAGCCCTTGCTGGGCCCTTATTCATCAACTGATCAGCTGTAGGAAAATTGTATGTTGTATGATAAATGTTAGTCGCTCTGGATGCCATAAATATAAAGGTACCATGCTGGATATTCCTCTTTAGGTCTCAGTAATGGATCTTCTCCTTGTTTGTAGATATTTACTCCAACAGCATGCGAGGTCAGCCTAACTGGGTCTTTACACACCTCTGGGCCCTTTAGCACATCCTTCACCATGCCTTTTCCTTTTCCTTTAGCAGCTGATAAGATATGATTAAACACAAATGCATTACAGGAGGACAAGTCCACAATGAGAAATTTACTTTATCATTACTGCATTTTAATCCTGCATGTCAGTGTAATAGTGTCTGCTAATACATATATATGTATATATACACATGTGTGTGTTGTGCACATGTATTTAGTTTAATTAATTTAGTGCACGTCATTTTTAGTATTATTTTGTAAATAAACTCAATCAATCAAGACATCCATTGTGTTGTGAATGTACTAGGTGCACTCAAATATGAAATATCTTCAAATCATTATCATTTTACACTTTTTATCTTATTTAAAATCTGTTTTAACATCAAATAAACAGTATGCATCATTATGGTTAACGTAAGGTGCATTACTTAATTACTTGTTTCTTATTTCTTTATTACTGAGAGCCAAGGTCAGGTCTAGTCTATGACTTGTACCAGGATGTTAGCTAGTTGCTTGGTTACTTAAAAACACTGCACAAATTTTCTTTAAAATAAAAAACATACCGGCTTTTTTAGCATATCCGCGAATTTGTACTGAACTGTTCACTAAAGCGCAAACGCAAATTCGGGTGTGTGAACTGAACAAATGCAGACCAAATCCAGTAAAAGGCTTCAGGACGTTATTAAGTGCCATCTTCTGACACCATGCTGTAAACCCTAAACACGTGACCAGAGCACTTCCGTTATCAGGATGCGCACTCCGCGTGCGCAGTGTTAAAGCTGCAAAATTGAATTAACTAATATCATTGTTAATGTGTATGATACTAGAGACTAGAGACAGAGCATATGGAAAGGTTACAACTTAAAAAAATCACCAAAAAAAAAAAAAAAATCTAGGTCGTTACACCATTTCCGCCAAGACTACGAAACTTCCGGTTTGTTTTTCCTCGACCGTCAGCAAGATGGCGGAGTACGCGTCTGTTCAGAAAGGTTCACTCAAGCTTAAAGGCGCTGGAGATATTTCGGCTGGTAAAAAGTGCGTATTTTATCTACTGTTTGATAGAAATTGTATTATATGGTTATAAAGTGATTGTTGTAGTCGAAGTAAACAGGCCTTTGGCTTTATTGCTATTGTGCTACTTGTTTAGCTGATAGCTTAGCTAACAACATAGCATAGCTAAATCTAAATACTTCTCAATTCGATATAAAAGTGCCTTAAATTATTTATATAATGCTTTTATGTTCATAAACAGTGTCTAGATTTCCTTAATAAAACGAGTCATTTTGGTGTTCTCAGTGAACTTGTTTAACGCTGTGTTGTTTTTAGTCAGAATTAGCCTGTTTTTGTGGTTACGGTTCTGGGTTACTGATCAGAACGTCAGCAGTTCAAGCTTCAGTATCAAATTGCTACCGTTGCTCAGTGCATAAATAAGACCAAAAATGTAATCTGCCAAATGCCATAATTGTAAACTATAAATTATCTAAAGGTTCTTGTTAATAACTTTATGATTAAAAGGCTTTGTGCGTTGAATTCATACACGGCATAACAACTTGCTATACTAATAGCTTAGATTTATACTAATTATTATAACAATAATGATAATTACACTAAGTACAACAACAATAGTAATAGCTATACGATAGCAGGAAATTACTGTTCTCACTGGTCTCTTTTTGAAGACCAAAAAAAAAAAAAAAAAAGAAGTAGCCAGTCATGTTATTCAGAAACTGCTGAGTGTTGTCTTGTAAACTTTGAGAGGCTGGTGATGATAACCGCTCCAGGTGCTACAATGTAAACTACTAAAGGTATATTTTTCACTGACAGTTTAAAACATAGCTATAACTGTAATCATGTAAAAAACTAAAAAGGAAGAAGAAGAATTTTCTGTTCGTTTATAAACAAACAATAATCAACTTTGGGCAATTCAGTGTTCTGTTCCTGACTTCATGTGCTTTCATCATGTCATTTAAACAGGAAGAAGAAGAAGAACAAGGAGTTGAAGAGTTTGGAAAAGCAGGTGCTGACGACTTCAGCAGATGAGGAAAAAAACAAGAAGGCCTATCTTGATAAAAGAACACCAGCTCAAATTTCCTTTGACAAAATCCAAGAGAAACGGGTGTGTACCGCTTTGTGTGTGTCGTTAGGTGCATACTTGGGTTTAAACCTTGTAACTGACTGGGCTTTTTTAAGTGGTGTTTGCAAGTTCCCCTCATTCGTCTGTGGGTTTCAGCCAACAATCCAAAGACAAGGTCTTATATAGTAGATCAGGGCTAAACCCAAAACCACTGCTCTAGGAGAGTGCATTTAATAAGTGTTAAAATGAGAACTTGCAGCTTTACTGACACTTTGCTGAAGTTTTGACACCTTCATTCCAAGAAAATGTTGTGGTTGCTTTTTTAATGTGTAATTAATGTGATGAACAAGCTGGAATATAATTAACTTTACTTCCCTTCTCATTTTTATTAGCAAATTGAACGGATTTTGAACAAAGCCTCCAAAACACACAAGCGCAGAGTTGAGGTAAGTGTCTCCTGCAATTTGGTGTAATTGGGTAACCTTTTTTCTTTTCTTTCTTTCTTTTTTGCAAACTTGATATCTCAAAACACTTTAAGAGGGGGGTTTTTTTGCACAGTGGAACTTATTATAATAATTTGATTATAATATCTGTATTTCTCTAGGAGTTCAACAGACATCTGGACACACTGACAGAACATTATGATATTCCTAAAGTCAGCTGGACCAAATAACCCAGAACTCCTGTGGATCATGAGCAAGACGATGATATTCAGCTGTTGCAGATTTGATATTTTCTTTTTAACATACCATTTAAATCAACTAATAATCAAAGCTCAGTAGATCTACAAAGTCTGTAAATGCTAAATAAACATGTTGGTTTGTTATCCTTTGTGTTTGCTAAGAAGGAATGTGGAGTTGTGCTTTTTGAAATAAATGTATACTGTATATAGTTATTTCAAATGTACCCTTTAAATGTATTTTTTCATTTCACAAGCTGGAATCAGAAATGTTTTTCTGTGCTGTAAAGTTCAACATTACACCTGTGTTTTTTTTGTCATAATTGGTGACGTTTGGTAAAAGATAAAAGTAACAGATAATTGATTCTGCTTCTCTACAGTGTATAGAAGTGTATTAATTATAACTAACGTTCATCCATAATTATATATTATATGGCATTGTTATAAATTTTTATTTTATGAAACTTTTCACATTGTAAAAGTGCATATTGATTTTTGTATTTTTTTTGTTTGTTTTTTTTGTTTTGTGTGTGTGAGCTGCCAGTCTTATGCAGTACTCAAACACCTTTTGAACATTAACAGTAATAAAATAAACACACACATCTGACTGATTGTCATTTCTCCAGTAACAGTTCATTTACTCCCAATAAATTTTATGACATTTATGGATGGGATCTTTATTGTACACCTCCAACACCTCCTTCAGGAAAGAAGAGGTATTTTTTTTTTCTTTTCTCTATTGTCCTTCTAATAATTATCTTTTTTTAAGACATCTAATTACATATTGCTGCTATAATAAGTGAGAAGAGAAACTAACTTATTTTTAGGATGTTACACAATATTAAAAGTAACTTAAAAACAAACAAAAAAAAGTCATTACTGAGTGAAGGAGAAAGTATAACTTATTCTTATTATCCCACCTTTCTGTGGGATAATAAGGATAAAATGTTTCAGGATGCTGTTAAGTAAAGAAGCCAGGGCCAGGTTCGGGAACCGCTACTGCATTATTCAGGGAATGCAGTAGTTCCCTCCTGGAGAGCCCCCTTTCTTGTGCATTTTAGTGCTTTGCCCACCCTGTCACACCCTTTTTAAATCAGAAAGCTGTTAATTAGACAATAATGAGTTAAATCAATAAAAAAAAAACATAATGTGAAAGGCAGGGATCTGCCAGGAGCAGGGTTTAGAACCCCTGATTAAATGAATAGGGAGGAGGAAAATTAGACACAGTTGAGGACTGAAATGTGTCATATCTGCAAATGAACACCAGGTGGTGAAGTTGGATCATATCTTAGGAAACATATTCGGTTTTACATCAGGATCAGTATTCTGAAAATGCCTGCTTCATGCAAGTAGGTCTAAGTAGTGTGTCTAGGTACTAGTCTAAGACTACTGCATGACACATCATTTCACCACCTTGCACACTATGACAGCCTTTGGTTGTAGTTAGAGTTGGAGTTAAGGATTAGGTTAACTGGGCAGGATAATCTGTCAGATTGTTGCTGAGCATGTGCACCACTTTAAAATAGATTTCCAGTTCTATAAAGGATTCTTTCTCTATAATAAGGCACAATGTCACAAAGAATCTCAAAGTGGTGACATGAACATAACAGTTAAAGGGGAATTGAACTCAAACTATAAAAGTTTGCCTGCATAGTTCATGTGAGTTCCTATCAAAACATTATGCTGCATAAACTGTTCTTTGTTCAAAAAAATTAAAATGAGTAATAAATCCTCACACAGGGGGCGCCATTGTACTGCGAAGGGTGGGACGTTCCAAAGGTGGAAGAAGCTCTAAACATGGTAGTCTTTTGCATTTAAATGTACTGCGCTGTATACCATTTGTTCATGCATACAAGCAGATGCCTGTCTAATGTATATAAATGCAATGTAGTATTATGTGCAGATGTGCCTAGCCTTATTCAGAAGTTCACTGATTTACAGGTGAAACTCGAAAAAATGGAATATTGTGCAAAACTTCATTTATTTCAGGAATTCAACTTAAAAGGTGAAACTAATATAATATATAGACTCATTACATGCAAAGTGAAACATTTTAAGCCTTTATTTGTTATAATTTTGATGATTATGGCTTACAGCGTATGAAAACCCCAAATCCAAAATCTCCGAAAATTAGAATATTGTGAAAAGGTTCAATATTGTAGGCTCAAAGTGTCAAAGTCTAATCAGCTAATTAATCCAAAACACCAGCAAAGGGTTCCTGAGCCTTTAAACGGTCCCTCAGTCTGTTTCAGGAGAATTCACAATCATGGGGAAGACTGCTGACCTGACAGTTGTGCAGAAAACCATCACTGACCCCCTCCACAAGGAGGGAAAGCCTCAAAAGGTAATTGCAAAAGAAGTTGGATGTTCTCAAAGTGCTGTATCAAAGCACATTAATAGAAAGTTAAGTGGAAGGGAAAAGTGTGGAAGAAAAGGGTGCACAGACAGCAGGGATGAGTGCAGCCTGGAGAGGATTGACAGGAAAAGGCCATTCAAAAGTGTGGGGGAGCTTCATGAGTGGACTGAGGCTGGACAGACAGATCCTGGACATGCTCCTGAACATCAAACAACGTCAGAAGCGTCTTACCCAGGCTAAAGAAAAAAGAACTGGTCTGTTGCTCAGTGGTCCAAAGTCCTCTGTTCTGATGAGAGCAAATTTTGCATCTCATTTGGAAACCAAGGTCCCAGAGTCTGGAGGAAGAATAAAGTGGCACACAATCCAAAATGCTTGAAGTCCAGTGTGAAGTTTTCACAGTCTGTGTTGATTTGGGGAGCCATGACAGCTGCTGGTGTTGGTCCACTGTGCCTTATTAAGTCCAGAGTCAACGCAGCCGTCTATCAGGCAATTTTAGAGCACTTCATGCTTCCTTCAGCAGACAAGCTTTATGGAGATGCTGACTTAATTTTCCAGCAGGACTTGGCACCTGCCCACACTGCGAAAAGTACAAAAACCTGGTTCAGTGACCATAGGATTAGTGTGCTGGATTGGCCAGCAAACTCACCTGACCTGAACCCCGTAGAGAATCTCATAATAAGATAATATAACATAATATAATACGTCAGCAGTGCCACAGGCACTTTGGCATTTTGATAATCATCAAAATTTTAAAAAATAAAGTCTTGAAATATTTCACTTTGAATGTAATGAGTCTATATAATATATTAGTTTCACCTTTTAAGTTAAATTATTGAAATAAATTAACTTCTGCATGATATTAAAAATTTTTGGGTTTCAACTGTATATCTGATTTGTTAGTTTAATATCTGTATACTGTTATTTTTGCTGTTATTTTGCCTGATATTAACTGACTCATCCAGGTCCTATTCTCGTGATTTAATGCACTTTAGAAGATTATAGATCCTGAACACCACCTCACAGCAAGAAGACCTGGGTTCGATTCCCTGGCTGGGACATTTCTGTGTGGAGTTTACATGTTCTCCCCATGCTTATGTGGGTTTCCTCCGGGTACTCCGGTTTCCTCCCACAGTCCAAAAACATGCACAGTAGGCTAACTGGCTGTTCCAAA